>RJVU01048855.1:384263-400975 GCA_003731715.1 Anabarilius grahami | reverse complement strand
ATTTTTGCCTTTTTCTAGAGACTGAATGTACAAGTCACCCATGAACTGTCTTACAGAGCGAGAGACATTGATTTCCTCCTGCGAGTTGTTTGAGTGCACTTGTTAGTGCGCGAGAAGGTGTTTTGAACTGCTCTAATTTTCTACGAAGTAATTTCTTTTTGAGTATTTTTGCCTTTTTCTAGAGACTGAATGTACAAGTCACCCATGAACTGTCTTACAGAGCGAGAGACATTGATTTTCTCCTGCGAGTTGTTTGAGTGTACTTGTTAGTGCACGAGAAGGTGTTTTGAACTGCTCTAATTTTCTACGAAGTGATTTCTTTTTGAGTATTTTTGCCCTTTTCTAGATACTGAATCTACAAGTCACCCATGCACTGTCTTACAGAGTGAGAGACATTGATTTCTTCCAGCGAGTTACATAAGTGCACTTGTTAGTGCGCGAGTGTTTCTGAACTGAACTACAGTTTTCCTATGGAGTGATTTATTTATTTTTTTTCCCTTTTATTTTTTTTGAGTATTTTTGCACTTTTGGAGAGACTGAGATCGTCACGATATAATTTTACTTCTGAAATCCCCGAGAAGCACTATAAGTCAGACGCTGTTTAGTGAGTCGCGTGCGCCCCGTGGCTGAGCGCCATTTTGTTCCAGAGAGTTCAAGTTTTTGGGCCGTGCTGAAACTTTTCTTTTTTTTTGTTTATTACCCTGCCATCCTTACGATATCTCCCTGTTCTGTCTTACTTGTCTCATTGGTTCAAGTCATCACAAGTCATCACAAGTCATCTCAAGTCATCTCAAGTCATCTCATGTCATCTCATTAAAGTCATCGTCGCTACAGACTGGTACAAGAGTTCATTACACACACACACACGCACTTTACTGATATTGATTGATCCGAATTGAGTGTTAAAATGAACTGAGAGTGTCAATTTGAACCGCGTCCGTGCGAGCTGATTCAGAAGGAAATTGAATCATTAACTGATTCATAAGAGTCATTGGAGTGAAGTCCATAGTGTTTTCTATGTGAAATGAGTTAAGTGAAATGTGTTATTTGAAACGAGTTATTTGAAAAGAGTTATCAAGTTAAAACTTGAAGAGTTTGTGACCTGTCCAGTGTTTGATAAGCAGTTTGGAAACTGGTATTGAAAATAATTCTGTGAAATTTATATTTGAAGTGTTTTACGGTTTGAGATTGTTAACCTTTTGGAAGGTTTACCAATATTGAAAAGAAATTCCAAAACTTTTTTTTGTTTTTTTATTTTTCATTTTATTTCATTCTATTGAAACAAAACACAAAGACAAAAATACAGTTTATTAATGAAAGGAGGAATAAATCAATTATTGTTAAAAGCAATACAGTTGAAGGTTATTTTATTTCTTTTTTTTTACTTACCTTGGTGTAGGGGCGTCTCACTAATACTGTTAGGTTTAGGAGGGTGGGAACGTGAATTTGAGTTGTCACTTTATATCACATATCTATACTTCAGGAAGCCACCGCGTTGACACTTACTGACCTGAAGCCCACACTATCTATTCCTGTAATATATATTATAATAGTCTAAGATAAAACATAGCCACGTATTGTGCATAATTGAGACTCAAAGCACCAGAGTGGGGACTGAGATCCTTCCACTCTCAAGTCATCCAGGGTAACGCTTTCATTTCCCCTACGGAGCGAGACTTAGCGTTTCGTTACATAAACTAAGTGCTATTGGTTTTGTTAAAGGTAACTCAGAACATGAAGACAAGTGACATTTCACGGGAAGTCTTCCAGCTGGTTTATATTATTGCATAAGTTCTAAAGAACATCCCGTTCATATGGTCCATTGGTACTAAGGGGCCCAAATGGGCCAAGAAAATATCCTACACACCATCACACCACCAGCACCTGTTCACATCCGACCACAGTGCTTTCTATGTGAAAGATGGGCTTAGAAATCACCAGAGATATTTTTGGGAACAGAAATTATTAATATTATTACTATTACTATAAATAATACTCATTAGCATATTGACTACACATCGTTTAATTAATAGGCCTATAAATGATGCATAAACAGTAATCAGAACAATAAAAAGAGGAAAGCATACAACCATATGGATAGAGCAAGCAATAATCTCGGACAGCTTGTTTAAGATTATTTCTACGAGTAAAGGAACCTGTTGTAAAGCACCGCTCACTCGACGCGTCTGTTTCAGCATTTCGACAGACACGCGAGCGCGCTCACCTCACGCTGATTTATACTTCAGCGTCGGACTTACGCCGGAGCTTCTGCGCCGTAGGCTATGCGTCTGTTTTCATTTATACTTCTGCGTCGTTGTCCGCGTCGACGTGCATGCAGACCACTAGGAGGCAGTGTCCACGGTCATGTTGAGTATCAAAACAAAAGCCGAAGAAGAAGCAGCTCATCATGTACGTTGTCAGAGAAGCTTACATACAGAAACGGCAGAGAAGCGGCAAATAGGTAATGACTTTTGTTGCAGTTTGACTGTGTGTGTCCCCTGAAACAAAGTGTTTTTTCATTCATATGGCAGTTGAAAGTGCTCGCTCTTCTCCGAGTGCTCCCCACCAGTTTGCGGTCCGCGTATAATCGACACGTTGTTACATTTTTGAAGAGGTGCACGTCAGGCTACGTCGTAGGCTACGCGTGCTACGCACAGCCTACGGCGTTGCTATGGCGTACACTCGACGCGGAAGTATAAATCAGCCTTTAAGGTGTACGAGCGCAAGGCGCGTTCTCTGCGAGTCGTCCTAACAGTAAAGATCTATGCCTCTAATAGCGTAGTTGATTCTATCACTGACGGAAGCGCATAATCTTCAGAAACATTGAAATTTCTCTTTTCTTGCTCAGTTTCATCAGTTTGTGCCTCGCTCTTCTTAGCTCTGCTGCCGCCATGTTTCCAACACCTGGCCCCGCCTTGACGCAGTGATTGACAGGGCGTGGTGGAGACGTGATCCGCTCGAAATGCATTTTCAAATCCACATTGAATTTTGCTACATTCATTGCGGGACATTTACTTAAAAAATGCAATCGCAAGTGTCTTAACTGTGAGTGCAAATGCAATTAAGAAAAATAACATTTAAATGATCATTTTGCTACAATTTTTGCTTGAACATATTAAACATATATAACCATTTCTGTAATACATTTTCATTTTAATTTTGCAACTTATAAAGCGTTAAAATATATGTTTAAATTATATGTTAAAACTATGTTAGGAAATAGCAAATGTAAATTATATTGCATTTGCAGGAATTGAACATTTTCCATACAAATTCCGAGTATGGGTCACCATACTCATTTGGCTCACTTTTTCACTTTGTTAAATTTGAATTATCATTTTGCTCCAAACATTGCTCATAGTGTCATATGATATGGAAAATGTAAATTTAAATACAGAAATGCATTGCCATTTTACATATTGCATTGCCATTTTGCATATTACATTTCAAATTGAAATTTGCTAGACATATGCTTCCATACATTTAGCGTTGTCCACTTGTGATCCGATCCACCAAAACCTACCAATACCAGGTGTAAACATAAAAAACTAACTTTTTGCTAGAAATATATATTAAATTAACCATCATATTTACTTTGTAAAATTAAAGTTCAATGAGAACTAGAATTTCCTAAGTAAAATTTTAAATTTATACACATTTAATCCATGTAATAAATTAACTGTTATTATATTTTTGCTTGTAATATTTACATTTTATAGTCACTGCACATAAACCTAGAAATATTAAGTACATTTTAATTTAAAAGTGTAGCATGTTTGAATCTGTGCATACATGTTTGGACAAGACACTACCGCACGATGGATCAGAGACGGTGCTGAATATTGTTGGATTTTCTTGTGTTTCAATTTTGCCTTTCTGTTTTAGATTTGTGATAACACATGGGTCTGTGTGCATATTAATAGTTTATATTCTTGTTTGGTTGACTCAGTACGACTATGAAAAACAGTGAGACTCATAGAAGTCATAAAACTTAAGACATTACGGTTACAGGAAAGACAAAGGCATCCAAGCGGAATAAAATACAGGTAAAGTCATTTTGACTGATGACAATGTCAAGTCAAGTCACCTTTATTTATATAGCGCTTTTTACAATGCAGATTGTGTCAAAGCAGCTTTACATTGATAACTGGTACATCATTTTGGCTGAACAGCAGCTCTTAAAGAATAGTGTCAATGCAGGCAGATCAGAAGCACTGTTGATTAAATGTCAAGAATACTGTTGAATATCAAATGTCAAGTCAAATGTCAAGTGTCCCCAACTAAGCAAGCCAAAGGCGACAGCGGCAAGGAACCCAAACTCCATCAGGTGACATCAGGTGGCAAACAGGTGGCAAACAAGTGGCAAATAGGTGTTAAAATGGAAAAAAAAACCTTGGGAGAAACCAGGCTTAGTCAGGGGGCCAGTTCTCCTCTGGCGAACAGTGCTTTGTTACGAATCAGGTTGCTATCATAAGTCTGATAGGATCGCAACAATCAAAGTGTTTATTTCAGTTCCATCCAGTTGAGGATCGTATTCATCACGCCGGTATGGACGGTTTGTTGAGGAACTGTGCTACTGGCTGTCGTGTCGATGAGGCCTTCACAATGGATGATCTAGTTGACTCGATCTCTGCTGATACTTCAGGGCTGCGTTGTGGTCATGTCCAGTTGAGGATCGTATTCATCACGCCGGTATGGACGGTTTGTTGAGGAACTGTGCTACTGGCTGTCGTGTCGATGAGGCCTTCACAATGGATGATCTAGTTGACTCGATCTCTGCTGATACTTCAGGGCTGCGTTGTGGTCATGTCCAGTTGAGGATCGTATTCATCACGCCGGTATGGACGGTTTGTTGAGGAACTGTGCTACTGGCTGTCGTGTCGATGAGGCCTTCACAATGGATGATCTAGTCGACTCGATCTCTGCTGATACTTCAGGGCTGCGTTGTGGTCGTGTCATGGCTCCGGTCCTTGGTCTCAGCTGGATACGGCCCGGATCCGGTTGACTACGGTAAACCTCGGGATAAACAGAAAGACTAATATTAGCGTAGATGCCATTCTTTTTCTGATGTAACGAGTACATCTGGTGTTATAGAAAGTGTTCCCGGTTCCGGCTGACCTATTTTATGCAGCCTAATAATCCTTTAACGGATTTGAAAATATAAATTGATAATGTGTTATGTGTATGCCAGGTTAAAGAGATACGTTTTTAGTCTAGATTTAAACTGACAGAGTGTGTCTGCATCCCGAACAATGCTAGGAAGATTGTTCCAGAGTTTAGGTGCCAAATAGGAGAAGGATCTACCGCCTGCGGTTGATTTTGATATTCTAGGTATTATCAGCTGGCCTGAATTCTGAGATCGCAATAAACGTGAAGGACTATAATGCATTAAGAGCTCGCTTAGGTACTGGGGAGCTAAACCATTTAGTGCTTTGTAAGTAATTAGCAAGATTTTAAAATCTATACGATGTTTAACAGGAAGCCAATGCAGTGATGACAGAACTGGGCTAATATGGTCATACTTCCTAGTTCTAGTAAGAACTCTAGCTGCTGCATTTTGTACGAGCTGTAGTTTATTTATCAAGCGGGAGGAACAACCACCCAGTAGAGCGTTACAGTAATCTAGCCTTGAGGTCATGAACGCATGAACTAACTGTTCTGCATTTTTCATTGAGAGCATATGTCGTAGTTTAGATATATTTTTAAGATGGAAGAATGCGGTTTTACAGATGCTAGTAACATGGCCTTCAAATGAAAGATTGGTATCAAAGAGCACACCCAGGTTCCTAACTGACGACGAAGACTTAACAGAGCAGCCATCAAGTGTTAGACAGTATTCTAGGTTATTGCGTGAAGAAGTTTTCGGTCCAAAAATTAGAATCTCTGTTTTTTCTGAATTTAGTAGTAGGAAATTACTGGTCATCCAGTTTTTTATATCAGCTATACATTCTGTTAATTTAGCGAATTGGTAAGTTTCGTCAGGGCGCGAAGAGATATAGAGCTGAGTATCATCAGCGTAACAATGAAAACTAACGCCATGCTTCCTAATGATATCTCCCAAGGGTAGCATGTACAGAGTGAAAAGCAACGGTCCTAGTACTGAGCCTTGTGGTACTCCATATTTAACTTGTGATTGATATGACATCTCATCGTTTACTACTACAAACTGATAACGGTCAGATAAGTATGATTTGAACCATGCCAATGCAATTCCACTAATGCCAACATAGTTTTCGAGTCTATTTAGAAGAATATTGTGATCAATAGTGTCAAATGCAGCACTAAGATCCAGTAACACTAATAGAGAGATACAACCACGATCTGATGATAAGAGCAAATCATTAGTAACTCTAATGAGAGCAGTCTCAGTACTATGGTACAGTCTAAATCCTGACTGGAAATCCTCAAAGATACTATTTCTTTCTAAAAAGGAACATTATACATTATACATGTATATAATGTATAATGGTCTATCTGTGTTCAAGTCATTTAGGGTATTTCAAAATAATCATAATGCATTGTTAATCGACATAACCTCGTGTCTTTATAGACTTCTATAAAATAATATATTTTCTGTCTCATTGTATAATAAGAAACCACATCATATAAGGAGGTTATTTCAAACACTTGACTAAAGTTATATAGGGATTTTGGAGCAAAACATGGTATTAATCTCATTTTCATCTTTTGACACTACGCAAAGCTAACATACTAGGCCTAATGCACCTTTTCATTTTAAAAATTAAATCCACATAAGATTATTATAATGCTTCCTTTTTAAAGGCCATTTGATAAAAAGGTAGAGAAGGTGAATTGAGAAGTTAATTAATGAAATGAGGAATTAAAACACTGAATAGAAAGTCATTAGTAGAAGTTTTTTAAACTTCTTTATGTTGGTATGATGGAACTTAATTGAACATTTGTAAAGCCTCTCATACAAGCCAAGTCTTGTTGATTATTTATTTATTTATGTATGTATTTGTATTGCTCAAACAAACTGTAAATTGTTTATTTAAAAGGAAATCTTATTAACACATTTTTATCAACAGGAATTTAACATTTCAGGCTTTGGATGCACTGCAGAACTAGCTAGTAGTTAGCTAGCCGAAGTGATTGCTTTAATTCTTACACTCAGGCAAGTATAAATCTATACATAGATTTGCATGATATAATATTACTGCTGTTATTTTTAACCTATTCACTACATAATATAATATTGTGGGTACATTTTTTAGATCATTGTTTTAATATCACAATTTGTCTTCATTTACAGGGTAAAAAAAGAGGAAGTTTTTAAAGATTGCCTGGTAAAGTATGTTTTTCTTTTACAGTAAGTAAGAAAGGGAAGGTAGGTGAAAGTGATGGAGATGTTCTGCTCAGTGATGGCCTATAGCAGAGGTCTTCAGCCCTTGCTCCTGGATGCCCACTGTCCTGAAGATTTCAGCTCCAAACCTAATCAAACACAGCTGAAGCAGCTAATTGGCCTCCTAGGGTTGAAGACCTGTGGACTTGTGTCCAGACTTTACAACTGTAGATCATGTAAATGTGACTGATTGTCTTTTGTTAAATGTTGGAAAAATAAACTGTTTAACTGTATCTTAGTTGTGTGATTGCGATAAAGGTATAGACAAAATGAATACATTTATGTGGTAATATTAGAAAATAAATAAATTTATAATGTTTACATTTAAGGAGTAATATAAATTCATTAAACTACAGAAAGTAAATGAAAATGTCACACAAAAATAAAATATAATCTACTTATTTCATAAAAGTAAATAGTAAGATTTACTTTTACTTAATTCAGATACGTTTTAGGTACACATTATCAAATACTTGAGCAGTGTTAGCAGTTTAATTTTATAATAAGAAATATTCTTTGGACTGGTGGACTCAAATTAAATAAATTCACAGTACTAAAATATTAGTGTTGAATGTTAGTGTGTAACTGATTTCCTAAATGAAATGAATTGAAGTAGGTAAACTGTAAATAAACAGTTAGGGTTTCTGCTGCTCTTAAAAAAAATTTAAAATTCTTATTTCACCCCTACATAAATTAAGGCCTGGGGCCAGTTGTTCAAAAGTAATCTGATTGGATTTTAGCTATTGGATTGGATCAAATCTGTATTCTGAAATCAGATTAGATCACAAAGTCCAATGTGGGGCAGTCGTGGCCTAATGGATAGAGAGTCGGACTTGTAACCCAAAGGTCATGGGTTTGAATCTCAGGTCCGGCAGGGATTGTCGGGGAGGGGAGTGAATGTCCAGCGCTCTCCCCACCCTCAATACCATGACTGAGGTGAGACCCTTGAGCAAGGCACCGTACCCCCAACTGCTCCCCGGGCGCCACAGCAATGGCTGCCCACTGCTCCGGGTGTGTGTGTACACTGCTGTGTGTGTGCACTTGGATGGGTTAAATGCAGAGCACAAATTCCGAGTATGGGTCACCATACTTGGCCACATGTCACTTCACTTCACTTCTTGGTTTTGATCTGGATAAAATCATCAGTTTGTGTTGTTCAAAACGTTTAAGTAATATTGGGATACCTTTGATCGAAAAAGAAATCTGGATTAGACTGATCCCATCAGAAGGGTGGATTTCAGGAACAAAAATGTAATAAAACTACAAATAATAATTTTTTATCATGTAATATAATCTATCAATCTTTTTTTTCGTTCAGATGTCATCTTTTCTCGTTCAAACGACATACAGTGCCCTCCACAATTATTGGCACCCTTAGTAATTATGAGCAAAGGCTGCTTTGAAAATAAATCTACATTGTTTATCCTTTTGATCTTTCTTTCAAAAAATTCACAAAATTATAACCTTTCATTGAAGGAAAAGAATTGAAAGTGGGGGGAAAATCACATTATGAAATAAAAGTTTTTCTCCAAAACACGTTGGCCACAATTATTGGCACCCTTTTATTAAAAATTTTGCAACCCTCTTTTTGCCAAGATAACAGCACTGAGTCTTCACCTATAATGCCTGATGAGTTTGGAGAGCACCTGACAAGAGATCAGAGACCATTCCTTCATGCAGAATCTCTCCAGATCCTTCAGATTCCCAGCTCCATGCTGGTGCTTCTTCTCTTTAGTTTACTCCACTAATTTTCTTTAGGGTTCAGGTCAGGGAACTGGGACGACCATGGCAGAAGCTTCATTTTGTGCTCACTGACACATTTTTGTGGTGGTTTTGATGTTTGTTTTGGATCATTGTCCTGATGGAAGATCCAACCACGGCCCATTATTGGATTTCTAGCAGAAGGTCAGGTTTTGATTTTTTATCTGTTGGTATTTGCTAGAATCCAAAATACCATGTATCTGAACAAGATGTCCAGGACCTCCAGCAGAAAAATAGGCCCACAACATTAAAGATCCAGCAGTATATTTAACTGTGGGCATGGGGTACTTTTTATCCATGTGTGCACCAAACCCATCTGGTGGATTTGCTGCCAAAAAACGCTTTTTTTAGTTTCATCTGACCACAGAAGCTGGTCCCGTTTGAAGTTCCAGTCTTGTCTGACAACTGAGTATGCTGGAGATTGTTTCTGGATGAGAGCAGAGTATTTTTCTTGAAACCCTCCGGAACAACTTGTGGGGATGTAGGTTCTGTTTGATAATTTTTTTTAGGCTTTCTGAAACTCAAGACTCAACTAATCTCTGCAATTCTCCAGCTGTGATCCTTGGAGAGTCTTTGGACACTCAAACTTTCTTCCTCTCCGCGCATTAGGACGATTTAGACACACGTCCTCTTCCAGGCAGATTTGTAACATCTTTAGTTGATTGGAACTTCTTAATTATTGCCCTGATGGTGGAAATGGGGATTTTCAATGCATTAGCTTTTTTCTATTTTGTGAAGCTCAACAATCTTTTGCTGCACATCAGAACTATATTCTTTGGTTTTTCTCATTGTGATGACTGATTAATGGAATTTGGCCTTTGTGTTTACACATATTTGTACTCCTGTGGAACAGGAAGTCATGACTGGACAATTTCATTCTCCTAGTCACCCTGGTGTGCTAAAAAATTTAAATATGAATGGGAATATACTTCAGAGATATTTTACTCATAAGAATTTCTAGGGGTGCCACTAATTGTGGCCAACATGTATTTGAGAAAAACTTTTATTTCATAATGTGAGTTTCCCCCCACTTTCAATTGTTTTACTTCGATGAAAGGTTAGAATTTTGTGAATTTTTTTAATGAAAGATCAAAAGGATGAACAATGCAGATTTATTTTCACAGCTGCCTTTGCTTATATTTACTAAGGGTGCCAATAATTGTGGAGGGCACTGTATTATGCCGTTCAAACGACATATTATGTCATTCAAACGACATCTTTTCTCGTTCAAACGACATCTTTTGATGAATATTAGTTGAAAATTATATTTTCAATATAATTTCGTTTTTCCCCCCTGACCTTCAACCGATGCGATCCTTTCATTAACCGACAAGATTAGGTTAAATTAGAATTAAACGAAATTAGAATGAAGAAAAAAAATCCCATGGGTTTAGTTTTGTATATAGGCTATAGCACATAGAAGAAACAACAAAACATGAGGATTCATTGTATCATGCAGCGCTTCTGTGAATGGAGAAAAAAACAAGATACAATCTTATAAAAGGAATAAATAGCCTATTCCTATAGCTAGGCATACAGGAAATATATTAAATCTAAATAATCCTAAATAATTAACATATTAAGAAAATGAAAGAAAAAAACTGAGACAAGTAATAATTGAAAAGATTTGTAGGCCAACATTTAATTTTTAAAATTTTTTCCAATACATGTAATCTTTTAAACACTCTTATTTTTTTTAACTCTGCATTTGTGCAGTAAAATTAACTTGAATGAATAGGCCTATTATAACAAAATTTTGCAATTTTAGGCTGTTGTTGTTTTGCTTAAATTAAAGGTTAGCTAATGAATGCCAATATAATTTATGTTTATTTTATAATTATATTTTGTATAAAACAATTTAAAAGATTTGTCAAGTCAAGTCAAGTCAAATTTATTTATATAGCGCTTTTTACAATTGGTAATTGTTTCAAAGCAGCTTTACATATTAGAAGCACAGAAAAAAGATAAGTGGTTAAAAATAAGCTGTACAAGCAAGCGTGGTAATATGTAACATATACAAGATGGTGCTACATTAAGCCAATGTCGGCTGACTCCCAGGGGTGGAAAAAACCCCCTAGGAGAAAATCCCAGCGTGCTAACACTGGGAAAAAAGTCCTAGGAGGGAAAAAACCCCTTGGAAGATATATATAATATATGTAAGTGGATATGGAGATCAAAATCTGAATTATACAATTTTATTATAGGGATTAAAAATAGATTATATATAAATATATGTAAGCGGATACGGAGATTAAAATTCTGAATTATAGATGCAGCCAGAACTGGATCTGTAGGCCCATTGTCTCCTGGGCTACGTTGTAGTCAGGTCCAGGCACAGGTTCTCCATCTGATCTGGATACGGCCTGGGTCCAGCACCCGGCAAACCTCAGGATAAGCAGAGAGACTGATATTAGCGTAGATGCCATTCTTATTCTGATCTACAGGTATATCTAGTGTTATAGGAAATGTTCTCGGTTCCGGCCGACCTAATTATTGCAGCGTAACAATCCTTTAACGGATTTGAAAAAATGTTTATAGTATTGATAATGTGTTATGTGTATGCAAGAGCAAAGAGATGTGTTTTTAGTCTAGATTTAAACTGACAGAGTGTGTCTGCTTCCCGAACAATGCTAGGAAGATTGTTCCAGAGTTTAGGTGCTAAATAGGAAAAGGATCTGCCGCCTTCGGTTGATTTTGATATTCTGGGTACTATCAACTGGCCTGAATTCTGAGATCGCAATAAACGTGAAGGACTATAATGCACCAAGAGCTCGCTTAGATATTGGGGAGCTAAACCATTTAGAGCTTTATAGGTAAGTAGCAAGATTTTAAAATCTATACGATGTTTAATAGGGAGCCAATGTAATGTTGACAGAACTGGGCTAATATGGTCATACTTTCTGGTTCTAGTAAGAACTCTAGCTGCCGCATTTTGGACCAACTGTAGTCTGTTTAAAAGCCGAGCAGAACAACCACCCAGTAGAGCGTTACAGTAATCTAGTCTTGAGGTCATGAATGCATGAACCAACTGTTCCGCATTTGTCATTGAGAGCATATGTCGTAATTTAGATATATTTTTTAGATGGAAGAAGGCGGTTTTACAGATACTAGAAACATGACTTTCAAATGAAAGATTGGTATCAAAGAGCACACCCAGGTTCCTAACTGAGGACGAAGATTTAATGGAGCACCCATCAAGTGTTAGAGAGTATTCAAGGTTTTTTCGTGAGGAAGTTTTTGGTCCAAAGATTAGGATATCAGTTTTTTCTGAATTTAATAATAAGAAATTTCTTGTCATCCAGTTTTTAATGTCAGCTATGCATTCTGTTAGTTTTGTGAATTTGTAGGTTTCGTCAGGGCGCGAGGAAATATAGAGCTGAGTATCGTCAGCGTAGCAGTGAAAACTAACACCATGCTTCCTAATTATCTCTCCTAAGGGCAGCATGTACAGAGTGAAAAGCAACGGTCCTAGTACTGAGCCTTGTGGTACTCCATATTGAACTTGTGATCGATACGACATCTCTTCATTAACTACTACAGACTGATAACGGTCAGATAAGTAAGATTTGAACCATGCCAAAGCAATTCCACTAACGCCAATATAGTTTTCAAGTCTTTTTAAAAGAATGTTGTGATCGATAGTGTCAAAAGCAGCACTGAGATCTAATAACACTAATAGAGAAATACAGCCACGATCGGATGATAAGAGTAGATCGTTTGTAACTCTAACGAGAGCAGTCTCAGTACTATGGTACGGTCTAAATCCTGACTGGAAATCCTCACAGATACTATTTCTTTCTAAAAAGGAGCACAGTTGTGTTGAAACTGCCTTTTCTAGTATTTTGGACAGAAAAGGTAGATTCGAGATTGGCCTGTAATTTACTAAGTCTCTCGGATCTAGTTGAGGTTTTTTAATAAGAGGTTTAATAATAGCCTGCTTAAAAGTTTTTGGTACGTATCCTAGTGTTAAAGATGAATTAATTATATCAAGAAGTGGACCTACGACCTCTGGAAGCATATCTTTCAGTAGTTTAGTCGGCATTGGGTCTAACATACATGTTGTTGATTTTGATGATTTGATAAGTTTAGATAATTCTTCCTCTCCTATAGCGGCGAATGATTCTAGTTTTACCTCAGGGACACTACAGTGCACTGTCTGAAGCGAAACTGTAGACGGTTGCATGTTTACAATTTTCTCTCTAATATTGTCAATCTTGCAAGTAAAGAAGTTCATAAAGTCATTACTGCTGTGCTCTTTGGAAACGTCAGCAGTTGAATCTCTGTTTCTAGTTAATTTAGCCACTGTGTCAAATAAATACCTAGGATTATGTTTGTTTTCTATTAAGAGTTTTGAAAAATAAGTAGATCTAGCATTTCTTATAGCCGTTCTGTACTCAATCATTTTTTCTTTCCACGAAAGGCGAAAAACTTCTAGTTTTGTTTTCTTCCAACTACGTTCAGCTTTTCTCACAGCTCGTTTTAGAGCCCGAGTGTGCTCATCATACCACGGCGTTGGATTAGTTTCCTTAATCTTCTTTAGACGTAAAGGAGCGACTGCATCTAATGTGCTGGAAAAGAGAGAGCCAATAGTTTCTGTTGCAGCATCGAGTTCTTCTAAGTTGTCAGGTATACTAAGGCGATGAAACTGCTCGGGGAGATTATTTATAAAGCAATCTTTAAACCACCACCCAGCCATAAATATGGTAGAACCATCAGAAGTGATGGTTCTACCATATTTATGGCTGGGTGGTGGTTTTGTAGCCTTGGCTAACTGTATTATACACGAGACTAAATAATGATCTGATATATCATCGCTCTGTTGTAGAATTTCAACAGCATCAATATCAATTCCATGTGACAGTATTAGATCTAAGGTATGATTACGACAATGAGTGGGTCCTGACACGTGTTGTCTAACTCCAATAGAGTTTAAAATGTCTGCAAATGCCAATCCCAATGAGTCTTTTTTATTATCTACATGGATATTAAAATCACCAACAACAAGGACTTTATCCGCAGCCAGTACTAACTCTGATAGAAAATCAGCAAATTCTTTGATAAAGTCAGTATGGTGCCCTGGTGGCCTGTATACAGTAGCCAGCACAAATGTCAACTTACATAATGTTACGTAAAGCACCATCACTTCGAAGGAATTATATTTGAAAGACTTCTGGCTGATACTGTAAATATTACTATAAATTACAGCAACACCTCCCCCTTTGCCTTTCTGTCGAGGATTGTGTCTATAATCATAACATTTGTTGTGGAAATAGCCTAAAATACGTTTAGCATATTTTTTGGTAAAAATTTCGTCTTTACCGGCAGGCCCAGCTCCAGGTTGGCATAGGGGCATTTTAATACCATAGGGGGGCACCACTACAGTTCCCCTCGTGCTACAAATCTTTTCAATTGAATGGTATTCAGAAAAACAGAACAAGAATGAAAAATATAATATATAAACGTCAAGCCAAAACGAATAAATTTAAAGCTAAACTAAACCCATTTGGCATAAAATGTTTATGCACGATGTATTTGGATGCTAAATAGCCTGGCCTATTTATTATTTAAACGCTCTGATTATACACAGACTATTTAAAATGAGCAGTGTAACTCTTTCTATATTTGGTTGACTGTATTTTATTTTGACAATAAACAGGCTGCGATGTCAAGTTATAGTAGCTACTAAAACTGATATGTTGTGTGTGCGAGTGAGGCGCCGGCGCGTTCACTTGAATTTTCTTATTAAAGCGGAAACAATTAAAATACTCAGACATTTATGGTCATAAGAGTAACACCATTCGAATCTGTGAAGGTATAACTATTATTTTTGTACACTCACAATAACATTGCTTGAAAAATAAAGACAAGCAATTCCTTTCCGTGAACTTGCCTTTGCAGGTGTTTTGAGTTAATTAGCTGATTAGAGTGTGGCAAAACAGGTTTGCCACCTGTTTGCCACCTGATGTCACCTGATGGAGTTTGGGTTCCTTGCTGCTGTCGCCTTTGGCTTGCTTAGTTGGGGACACTTGACTTGACATTTGATATTCAACAGTATTCTTGACATTTAATCAACAGTGCTTCTGATCTGCCTGCATTGACACTATTCTTTAAGAGCTGCTGTGCAGCCAAAATTATGTACCAGTTATCAATGTAAAGCTGCTTTGACACTATCTGCATTGTAAAAAGCGCTATATAAATAAAGGAGACTTGACTTGACTTGACTAGACTAGAGTGTGGCACCAGGTGTCTTCAATATTGAACCTTTTCACAATATTCTAAATTTCTGAGATACTGAATTTGGGATTTTCCTTAGTTGTAGTTATAATCAAAATTAAAAGAAATAAACATTTGAAATATATCAGTCTGTGTGTAATGAATGAATATAATATACAAGTTTCACTTTTTGAATGGAATTAGTGAAATAAATCAACTTTTTGATGATATTCTAATTATATGACCAGCACCTGTATATAAAACTAAACCCATGGAATTTTTTTTCTTCATTCTAATTTCGTTTAATTCTTATTTAACATAATCTTGTCGGTTAATGACAGGATCGCATCGGTTGAAGGTCAGGGGGGAAAAACGAAATTATATTGAAAATATCATTTTCAACTAATATTTATATTTTCTTATATTTCAGGCTTATTTCGATAAGCATACATTTTTTTTTTTTTTTTTTTTTTAGTTAACTAGGCTAATAACCTTGCCTAGGCAAAACTTCCAGAACTGCAGTACAGTCATTTTTCCAGCTGTTTAAGTCACGAATATTTACAAATATTCACGTATTATTTAATGCCGTCTGAGACACAATCTCTGACCGGGAGTCTCAGACTCATCGAGGCCATTATAGCTGCAAACATAATTTACATAAGGCTACTCTTAAAGGGGCTCTCTGTAGGAATGACACCCAGTGTTCAAAATAGGTACTGCAGTCCAAATTCAAAATATTGTTTGGCCCGCCCCCTCATTCAAAGACGCGGGTTGCCAGCTTTTACAGCATATGGTTGCCAGCAACAATAGGTAGTGCAATTGACAATGAAAGCTGGGGAGTTGATTTATCTGTTTTGATATGCCTTTGCCAATTCCGATTTTCCTTCTAAGAACTATAAATGACAACATATACAAACAAAAATCTACTTTTCTTCAATGCAAAGTTTTATGTTCATTTAAAAAAAAGCCTAAATTACCTTAATTTCTGTAGTCTTTATTGCAAATAATTCTTACCATTAAAGTTATAAAACGTATTCAGTCAAGAGCAGAAAGTGATTTTCTTTGTCTTTTGTTCTTTGATTAACATGACAGACAGCAGCAGGATTATTGGACTGCTGTCCCTTTTAGAGTTTATGAACGGTGTTCAACAGACCCAATACTGTTACACACAACATGGGTTCACTTTCTTAGCTATTTAGCGATTCAAAACTGACTGTGTTTATCTGAATACTCGCCAAGATTGCCTGTGCCACTGGTTTTGACATACTTTTGTATGTATTTGACAGTTTAAGCGCAGGAAGGCGCTTATTTTGGTACTTGTGACTCTGTTTGATTTCTGTCTCTGTTTGAGACTGAGCGTGGCTTGTTCGCTCCA
>RJVU01048855.1:331256-363292 GCA_003731715.1 Anabarilius grahami | reverse complement strand
CACTATTACACATCATTTACTTAAAACACTTACTTATACTTCAAATTTGCACACATAACTGCACATACAATTGTCTATATTATATATTGTTTTTTGCTTTTTTTGCACTTTGTCTATCTTGTAAATTCGTATATTATTATTTTATTCCTTTTATTATGTGTCTTGTCTTGTCGCTGTCACTCTGTTACACTGTGGAGCTTCTGACACTAAAACAAATTCCTAGTATGTGTAAACAACATACCTGGCAATAAAGCTCTTTCTGATTCTGATTCTGATTCTAAAAGTTAACACACTCAGAGTTTAGACTTTGGAGAGAATCAATGAATCAGGCCACTCCATGATAATTGTATCACCATCATTGAAGAACCAAAGTCATCTGATCAGAATTTTTCTTGCAATTTTTGCTGTAACAAGCATGTTTTAGAAACACAGTTACATCAGCCATAGAAAATCTAATGTTAAAATGTCAAGAATCAAGAGCCCAACTAAAGCAAATTCTTACTTCCATGTGGTTACTTCAAACTTTATTATTTTCAATAAAACATCAAAATCTAAACATCTGTTAATTTTCATTACGAAGTTTTGTATGAAAGAAATAAAGTCATACTGGTTTGTAATAAGTTCAGATGCTGAGATCTAGAGCAGTGGCTCTCAAACCTGTCCTGGAGGTGCACCAGCGCTGCACATTTTGTGTCTCCCTATATCTGACACACCCAGTCTCTTCTAATGAGCTCATGAGTTGAATCAGGTGTGATAAATGATGGAGACGTACAAAACATCCAGGAAAATTTAAGAAAAATTAATATATAAATTAGGATATTTTACTTTAATTTTACAGTCCTTGTTTGGTAGCTGCTTTTGCCAGTCATTGATCATTTTTTAAATGTTTTTTAATGATCATTAATGCCATGCATTTCACCCTTTTTAACATTATTTTTTTACAGTGTACATTGATGCTGCAAAGAAAATGAACAGAAAAAGAATCAAATCCTTTTTACACCTTCCCAGAAATTATGATATTTATGTCTATAATCTCTAGGAATCTTATAGGAATGGTTCCAAAACATGATAGAAATTCTAATTAGAATCCTGTACAATTTTCTTATTGGAATCCTTTAGGATTGTTTGACAAGGGCATGGTGTCAAGGACGTCACCTGGAAACGTTCCCAGAATGTTCAGAGACGGTCATGATTTTGAGTTCTTTTAAGGGTTGGGGGCCGTTATTTGGTGGACCGTCAGGGAACATTCAGAACGTTCTGGGAATGTTTAGGAGACTATTACTATAAAACGTTCCCTCTAGGTCTCTACACTTCATTCCCATAATGTTTGCAGGACCTTTAGGGGACCAAACTAGAATGTTACTGCTGCACCTCTTTCACACTGGTTCTTGGTCTGCAGATCCTTAATCAGGCATAAGCACTGTGTGCTCACACTTAACACATTCAAAGATGAAATACAAAGCTGACAGACTCGCAATGCGATGAACATCCTTTACAGTAATCCAGGGAACTTTTTGTTAGCTGAAGTCATCTTCTACTGTGTCATTTTGAAAGCTCTGCGTAAGGAACAATGGCTTCTGGCACAGCACCGGATGTAAATTGGATGCCTAAGGAAAAACACGGAAGTGACCGTGCATAGACTCCATTGGGGCATATACGGCGCCCAGGACCTTTGTGATTGGTTTGAAGAAATGTCAGGTATCCAGTGGTCCACAAATATAGGGAAATGACAGATAGCAAGGATTTACTATTTGATTGTAATTTATTTTTTATAATTATATTTATGAGAACTTTGGATTTCACCTATAGGTAAAATGGCTGCTTCTTAACCGACATTTCCAAATGGGTCAGGAAGATGCAGCACTGTCCTGAATGAAACGTCCCCAACTAACTAACAGGGAACCTTATGGGAACGTTTGGTTAACGTTCCAAATGTCCTCTTATCTTATCTTATCTTATCTTATCTTATTGACCCCCAAACTTATATGAAGTGAAGTGACATGTGGCCAAGTATGGTGACCCATACTCGGAATTTGTGCTCTGCATTTAACCCATCCAAGTGCACACACACAGCAGTGAACACACACACCGTGAACACACACCCGGAGCAGTGGGCAGCCATTGCTGCGGCGCCCGGGGAACAGTTGGGGGTACGGTGCCTTGCTCAAGGGTCTCACCTCAGTCATGGTATTGAGGGTGGGGAGAGCGCTGGACATTCACTCCCCTCACCGACAATCCCTGCCAGACCTGAGATTCGAACTCATGACCTTTGGGTTACAAGTCCGACTCTCTATCCATTAGGCCACGACTGCCTCTTTGTAACGTTGCTGTGTGACCATAGAATAACCATTGTAGAATGTCCCCCTAAAGTCATATCGGGAATGTTATTGTATGACCAATAGAGGGAACGACCAATAGAGGGATGTGGGAACGTTCTGTTAACTTCCAAAATGTCCTGTTCTGGTCAACATTCTCATGTGACCAGAATAACCAAAATAGAGCATCCCCCTAAAGTCATATCGGGAATGTTATTATATGACCAACAGAGGACCACGTGGGAACATTCTGTTAAATTCCCAAATGCCCTCTTTGTAACGTTCTTAAATTACCATAAAATAACCAAAATTCTCCTAAACATTCTCCTAAAGTCATTGAACTGCAGAACATTGAACTGCAGCACTTTCATTACCAAAAGAGGACATTAAGAATTTTCCCAAAGTTCTTTTAAGGTTTGGAATTTTCGTCACCTTTAGAGAACTTTTAGGGAACGTTGCGCAAGGTCACGAGAACGTCCCCTCCTATGTGGGTAAGGTCTGTTTTGCATGCAGGGATCAGCATGGGATGCTGGTTTCTGGTCACTTGCATGGGAAGCAGGAGTGCTGGTGGACCAGCTACACCAGCTTAGTTTTGCTTGAGAACAGCATGACTATGCTGGGCCTCCAGCTAGACCAGTACTATACCAGCTCTCTCCATCATAAACCAACCTGGACCAACATGGAATTCATGCTGGTTTATGCATGATTTTTCAAGAGGGACAAGGTCTCTGAAATGACACTTCATTAGATGTTGATCACTGGGGTTGTTTGTTTGGTAATGATTATGCATTGAAATTATGTAAATAATTATTGAAAATACACAAAAAAATGTATACGTTGGATTTACTTAAATTTTTTATGTCAACAGGTTCCACGTAACTGGGTTATGTTGCATTTAATTAACATTATTTATTTCAGTAAACTTAAAGCTGCAGTCCGCAACTTTTTTGGGTTAAAAATGATCCAAAATCAATTTTTGAGCAAGTACATAACCAGCCAGTGTTCAAAACCATCTCATTATCTTAGCTCGATTCACAACGGTAAGCTTGTAATAATGTTTTATAATAAGAGCGACATGGCGGATTTCTGCGGGAAATTTAAGCATGCAGCAGTTCCTCTGTGCGTCATTATGTCACGTCCGTAAATAGAAAGAAGGAGTTCAGGCAAGTCGGTTGGGTGAGGATGCTGCCGGTAGTGGCACATTTATAGCCTGTTCTCACAGCAGCTGAAATAATTAAACTTATCATTTTGATGGCAGATTGTAATCCAGAAAGATCCAAATGATAATCATCAGTGGCAACTGGAGATTCACCCGTAGTCAAAAGCAAAAGACTTCGGACTGTGGAGTGACTACAGACATTGAAATCTACAGGTAACGAAACCCACTAAATACACAGTCAGGCAATGCTGATGTTGTAAACATTTACAATTTGAGAACAATATAACAGTAATAATAATTTGCACGGTTTGACGTGATCCGAGCTAAGCGATCGTTAGATTTAAATTAATCATCATTGGCAGCGCGATTTATTGTAGGCTTAATGCTTTTTTCCTCAGTTGTTCAGAACAAAAGTGGCAGACATGTTACTTGTTCAGATGATATTTTCCAGTGAAAATTCTTATATTGGTCATACTTTCAAGACGTAGAATCTGTAATTCTGAAGTTCAGTATCCACCGGTGCGGTGACTGACAGCAAGCATTAGATTCATCCGCACTGACGAGCTGTGCCGAATCACAACGCACGTACAGATAACTGTTCCGCATATGACTGCAATTGCAGGTTTCAAACAAGAGATGGCGACAAAGAGGAAAAATGCGGACTGCAGCTTTAAGTTTATTATATAAGGTTAATTCAATGCCATTTAGTTGAATCAGGTTAACATTCTTAATTTGTCCAAAACAATTAAAGCTGCAGTCTGCGATTTCTCCTCTTTGTCGCCATCTCTTGTTTGAAACATGCAATTGCAGTCATATGCGGAATAGTTATCTGTACATGCGTTGTGCCTCAGCACAGCTCATCAGCGCGGATTAATCTAATGCTTGCTGTCAGTCACCGCACTGGTGTGGATACTGTACTTCAGAATCACAGATTCTACGTCTTGAAAGTATGACCAATATAAAATTAAGTAATTCAGTTAAATTGATTAGTTTATTTAGTGAATGCATTCAAGATACATTTTTACAACTTTTACAAAAGTTATCTAAGAATAATACTTTAACAAAAGCTTCACTCTGTTAAGATTTTTATTGTTAGGCATTAGCCAGAAGACAGCTTTGTTACATCCATGGCATGCCCCAAAAAGTTGTTTTTTTTATTATTAAAACAACCTTCGTTCTTGTTAGCAGGTCCTTTACCCAAGCACATGCTCTACACTTCACCACAATGGTAACCCCAAAACATAACAGAAACTTTTAAATACCAGCATAATAGAACAGTAACCATTAAAAAGACACTCCATTTTCTCATCTTGCTAAAAAATGCTTAAAATAACACTTTATAATTTTTTTGAGTGTATAATGTGATGATAATGTGGTGGAAAAAGCTACTGAACACACCTGCCTGAAAACAAAGTCTGTTTTTAAGCTGAACTGCATGCATAGAGAGGGGGGGGGGCTGTTTATATTCTCTAGAGCATCTGTTTACATTGTCTGTGGAACTGTTTAAGACAATGAATGACTGTTTACCCTGAGAAGACATACTGAAATCCCCTAAAACTCTAGGCCCTATCATGTCCAGATAGATTTACACACATTATAACTTATACTGACAGATGAGTGTGTGATAGTGTATCCATAAGTCTGTTTAAAAAGTATTGATATGCAAGTTAGTAAGGTATTACCACAGTATGATGTCAAAAACACATGATAATTGTAAACATTCTTTATTGCATACACCATGATAATGTTATGGAATTCTTTAAAATTTCTTGGAATATACTATTGTAGCATATAAATATATAATTATTCACTGCCATAGTATATATTATATTCCAGAAAGCAAGGTTAACTTACCATCACATATATCCTTAACTCTTGGTTGATTATCCCAAACCTTGCTTACTCAGGGTATATTGGTTCCAAAACACCTGTGAAGAGTTAGTTCAATCAGCCTTCTCTAGGTAATCCAGGCTGAATCCGAAATTGCATACTTCCCTACTATATAGTAGGTGAAAAACAGTATGTGACAAAAGATGTATGTCAGAATTCACAGTACTCAAAAAACAGTAGGCAAAAAGTACATGGATGACTTAATATTTCCACTGAGATTCTGAAGTGTGCATACGATTGGCACTTTACTATCCCATGAGGCCACAGGAGAGGATTTGTGAATGGCAGTGAAGTGACACAATTGATGCTGGTCTTATGATAATGACAACATGGTGAATGAAATACATCTGGATAACATTCAGGCTACACACATTCATAGTAGAATGCACTTTTTTTAGCGGTCACAAAATAAGATAGTATGCAATTTCGGATGCAGCCCCAGAGTTTTGTAAGCAAATTAGCTCAAAAGCAGTGTATACCCGAATAAGTTGGCCAGTTCCTCAACAAACCGTCCATACCAGCGTGATGAATACGATCCTCAACTGGATGGAACTGAAATAAATACTTTGATTGTTGCGATCCTATCAGACTTATAATAGCAACTTGATTCGTAACAAAGCACTGTTCGCCAGAGGAGAACTGGCCCCCCAACTAAGCCTGGTTTCTCCCAAGGTTTTTTACTCCATTTAACACCTGTTTGCCATTTGTTTGCCACCTGATGTCACCTGTTGGAGTTTGGGTTCCTTGCCGCTGTCGCCTTTGGCTTGCTTAGTTGGGGACACTTGACATTTGACTTGACATTTGATATTCAACAGTATTCTTGACATTTATTCAACAGTGCTTCTGATCTGCCTGCATTAAGAAAGGTGCAATTCTCAAGTGGTAAAGTTCCTTTGTTTGAAAGTGAACTCATTTGCATGAGGGGAGTAAGCTGGCAGTTCCCTTTCAGTCGGACACGTTCGACGTACATCAGTAGTGACTGATGAATTGGGATATCGCTAGAGAGCCCTATCAGCTTTGAATAAACTAAAACAGGCCAGTGGAATTGGCGTGCGATATTTGCATAATGCGCACCGCCTCCGACAGGTGTATATAAATAGGAAGCAGATGCAATCTGGTGTTCACTTGGTGTTCTCCAGCTTTCAGACTTTGAGTTTTTCTGAAACAAGACTTGGAGGATTTCAGCGTCTTGTGTTGGTGTCATGGCACTTCAGCGAGGTCGCGAGCTTCCTGAGGAGCCTGAGCATAAAAGCTCTCAACTGCTGTTTTTACAGCAACTTTCTTTCTTCCCAATGCCTTTCTTCCCGGAGGTGCATGATGAGGTGACCAAGTCCTGGCGGACGCCGTATAGCGTTCGTGCCAGACCTGGCCCCTCATCAGCCTTCACCACCATGGATGGCGGAGAGGCTAGGGGATACACGCGGATTCCCCCGGTCGAGTGGTCTGTTGCGATGCAGCTTTGTCCAACCGCGGTGAACCGCGTCTCCCGTCCCGGACCTGTAAATTCTCGTCAAGCTTGACTGAGAAAGCTTACAGAGCCTGTGGACAAGCTGCCTCCGCCCTGCATGCCATGGCCCTTTTGCAAGTCTATCAGGCAAAAGCGTTGATGGAAATGCCCCAGGGAGGTCTTGATCAACAGCTGCTCGGGGAGCTGCGTGCCGCCACTGACCTCGCCCTCCGGGCGACTAAAGTGATGGCACGTTCTGTTGGTCAAGTGATGGCCACGCTTGTGGTCCAGCAGCGCCACCTATGGCTGGCCCTGGCCGACATGAGGGAGACCGATAAATATCGGTTCCTGGACTCCCCCGTGTCGCAGGGCGGCCTATTCGGCGACCCAGTAGAGATCTTTGCCCAGCAGTTCTCTGCTGCCCAGAAGCAGGCTGAGGCTATTAAACATGTCCTGCCCCGGCGGTCCGCTGCTGCCTCCACCCCACCGCCGGCCGCACAGCCTCAGTCTGCTCATCGCCGAGGGCGCCCGCCTGCGTTGTTCTCTGCCTGCCCCGTCCTGCTGGTCGCGGATGTGGCGCCCAGCCCGCTAAAGCCAAGCCAGGTGGCAAGCGATCGAGAAAGTCACGGTCCTGAGACGGGAGACCTGAAGGGGAAGGATTCTGCTCTTCGGGAGAGGATTCCAGCATCTCTCCCACCCCCGGAGGAGGGCCGGGGGGAATTTGTGTTTCTGTCTGTCCGCCGCTGGCTCTCCGGAGTCCAGCGGTACACACCTCTCATGTGCCATCTCCCATGCACACTGCCACCTCGCGGAGTCTGACCCCACTTCGGGCCACTATGCCGTCCGAGTCGGGTCCCAGCACTCTGCTTCGCTGCCCCACCCCCGGTACGTCTGTGGTGCCTTTGGTCCCGCTGGCTCGGTGTCTGGAAGCCTGGATAGCGCTCCCCAGCCCGTCCCGCTGGCTCATTCGCACTATCAGACTCGGCTATGTGATTCAGTTCGCCTGGCGTCCCCCGGTCTTCAGGGGTGTCCACTACACTCAGGTGTCACTGGGCAATGCACCTGTTCTCGGGGCGGAGATTGCTGTCCTCCTGGTGAAGGATGCAATCGAGCCGGTCCCTGATATGAAGTCAGGGTTTTACAGCCCCTACTTCATTGTACCCAAGAAGGGCGGTGGGCTACGGCCAATCCTGGATCTGCGTGTCCTGAATCGGTCCCTTTACAGGCTGCCATTCAAGATGCTTACACAGAAGTGCATTTTTGAATGCATCCATCCCTAGGATTGGTTTGCAGCGATCGACCTGAAGGACGCGTACTTTCATGTCTCGATTCTGCCTCGTCACAGACCCTTTCTACGGTTAGCGTGCGAAGGTCGGGCATATCAGAACAAGGTCCTACCCTTCGGGCTGGCCCTGTCGCCCCGCGTCTTTGCGAAGGTTGCGGAGGCTGCCATTGTTCCGCTCAAGGAACAGGGCGTTCGCATCCTCAACTACCTCGACGACTGGCTCATCCTGGCCAGCTCGCGAGAGCAGTTGTGCGAACACAGGGACATGGTGTTAGCTCACCTCAGCCGGTTGGGTCTTCGGGTCAACTGGGACAAGAGCAAACTCACCCCCGGGCAGAGGATCTCTTATCTCGGTATGGAACTGGACTCGGTCGCCCAGACAGCGCTCCTCACAGAGGAGCGCGTTCAGTCAGTGTTGAACTGCCTGAGTACACTCAAGCACAGGACAGCGGCCCCACTGAAACTCTTTCAGAGGCTCCTGGGGCATATGGCATCCACAGCCGCAGTCACGCCGCTCGGATTGCTTCATATGAGGCCGCTCCAACACTGGCTCCATGGCCGGGTCCAGAGATGGGCGTGGCAGCGCGGTACGTTCCGTGTCCCCGTGATACCGAACTGCCGTCGCACTCTCACCCAGTGGTCAGACACTTCGTTCCTGCGGGCTGGATTTCCCTTCGAACAAGTGTCCAGGCATGCTGTGGTCCACACAGATGCCTCTGCCACCGGGTGGGGCGCTACGTACAATGTGCTTGCAGTGTCAGGTCTGTGGACGGGACCTCAACTGCATTGGCATATCAATTGCCTTGAGTTGCTAGCAGTACGTCTTGCACTTAGCCGCTTCCAGGAGCTGTTGACAGGCAAGCACGTACTGGTCCGCTCGTACAGCACTGTGGCCGTTGCGTACATCAATCATCAGGGTGGTCTACGCTCCACGTCAGAAGCATCTGTGGTCGCTTCGTGCCATTCATGTCTAGTGCTCAACCGTGCAGCCGACGAGCTCTCACGGCAGCCTCCGCTTCCGGGCGAATGGAGACTCCATCCCCAGGTAGTCCAGCTGATCTGGCAGCACTTCGGCGAGGCTCAGATAGATCTGTTCGCCTCCCTGGAGACTGCCCACTGCCAGTGGTTCTATTCCCTGACCGGCGGCACGCTCGGCACGGATGCCCTGGCACACAGCTGGCCCCGGGGTCTAGGCAAATATGCGTTTCCCCCAGTGAGCCTTCTCGTACAGCTCCTGTGCAAAGTCAGGGAGGACGAGGAGCAGGTCTTGGTAGTGGCTCCGTATTGGCCCACTCGGACCTGGCTTTCGGATCTGATGCTCCTCACAACAGCACCTCCCTGGCCCATTCCTCTGAGGAAGGACCTTCTGACTCAGAGACGTGGCACCCTCTGGCACCCGCTTCCCGACCTGTGGAAACTCCATGTGTGGTCCCTGGACGGGACACTGAGGTTCTGAGTGATCTCCCGCAAGTGGTCGTAGACACTATCACTTCCGCTAGAGCTCCTTCTACGAGGAACCTCTATGCGTTGAAGTGGAACCTGTTCGTTGAAGGGTGTTCCTCTCACCGAGAGGACCCCCGATCATGCTCGATCAGATCTGTGCTCTCCTTCCTGCAAGAGGGCTTAGAGCGAAGGCTGTCTCCCTCCACCCTCAAGGTGTATGTTGCCGCTATTGCCGTACATCATGACGCAGTCAATGGTAAGTCTTTGGGGAAGCATGATCTGATCGTCAGGTTCCTGAGGGGGGCGAGGAGACTAAATCCGCCTCGCCCTTCCTCTATACCCTCTTGGGATCTCACCCTGGTACTTACATCTCTCCGGGGTCATCCCTTTGAGCCTTTGCAATCAGTTGAGTTAAAAGTACTGTCCCTTAAGACTGTCCTCCTGGTTGCATTGGCCTCGCTCAAGAGGGTAGGGATCGTGCCTGGAATTCGGGCCCAGTGACTCTCACGTCATCCTGAGACCCCGGCCTGGATATGTGCCCAAGGTTCCTACCTCTCCCTTCAGAGATCAGGTAGTGAACCTTCAAGCGCTGCCTTCGGAGGAGGCAGACCCAGCCCTAGCTTTGCTCTGTCCCGTCCGCGCTCTGCGCCTGTACGTGGATAGAACTCGAAGTTTCAGGACCCCAGATCAGCTCTTTGTTTGTTACGGAGGCCAGCAGAAGGGGAAGGCTGTCTCCAAGCAGAGGATGGTCCACTGGATAGTGGATGCCATCGCCCTGGCGTATGAGTCCAAGGGTGTGCCTTGTCCGCTCAGGTTGAGAGCCCGCTCCATCAGAGGAGTGACCTCTTCCTGGGTCCTCTTCCAACATCAACGTCCATCACCGACATTGATGTTGGCTGGGTTCCATATGTCGCGACCCCTCCACGTGAGCGGTCCCATATGTGTATTGTCCACGGTTAACTCCCCACGGTGAGCCCGTGTCTTCCCTTAGCAAAGCCATCTCTGCTGTCACCTGTCAGATTAGTCTCCCCCTATGCCAGATGGAGCCATCCCAGGGACTCCATATGCGTACTGCCCATGGCCAATCCATATGTGTATTCTCCACGTAAATTCCTCCCCTGCATGGTAGGTAGTGGTCTCCGCAGTGTCCCCTATGGGTATAATGCATTCAGAGCTTGCTCAGGTACTAGGGAGCTAAACCATTTTGTCCTTTGTAGGCAAGCAGCAAGATTTTAAAATCTATACGATGTTTAATAGGGAGCCAATGCTCTGTTGACTGAACCGGGCTAATATGGTCATACTTCCTGGTTCTAGTAAGAACTCTAGCTACTGCATTTTGGACCAGCTGTAGTTTGTTTAACAGGCAAGCAGAACAACCACCCAGTAGAGCATTACGGTAATCTAGCCTTGAGGTCATGAACGCATGAACTAACTGTTCCGCATTTGTCATTAAAAGCATATGTCATAGTTTAGATGTATTTTTAAGATGGAAGAATGCGGTTTTACAGATGCTAGAAACATGGCCTTCAAATGAAAGATTGGTATCAAAGAGCACACCCAGGTTCCTAACTGACGACGAAGACTTAACAGAGCAGCCATCAAGTGTTAGGCAATATTCTAGGAGTAGAATTTTTTAGATTAGATTAAAGTTTTTCTGAATTTAGTAGTAAGAAATTACTGGTCATCCAATTTTTTATGTCAGCTATGCATTCCGTTAATTTTGTGAATTGGTAAGTTTCGTCAGGGCGCGAAGAAATATAGAGCGGAGCATCATCAGCGTAACAGTGAAAACGCCATGCTTCCTAATGATATCTTCCAAGGGTAGCATGTACAGAGTGAAAAGCAACGGTCCTGGTACTGAGCCTTGCGGTACTCCACATTGAACGATATGACATCTCTTCGTTTACTACTACAAACTGATAACGGTCAGATAAGTAAGATTTGAACCATGCCAATGGAATTCCACTAATGCCAACATCATTTTCAAGTCTATTCAAAAGAATATTGTGGTCGATAGTGTCAAAAGCAGCACTGAGATCTAGTAACACTAATAGAGAGATACATTCATGATCTGATGATAAGAGCAAATAATTTGTAACTCTAATGAGAGCAGTCTCAGTACTATGGTACAGTCTAAATCCTGACTGGAAATCCTCACAGATACCATTTCTTTCTAAAAAAAAGAACATAGTTGTGATGAAACTGCCTTTTCTAGTATTTTTGACAGAAAAGATAGATTCGAGATCAGCCTGTAATTGACTAGGATCAAGTTGAGTTTTTTTAAATAAGAGGTTTAATAATAGCCAGCTTAAAAGTTTTCAGTACGTATCCTAGGGATAAAGATGAATTAATGATATTAAGAAGAGGATCTATGACCTCTGGAAGTATCTCTTTCAATAGCTTAGTTGGCATAGGGTCTAACATACATGTTGTTGATTTTGATGATATAATAAGTTTATAGAATTCTTTCTCTCCTTTAGCAATGAATGAATGGAATTTTTCCTCATGGACACTACAGTGCACTGTCTGACGTGATAGTGTAGTAGACGGTTGCATGGTTATAATTTTCTCGCTAATATTGTCAATCTTGCAAGTAAAGAAGTTCATAAAGTCATTACTGCTGCACAGTAAAATCCCCAGTGTTAAATTAACATCCAAAGTGTACATATGAGTCCATCTTGCCGGGTGTTAAAAAGTAACACTGAAGCAGTGTTAAAGTTAATGAGATAATTGATTGATGATTGAGTGGTGATTGACAATTAGTGGAGACACCTGATGATAATAAGCAGAATCATTGAAGAAACAACAAGAGAAAAAGAGAGAGACACAACAACTACAACTGACTTCCAGCCATTAAACATTATTACACTTATTTTTAACCAGTTTGATTTTATTTCTGTCATACATCAACAAAAGTTCTTATTGAGAATTATCAGATGTTTAGATGTTAATGTTTTAATGAAAGTTTTGTTTGAAGTCACCATGATGGTGAAAAGCATTTCCTTTAGTTGGGCTCTTGACTCTATTTATTAACATTAATTTATCTCTGACTGCTCCAACTTTATGTTAGTAGAGCATATTTGTTATGGCCAGAGAAACTATGATCTGAGCTGTATTTCCCAAAGGTGCTACGAGCCAAAGTTGATCAATTTAGGTTTACAATGCTTTGGGAAGTACAGTCATAATAGTTGTGTTTCCTCATTGTGAAATGGCCAGATTCATTGGTGACATCAATGTTATATTATTTCTTTATAGTAAATCTGTTACCGCTTGAGATCCAGCAGAGCTTTTATAATCTAAAGTTTTTTTTTTTTGAAACACACACAGACATCAAGAATCAGCATATGATCCTCAACAATGGTGACAATCAAACAAAGTGCTTCATGTTGCAGTGCATGATGGGAGCCACCAATCAAAACTCATCCATGGCTCCCATCATGCATTGCTGCATGAATAAATTATGCAGCTGAATTGTTCTGTAATTTTCGTAGATTGTTCATGTTTGCTTTTATTTTTCTGTTGTTTTGTTGTGACAGTAGCTTGTTTTGTGATGTTCAGAGTTGATCTGTTTGTCAGTATTTTGTATTTATTTATCGTCACCGTTCTTGAGAATCATATGCTGATTCTTGATGTCTGTGTTTAAACACTGAAGTGTATAATGTATTATTTTTTTAAAAAAGGGGAAAAAAAGTCATTCTGCTGTTGGATCTCGAGCTGTAAAATCACAGGACTACAATCATTAATACTAGAGGTGTGCGATACCGCTAGATTTGGTATCGATCCGATACCAAGTAAATACAGGGCCAGTATCGCCGATACCGATACCAATACCGATACTTTTTAATAATTAAGGTGGATGCGTCTTCAACCTAATCTAAATGAATTTTCATGACTTTTAATTTGTTTTTGTGATTTGCATTTTGGGTTATTAATCAGTACTACAAAAGCTTTTGTTCAGAAACAACTTTTGGTTACTTCTGTTTTATTTAAATAAACAAAGTTACAAAATGATTACTTCACAAATATAAAAAATGTAAAAACAAATTCTCTTTTCAAGTAGCATGTTAACAAAACATGTTTCTCCTCTTTAGTGCACTTATTTTCAGGATTTTTTTCTTAAATAAACAAAGTCACAAAGTTTTACTTCACAATAAATATAAAAAATGTAAAACAAATTCTCCTTGTGATACGATATAATGAGAACAAAATAACGTTTCTCCTCTTTAGTGCACTTCTTTTCAGGATTTAAAAAAAATAAATAATCATAAATAAAAACCAATTACTGTAAATACAAAATATAAGCCATACAGCCATACAACGCTCCTCTTTCTCTCTTCTGCCATTCTCCGCCTCTGACTGACTGCTGTTAGAAATGCGCGGCTGACTGCTGGTGGGAGCGCTAGTGGTGAGTCACGTGACGGTACAACACAGGAGAGGGGGAGGAGAGCAGTGTCGAGCACGAGCAGCACTCTTGAGTCAAGTCAAGTCAAGTCAAATTTATTTATATAGCGCTTTTTACAATTGGTAATTGTTTCAAAGCAGCTTTACATATTAGAAGCACAGAAAANTTTGTGATTTGCATTTTGGGTTATTAATCAGTACTACAAAAGCTTTTGTTCAGAAACAACTTTTGGTTACTTCTGTTTTATTTAAATAAACAAAGTTACAAAATGATTACTTCACAAATATAAAAAAATGTAAAAACAAATTCTCTTTTCAAGTAGCATGTTAACAAAAAATGTTTATCCTCTTTAGTGCACTTCTTTTCAGGATTTAAAAAAAATAAATAATCATAAATAAAAACCAATTACTGTAAATACAAAATATAAGCCATACAGCCATANATATGTAAGCGGATACGGAGATTAAAAATCTGAATTATAGATGCAGCCAGAACTGGATCTGTAGGCCCATTGTCTCCTGGGCCACGTTGTAGTCAGGTCCAGGCACAGGTTCTCCATTCGATCTGGATACGGCCTGGGTCCAGCACCCGGCAAACCAAGCTTGCTCTGCTCTGTGACAGCAGCAGCCTTTTGACAAACACGGCCAGGTCGCTAAACGAGAGAAACTGAAACTTAAGTATCGATATTTTCACGTTGGTATCGATCAATACCGATACCAACGTTGGTATCGATATTATCGATATTAGTATCAATCTGCCCACCTCTAATTAATACTAAAGCTACACATCAAGCATATGGTCAGAGATTTAGACTCTAAATTACATCAGGCCATCACATGATGATTATATCATCATGAAATTATATTGTGACCAGCTCATATTTTCTCTGACTTTAACAAATGTGCTTTACAAACACAAAGTTGTAGCAGCCAGAGAAAAATTAATAATAAAAGGTAAAGAGTCAAGAGCCCAACTAAAGCAAACGCTGACCTCTTTCATGGTGACTTGAAATGAAACATTCCATAAAACATTAATTTACACCTTTTTCCTCTCTTTCCTTCAGTGATTCTGCTTATTATCATCAGGTGTCACCACTAATTGTCAATCACCACTCAATCATCAATCAATTATCTCATTAACTTTAACACTGCTTCAGTGTTACTTTTTACACCCGGCAAGATGGACTCATATGTACACTTTGGGTGTTAATTTAACACTGGGGATTTTACTGTGTGTGCTGTTTGGAAACATCAGAAGTTGAAGCTCTATTTTTTCTCATTAATTTAGCCACTGTATCAAATAAATACCTAGGGTTGTGCTTGTTTTCTTCTAAGAGATTTGAAAAATAAGTAGATCTAGTATTTTTTAAAGGGTCATGAAACCCCAGAACACATTTTTTGAGCTGTGAACAGATATGTATAGGCTGCACATCATTGAAAACACTAAAGGTACTTATTAATTTTATTTAAAAGTTAAAATTAGTTATTTTTGCATTTTTCAGAGCGATTTCTATCTTCCGGTTTGAAAAGCAAAGTCGGACCAACGTCACAAAATCGTGTACTACCGGCAAGATCCGGAGTGCTGGTTGGCTCCAAGTATGGTCTGGTCGAACATGCTGACGTCAACAGTTTCTGCGTTTATTCATGACTTCAAGCTCATTCAATCCAATAACTGCGCTGTAGTATGCATAAGATTATAATTGCGGTATTATGCATGAGGAAGTATCACTTCTCTCGCCTCTGTCTCTTGTCATTCAGAGACATATCATTGTTGCTCGTTTCCTCAGTGCTACAACACAAAAATGTGTTTTCCTGCGACGTGACCAGAGCAGAAGTTTGGGTGCATGTGGATTGTTTTGCTGTAATCTACCAGCACAAATGGAAAATATGTTCGCATGAGATCGCATTACAGCGGAGAATTCAAATGTCACAAAAGTGCGGCTCATTCACCTCTGCCTGCTCTAGCTGCATTCAAACACGTGAGCCGTGTGTATGATTCCCTCAGCACAGCAAGCATATATGAGTGTTGTTTGTATTTTGCCCACGATGCGGTCAGAACTGGAGTTTGAATACGAACACATCAAAAACACAAATGTTACGATATACACGCGGAGCGCGCATATGATCAGTTTCAGCGCAGAGCTTCGCGTTGTGTTTAACAACACTAGCCACGTGGATCATAGCTCACACAGAATAAAGTATCTGTGCTTAAAGTTTTATAGACATATTTCACATATTCTTCTGCACCAAACATGAACCAGCATGTTGTATGCACACATATTTCATCAAGTCTTCTTCAAATGAATTATATGTGCAAACTGGACACTGATACAGTGGTGTAGCCTATCTGAACACGACGACACAATTATTCTAATAGACAAAAGACTGATTTTGAGACTGCAGTGCTCGTAAACGTAATCAAAGTAGCCTATTATTAGCCCTATTAAATATTCTTTCGCATTTCTCACTTGTGCATGGAAGTTTGTCGTCATTTTCTCCGTGCTCATATATTAATGTTCATTATTGTGTATAATGAGTGTGTTGTATGTCTCTGTTTCATTGGTTGTTCTCTCCCCTCTTACCCCCCTCTACACTCCCACTTTTCCAGAGCTTTACACGCCCATTTTAACAGACTTTTTTGAGCTTTGAGGTGTGAACGACCAGGCTAAAACAGGGGGGTTTCATGACCCTTTAAGGCCTTTCTGTAGTCAATCATTCTCTCTCTACATGAAATGCGAAAAACGTATAGCTTTGTTTTCTTCTGGCTGCGCTCCATTTTTCTGGTAGCTCTCTTAAGAGCCCGAGTGTGCTCATTGTACTACGGAGTTGGATTAGTTTCCTTTATCTTCTTTAAGCGCAGAGGAGCAACTGCGTCAAGAGAGAGTCAATAGTTTCTGTTGCAACATCGAGGCCTTCTAATCTGTCTGGTATGCTGATCAGGAAGATTATTTATAAAGCAATCTTTAGTGGTAGAAGTGATGGTTCTACCATATTTATGGCTGGGTGGTGGTTTTGCAGCCTTGGCTAAATGTAGTATACATGAGACTAAATAATGATCTGAGATGTCATCGCTCGGCTGCAGAATTTCAACGGCATCAATATCGATTCCATGTGACATTAGAACTAAAGTATGATTACGACAATGAGTGGGTCCTGACACGTACTGTCTAACTCCGATAGAATGTCTATAAATGCCAATCCCAATGCGTCTTTATTAGGGGTGTAACGATATCACAAACCGAACCGAAAGATCACGATACACCACCCACGATACTAATCGCGGAACTCTCGTGGCGTACCGCGGTACTCTCACGACTCCTGCTGCCCATTGTTGAGGTTAATGTCACTTATCTCTAACTAACTAATCTATTAATTTAATTTAAACAAAATTCTCTTTGCATACATTTGATTAAATTGTATTAGTAATGACTAATAAGATGCTTTTTAAATGCTGTTCTAAATATTACATTCCAAAGTTACTGTTTTCCAAGTGCATGTCATGTCACGTGACTTGGGAGTGAGCGTCACACTCGGTTACTACTGTGTACGCAGGTTGGCTGCTCCGCCTGAGATTGCAGATCCCCCGGACACATTTAAGTTTCTTGTGTGGGAACATTTTGGTTTTCCAGTAGAGTATAGGAATGGAATTCGTGTCATAGACAAAGCACACACAATCTGTCGTAACTGTCTCACAAAACTTACTTATATGACAGAAAACACGTCTAATATGCAAGCGCATCTCCGGAGACATCACCCCAACATTGATATTAGCGGCACACGTAAGAAACCTCAAAAGCAGGAAACTTTTCCCACTGCCTTCAGAATCACGCTACAAGCTAACTCTGACCGTGCTCAAACAATTACAAAGGCAATAGGTGTTTTCATGGCACTAGATATGCGGCCGTTTTATGTCTATGAAAGCCACACAAGTGATCATCTGTCAGAAATATTACAGGTAGCTGTAGCAGAGTGGAAAATCGACAGAGAAAATGCCACTATTCCTGTGACAACAGATAACGCTAAAAACATTGTTAATGCTGTTGAAGCAGCCGTTTTTTCACCAAATATACGATGTTTTGCACACACAGTTAATCTGGCATCACAGAAGGGAATGGGGGTTAACCAGATGTCACGGCTTTTAGGCAGAGTGCGAAAGGTGGTCACCTTTTTCCATCGCAGCACTACTGCTGCAGTAGTGCTGAAGGACAAACAAGAGATGCTCCATCTGCCTCCACACAAGCTAATTCAAGATGTTCCCACCAGATGGAACTCCAGCTATGACATGCTTGAGCGCTACCTTGAACAGCAGGCTGCTGTTTTCTCTGCACTTACAGACAGGAGTATTAAGAGGAACATTAAGGACATTGTTACTCTGTCTGATGAAGATGTAAAATTAGCTGAGGACATCATTCAGGTTCTTAAACCCCTGAAAATGGTCACAACTCTGCTAAGCACAGAACAGCTGCCAACTGTTTCAATGATAATGCCACTGAAACACACCATCCTGGAATCTGTGAAAGTGAGTGACACCAATACAACAGTTGTTAAAGATGTCAAATCTGCCATTGTGTCCGACTTTATCAACAGATACCCAGAATCTGACTTAATACTTGTGCAGTTTCTTCATATGAGCACTGCACTTGACCCACGTTTTAAATCTCTGCCCTTTCTGGATGAAACCATGCGCAGCAACCTCTTTAATAGCCTGATGGAGAAGATCCTGGAATACCATCCCCAGCAGGTATTTTTTATTATTATTGTTTTAATCCAAACCTAATTTAATAAATTAAATTTGACCTATACTATTTAGTTTCACACAAAGCTGCAATGCATTTTACTAGTGAATACGTACTGTGAAAACCACTTTACAAACACAGTATATTTTTCTTCATTCAATTTAAACAGAAATCTATCTTCATTCTATCTAAATGAAATCAGAAATTGGTATTTCTATGATATAAACTGCAATTAGCAATATTGACTTGAAACTATTTTGTGGCTTTGTCCTTGTTAGGCCTTGGTCTCAGAGGAGCAGTTAGATGTGGCATCCAGCAGTGATGATCCTCCAGCCAAAAAGGCACCAATCTCTGAACTGTTTGGAAAGTTATTTCCAGTGGAGCCGGGCACTCCTGCACCCAAGTCTCTATATCAGATGGTGAAAGAAGAGGTTGAGCGTTATAGGCAAGTGCCAACTCTTCCAGTGGAGTCAAATCCACTTGCATGGTGGAAGAACAACGAGAGCCAGTTTCCTCATGTAGCCAAGTTGGCTAAATGCTACCTAGGAGTCCCAGCAACATCTGTTCCCAGTGAGAGGGTGTTCTCTACAGCAGGGGACATTGTTACAGCACAGAGAGCAAGCCTCTCACCTGAGAATGTGGACATGATGGTGTTTTTGAAGAAGAACTTAAAACTTAATTGAACATTCCAAATGTTTCTTAAGAGTGGACAAGCCAGTGTTTATTTTTGACTAGTCTTTGAGTTATTTATTTAATTTTAGTTTACTCCGTTAAGCTGACTGCACTAAAGAGATAAATGTTTTATTCTGACTAGTCTACATTGGAAGTATTTATTTAATTTTTGTTTACTCAGGTATGCTTGCTGACTGCACTAAAAATGTGAAGCCAAAGTTAATAAAGAAAAAGTCAAGTTATTTTTGTTGTTGTTATTATTAAGTTAAGTGAATCTATTGTTCCTTAGCTTTGCTGGTAAAATGACATGAACCCTACCCCCACAGCGAACCGAACCGGACCGAACCGTGGCTCCAAAACCGTAAACCGAACCATGCCATTGGTGTATCGTTACACCCCTAGTCTTTATCATTATCTACATGGATATTAAAATCACCAACAACAAGGACTTTATCCGCAGCCAGTAATAACTCCGATAGAAAATCAGCAAATTCTTTGATAAAGTCTGTATGGTGCCCCGGTGGCCTGTATACAGTAGCCAGCACAAATGTCAACTTACATAACGTTACATAAAGCACAATCACTTCGAAGGAATTATATTTGAACGACTTTTGAGCAATACTGAAGATATTACTATAAATTACAGCAACACCTCCCCCTTTGCCTTTCTGACGAGGATTGTGTCAATAATCGTAACCTTGAGGGCTAGACTCATTTAAAGTAATGTAATCATCTGGTTTTAGCCAGGTTTCTGTCAAAAACAGCAAATCTAGATTATTGTCTGTGATAATATCATTTACAATAAGTGCTTTTGAAGAAAGGGATCTAATATTCAGCAACCCAAGCTTTATTCTTTGTTTATCAGTATTATGTCTTTTTTTTATTTGTTGAACATCAATTACATTTTTACCCTTAAATGGGTTTGGAAGTTTTTTTGTATTTACTAATTCGGGGTACAGACACAGTCTCTATGTGATAATATCTAGGTGAAAGAGTTTCTATGTGTGGGGAATTATCTGACTTCTGTGACATGAGACGGCTAGCAGACGGTCGGTTTAGCCAGTCTGTCTACTTCCTGACCTGGGCCCCAGTTTATCATGTTTTAGCTCAAAGACTATGTGCCATATTACTAGAGAGAAGAGCAGCACCATCCCAGGAGGGATGAATACCATCTCTTTTCAACAGGTCAACTTTTCCAACTTTTTTCCAACTTTTCCAATTGTCTATGAAATCTATATGAAACCTATATTATACCTATATTATTCTGTGGACACCACTTAGACAGCCAGCCATTGAGTGATGATAATCTGCTAACTATTTCATCACTCCGACAAACAGGAAGCGGACCAGAGCAAATTACTTTTTATGACATCATACTTGCGAGTTCACACACCTCTTTAATATTAATCTTAGTGATCTCCGACTGGCGAAGTCGAACATCATTAGTGCCGCCGTGAATAATAATCTTAGAGTATTTACAAGGCTATAAGAGAACAAGAGAACTTGTAGTCTATTGACACCAATATTGACGGAGTATTTTGAGTCTCTTTCACACTGGTGTTGTGAACAACAGTCAAGATGGCATTCCAGGGACCAGTTTACGACAGGGCCCCTCTCTAACTGCTGGTGTGTAAGAAGATGTGCCACACCGTAATTGGATCTTTGGTGAATGAACATAAACAAATGTTCAGCAACATCAGATAAGATGTTGGGACAACTACCAGACACCTCTTCCAGAGCAGGAAGGGGGACCATCTGCACCCACCAAAACCAAGGAGAGGACTCCTCATTGGACGACACATTGATTATAACCACCAAACTCATTCCTAAGGTTTAGGCAAGGACTGCCATAAAAATTCCTTCAGGACCTCCTGGATGGAGCAGCAGGGACTGAAATAAAGAGAGGTCACAGAGATCTATCTAAATCCATTCATACCTATGTTTGGAGGCCTTAATTTGATCTAAACTGCTTCACATCCACTCCATCTTCATGCAAAGCACAGTTTATGTTAATGGTTACTGACTGTTAAAACAGTAGGTCATGGGACAGACCTGTTAACAGATAAACAAATGCATGGACGATGATTTAACCATTTCATATCGTGTTTGGTGTCTATATGTTCCCTACGATGCCTTTAATAATTTGAAAGAGGTTTGGTAAAGAAATAATGCATGGGTAAAATGTTAAAGACACTATTTTAACAATGTACTTTATGCTATGCAAATGAGTTCCACACCAGGGTGGGCAACACCGGGGCTACTTCAGATAACAGTGGCCAATCACACTCCAGGATCGGCAAGGCGCCACATTTCAATCTCCTCCTCATCAGAAAGGGATAAATATGTCCCCCGGGTAGACACACCCTTGGTTCTGCGTTTCTAACTCGACGGGGAAGGAGACATTAACAGACACTCCATGTCCTGAGTTTCTGACCTGACGAGGAAAGAAACTACAAGACGGTTAAGGTGAAGCTTTCGCGAGCAAAACCTTTTTCATTACTTCCAGCTGCACTCCAGCTGCAAAGGGCCCCAGCGTTGAGGGACTTCATCTGACCCTTACGGCTCCTACAGCAGCGCAGCCCAGTCCGCAAAGGACCTCTGCATTGGCAGACATTGCTTGTACCACACGGCTCCTCAGCGACGCAGCCAGCCTGCAAAGGAACCTGTGAAGATTCATATGACCCAGCTGCCCAGTCCATCCTAAAGGACTCTCTTAGCGCAACCAAAGTTCAGCATCCTCCAGCCCAGCGTGGCACGACTACTGGATCGCAACTCCGCGCCTTCCCACTGCACGCAGCCTGCAGCCTCAGTGGAAGACGTTTCTGCTACCGGATTGATCACCCTCTGTGTGGAACGTAAATATAAACTTACCAAACCTCTTTTCTAGAGACCTTGGCATTAGTTTATACATGCAGCATATGTTTTTCTAACCTGTTTAGATAACAATTACTTGAGGTCAGTTTGTTACAGATAATAGGGATATTATTTGTTGAATGATAAATAAGCAGTTATTTATCACCATTTTACCAGAGCCATTAGGTGGCTTCCATGAGCATTCCCATACGATTCTCTTTCATCCTACATTGTGTTCAACAGCATTGCATTTATCCATTCTGTGTTCACTTCATTTATTTGTTTCTTTTACTTGATTCAGTATTCTCCTTTGATTATTATTTTACTATCTTTTAGAAGTGCATATTCATTACTTCATTATTAATTGTTGTGGTATTTACTCTTGCATGTTTATTGTTAATAAATTTCATTGGTTTTATTATAACTGTGTCTTCCTTGTGTTGATGATCAAAGATTCTACTAGTTGACCAGACTCACAAATCCTTCAGATAAATCAGTTGACCGACTCCCTCCATTTTACATTTATTCTGAATTATTGAATAGCTCTTTTGGAGTGTTCTTAAATTGTTAAGATAGTATTCTTAACTGGTGCCCCGTATTACAAAAGGGGGAGGGGTCAACTGATACACTCATAACCACACCTTATGTGACACATGATCAAAAATCACTACGTCACCGGTGAATGGAGTAAAAATCACTACATTGTGGTGCCCTGTGTGAGGCCAGCTAAGATTGAAATGAGTCTTTAATTCATCAACACAACAAATTCACCTAAAAGTTTGAAAGAGTAATTACTTTAACGGGAAGCTAAATTTCTCAGTTTGGTCAGTTACCGTTTGCTCAGCAGTTGGTCCCTCCCAAGCCTGATTCATAGTTTCCTCACTCAGCTCTGTGGTGCTATTTATGAATGGGATTTGTTGCAGTTGAATTGTTTGCAGTAAATAGAATTGTTGTTTGAGCTTTGGATCATTGTATAGTGGCATAGTTCTGGTAAAGCATTTCCTCATTCAGGAAACTATAGTGTTAGCAGAGGTTGTAATCACTAATTATAACTAATTGCTACTACGAAGCATAGCGAAGGGCTTATATACCTTGTAAGTCTATCAGAAAGTTCTGTGTGAACTTAGATAAGTGTCAGATAAGGGCAGTTCCCTCTGACCACTCATAGCCAAGGGCTAAAATCCTCATCACTAGTCAGTGTGAAACAGTGTCCCAGCGACACCAAACTATCAACACTTTTGTGTTAAGTAATGAGATTAGCTAGTCACTAGGTGCAGTACAGTATCACATTATCAGCACTGGTCAGGTCTACAACCAGCCGTTCAGGTAGGGTTAACTGCCATTTTTGACAGATACTGTACTGCACCTAGTGACTAGCTAATTTGGCATTTGCAGACATTTTAAACTCTATTGGAGTTAGACAACACGTGTCAGGACCCACTCATTGTCGTAATCATACCTTAGATCTAATACTGTCGCATGGAATTGATATTGATGCTGTTGAAATTCTACAACAGAGCGATGATATATCAGATCATTATTTAGTCTCGTGTATAATACAGTTAGCCAAGGCTACAAAACCACCACCCAGCCATAAATATGGTAGAACCATCACTTCTACCACTAAAGATTGCTTTATAAATAATCTCCCCGAGCAGTTTCATCGCCTTAGTATACCTGACAACTTAGAAGAACTCGATGCTGCAACAGAAACTATTGGCTCTCTCTTTTCCAGCACATTAGATGCAGTCGCTCCTTTACGTCTAAAGAAGATTAAGGAAACTAATCCAACGCCGTGGTATGATGAGCACACTCGGGCTCTAAAACGAGCTGTGAGAAAAGCTGAACGTAGTTGGAAGAAAACAAAACTAGAAGTTTTTCGCCTTTCGTGGAAAGAAAAAATGATTGAGTACAGAACGGCTATAAGAAATGCTAGATCTACTTATTTTTCAAATCTCTTAATAGAAAACAAACATAATCCTAGGTATTTATTTGACACAGTGGCTAAATTAACTAGAAACAGAGATTCAACTGCTGACGTTTCCAAAGAGCACAGCAGTAATGACTTTATGAACTTCTTTACTTGCAAGATTGACAATATTAGAGAGAAAATTGTAAACATGCAACCGTCTACAGTTTCGCTTCAGACAGTGCACTGTAGTGTCCCTGAGGTAAAACTAGAATCATTCGCCGCTATAGGAGAGGAAGAATTATCTAAACTTATCAAATCATCAAAATCAACAACATGTATGTTAGACCCAATGCCGACTAAACTACTGAAAGATATGCTTCCAGAGGTCGTAGGTCCACTTCTTGATATAATTAATTCATCTTTAACACTAGGATACGTACCAAAAACTTTTAAGCAGGCTATTATTAAACCTCTTATTAAAAAACCTCAACTAGATCCGAGAGACTTAGTAAATTACAGGCCAATCTCGAATCTACCTTTTCTGTCCAAAATACTAGAAAAGGCAGTTTCAACACAACTGTGCTCCTTTTTAGAAAGAAATAGTATCTGTGAGGATTTCCAGTCAGGATTTAGACCGTACCATAGTACTGAGACTGCTCTCGTTAGAGTTACAAACGATCTACTCTTATCATCCGATCGTGGCTGTATTTCTCTATTAGTGTTATTAGATCTCAGTGCTGCTTTTGACACTATCGATCACAACATTCTTTTAAAAAGACTTGAAAACTATATTGGCGTTAGTGGAATTGCTTTGGCATGGTTCAAATCTTACTTATCTGACCGTTATCAGTCTGTAGTAGTTAATGAAGAGATGTCGTATCGATCACAAGTTCAATATGGAGTACCACAAGGCTCAGTACTAGGACCGTTGCTTTTCACTCTGTACATGCTGCCCTTAGGAGAGATAATTAGGAAGCATGGTGTTAGTTTTCACTGCTACGCTGACGATACTCAGCTCTATATTTCCTCGCGCCCTGACGAAACCTACAAATTCACAAAACTAACAGAATGCATAGCTGACATTAAAAACTGGATGACAAGAAATTTCTTATTATTAAATTCAGAAAAAACTGATATCCTAATCTTTGGACCAAAAACTTCCTCACGAAAAAACCTTGAATACTCTCTAACACTTGATGGGTGCTCCATTAAATCTTCGTCCTCAGTTAGGAACCTGGGTGTGCTCTTTGATACCAATCTTTCATTTGAAAGTCATGTTTCTAGTATCTGTAAAACCGCCTTCTTCCATCTAAAAAATATATCTAAATTACGACATATGCTCTCAATGACAAATGCGGAACAGTTGGTTCATGCATTCATGACCTCAAGACTAGATTACTGTAACGCTCTACTGGGTGGTTGTTCTGCTCGGCTTTTAAACAGACTACAGTTGGTCCAAAATGCGGCAGCTAGAGTTCTTACTAGAACCAGAAAGTATGACCATATTAGCCCAGTTCTGTCAACATTACATTGGCTCCCTATTAAACATCGTATAGATTTTAAAATCTTGCTACTTACCTATAAAGCTCTAAATGGTTTAGCTCCCCAATATCTAAGCGAGCTCTTGGTGCATTATAGTCCTTCACGTTTATTGCGATCTCAGAATTCAGGCCAGTTGATAATACCCAGAATATCAAAATCAACCGAAGGCGGCAGATCCTTTTCCTATTTAGCACCTAAACTCTGGAACAATCTTCCTAGCATTGTTCGGGAAGCAGACACACTCTGTCAGTTTAAATCTAGACTAAAAACACATCTCTTTGCTCTTGCATACACATAACACATTATCAATACATAAACATTTTTTCAAATCCGTTAAAGGATTGTTACGCTGCAATAATTAGGTCGGCCGGAACCGAGAACATTTCCTATAACACTAGATATACCTGTAGATCAGAATAAGAATGGCATCTACGCTAATATCAGTCTCTCTGCTTATCCTGAGGTTTGCCGGGTGCTGGACCCAGGCCGTATCCAGATCGAATGGAGAACCTGTGCCTGGACCTGACTACAACGTGGCCCAGGAGACAATGGGCCTACAGATCCAGTTCTGGCTGCATCTATAATTCAGATTTTTAATCTCCGTATCCGCTTACATATATTTATATATAATCTATTTTTAATCCCTATAATAAATTGTATAATTCAGATTTTGATCTCCATATCCATTTACATATATTATATATATCTTCCAAGGGGTTTTTTCCCTCCTAGGACTTTTTTCCCAGTGTTAGCACGCTGGGTTTTTCTCCTAGGGGGTTTTTTCCACCCCTGGGAGTCAGCCGACATTGGCTTAATGTAGCACCATCTTGTATATGTTACATATTACCACGCTTGCTTGTACAGCTTATTTTTAACCACTTATCTTTTTTCTGTGCTTCTAATATGTAAAGCAGCTTTGAAACAATTACCAATTGTAAAAAGCGCTATATAAATAAATTTGACTTGACTTGACTTGACAATTAAGGACTTAAATTATGATGAAATCAGTCTCAAAACAACACAGCTAACAGCTGAAGCAGCAGGCCAGGCCTTAAAGGGTGCCTCGCTAATCAAACCTACTCTCTAGCTTAGCACTAAATTGGGCTGCTCAGTTAACCCAAGCAATAGACAGAGTGTCCCTTGCTAATGGACAGATGAAAGATAGGGATATGACGATCCAACAGCTAAAGAGTGAGCTGGCTGATCTGCGTCATGCAAATGACCATTTGAAGGTTGAAACCAATAGGTTGTCTGCAGAGAAAGAAGACTTGCAGTATATTACAGACAGCCAAGGAGCAGAAATCAGTAGGCTAAAAGATGAAAATCTAGACCTAGAAACTGAGCTTAAACAGCTCAGGAAAGAACGCTCAAGTTCAGTCACTGTACCAAGTAGCCAGGATACAGCCGCTCTGCAAACAGAGCTGGCTCAGGCTCAAAATTATTTGTCAGCACAGGCAGACAAATTAAGGATAGTGAGTATCAGTGAGAAACAGGCCAAAGATGACTTAAAGTCAGCCTTGTATAAAATTTCTAGTTTGAAAATGGACTTAGAAATGGAACACAAATTGTGTATTGATGCCCGCGAGCAGTCAGAGTTGTTTAAACAACAACTGTACGATTCAAAACAGGCTCAGGTTCAACTCAAGGAGGACTTGGCTAGGGCAGACAATAAATTATTGGAAGTACAAAACAGTCATGACAAAATCGCTTCCAGAGCCCGAGAGTGGGCAGATAAAGCTGATATGGCAGAGCAGAGGCTAGAGGAAATAGGGAAGAGAATGGAGCAGTTAGACATAAATATGGACACACCCCATTAACCTGAACCACCAAGTGTGCGCTTCAGCTCATTTGGCCCACAGGTGAAAGACTCCCTACTTGATAGCCCCTCACAGAGACAACGCTATCAGACCCATGGTGATGCTGTAGCTGCCAGTGGCCCAACCCCCACTGCTAGTCCCAGCCATCCTTATGGAGTAGATTCTGATTCACCTGTGTGGGGAAAAACTAGTCGCTCCATCCAGGATTTCCCTAGCATAGCACAGTCCAGAGACAGTAGGCTGCGTCAGCTTAGGGAATTAGCACGTGACATTGAAGTGTTTAATCCTGACACCCCTGGTAGTAACATAGAGTTGTACCTTAAGGATGTAAACCATGCATTGTCATACATCCCTGAGGCCACTATGGCAGATAAGCTACTCCTTTTGAGGAAAACAACCATGCGAACTGTCCATGGTTTCATGGAGAGACAAAGCCCTGCCATTGCTGGTAATTACAATGAACTGTGTAGGGCCCTGAGAGCAGAATACACAATATATCAAAACCCGTCTGTCTCCAGGCTTTCTGCCTTGCAGACCAAGCAAAATCGCTACGAATCACCCAGAGAATATTATGAACGCTTACGCAGAGTATATTTTGCTGGTGCTGATTCTCCTAGGGCAGAAGAGGATGTGATGTTTAAAAGTCTGTTTGTGAGTAATTTGCATCCAACAATTAGGAAGTCTCTTTCACTGCTGGTGGATGTTGATCACATGACTGCAGCAGAGTTAAGACAGCTGGCAATGCGAGCCTGGGAGAGTGAGAAGTTACACTCAGACAAGAAGGACAGGGACCCAGGCACACAGGTGTTTGAACTCCGACATGACAGGTGTTGGGGAAAAATTTAATAGTTCACACTGAGGTCAATATTTGCTTCAGCTATGCAGAGCACCTCTCTCAGCTCAGACACAGTGTCTGTCGAGACCCGGGGGGTAACGATGAGACACCCAAACTGAGAGCTTTCCCGAACCAAGGGTGTCGGATAATTTAAATCTAAGACAGAAGGGGGACCATTGTGTTTCTTGCTTTGTAATTTAAAATAGTTCTAAGACAGGAAAGGAGCCATTTGTGTGTGTGTTTGTTACCTTTACTCTGTATGGAAAAGTACTGAGAAGAGTTGCTCAAACATTGGGGGTATAAATATTTGTGGGTTCTTTTGTGTCCTTAGTTCACACTCGGGGCAGACATTGTATGGTTGTGTCGACTGTGGACTCTTTCTTGCAAGAAATAAAATCTTTATAAAGTGAATCTTCGTAAGGTTTGTCTCTTACTAGTGATGTCAGCTAATTAATTTTTGCTGCAACAATTTTGGTGTCAGAAGAGGGATTCCTTGGACAGACCTTCTGGGCCTGGACAGCACCGGTGACCTGCAATCCTGACCCAAGTCAGCCCGAACCCCGTTTAGATTCAGGGACGAGGGGCCGATGCTGTGTAGGTCTGGGAGGATGACCACTGGAATCAAGAGAAAAGAACCCGAGACGGCAACGGGAGCTTCTGGTAGGAGACAAACTTGGAAAATTCAGGGGGAGAATTTTTAAATAGAATTTGGTTAAATTGAAAATTGAATTGATAGGGATAAACCATAAGGGGAGTCTGAATCTGTGGCAAATGCAGCGTGAACTGATGTTTTTTACGAGGTACGAGAATGAGATTACTATTACTAACACATCTTATGCTTGTGCTTTTCCACATGAAACACCGCCAAGGTACACAACTCATCCCAATGCGGAGCTCCAAGGCCTGAAAGTGGACTCCGATCTCGACTGCTCTCCTTTCCCACTGAACCAACCAATTCTACCAGCCAAACCAACTCCAGCTCCCCAGCAGAGAGACGGGGGTGCGCGCAGCTGAAAGCTTCCGGGGCAAAGAAACGCTGCCGTCCGGAAGGAGAAAGAGAGTAGCGATCCGGAAGACAAAGCAAAGAAAGAACGAAAGCGACGGGGAAGAGGAAGAGGAAGAGGNTATGTGGGAAATGTGAGAAAACAATTAATTGCTGGGTGGAAGAGGCAGATAATAGGGAAAGAAGAATGTTAAAGAAAGAAAAGAAAAGTGAAGAAAAGGTGACTGCGCCTCCACAGAATGAGATTGCTATTACTAACACATCTTATGCTTGTGCTTTTCCACATGAAACACCGCCAAGGTACACAACTCATCCCAATGCGGAGCTCCAAGGCCTGAAAGTGGACTCCGATCTCGACTGCTCTCCTTTCCCACCGAACCAACCAATTCTACCAGCCAAACCAACTCCAGCTCCCCAGCAGAGAGACGGGGGAGCATGCGCAGCTGAGCCAACAGCAGAGGGGGCGCGCGCAGCTGAAAGCTTCCGGGGCAAAGAAACACTGCCGTCCGGAAGGAGAAAGAGAGTAGCGATCCGGAAGACGAAGCAAAGAAAGAACGAAAGCGACGGGGAAGAGGAAGAGGAAGAATTAGAGATCCCATGTCCGGAGAAAAGAAAGAACTGGGACAGAACTGGGAGAGAAGAGCGGGTGAGCATCACAGCACCTATGGTGGAAGTTATGGGAACAAATTCAATTGAATTAGTATACCGTCCTTGGAATTTAACCGACATGAAAGAGGCGATGGCCCATCTGCCGAATCCCGACGACGCAGGGGACCGTTTCGCCACTGAACTGATGACATTCTGCCAAGAGTTCAGCCCGACGCTAAATGAACTGAAAAGACTCATGATGGCAAAGCTGGGAGGAATGAACTGGCACAAGATCAACGCAGAATTACCAGCAGCAGATCACAGACAAAGTCACGTTAACTGGCAACATGCTTCGAACGACGGATATCGAGCAGCTGTGACGGGACTGACAGAGACTGTGAGAAGAGCATTTCCAGCACGCATCGACATGTCCAGAGTGAGCCACTGCCGTCAAGAACCAGGTGAGAGCGTTCAAGTTTATTATGAGCGACTCTACGGTGTGTTTTGCAAGCACAGCGGGTTAAAGGAACCGGCAGATCGTGGCGACAGACCAACCACATGGGAAAGTTATTTGGCTAATAGCCTTTTGAATGGACTGAGACCTGAGATTTCCCAAGCCGTAAAACACAGCTATATTGAATGGACTGAAGGACGAGTGAGCACCATCATGAAACATGCCTTCCACGCGGAAAATGAGCTGAGGGAAAAGAAGGAAAGGCCAAGAATAAAAGAATTGCAGTTGGCAGCCGTGCAAAGACCGCAAAGATTCAGCGAGAACAAAGGGGGACACAATTCAGACAAAAATGGCTGTTATCTGTGCGGAGTTGGCGACCACATTGTTCGTGAGTGCACGAGATGCAGGAAGTGCAAAATGGACGGACATTGGGCAATAAACTGCCCTGAACTGCGAAAGGTTGACTGAGAAAAAGGATGCGGAGAGCAGGAGGAGATCGGGTGGACCACGGCCAAGGATGCAAAAACCGCCGTAAAGGGAGGTACACATTTACTAATATCACACACACACGCACACCCACACCTGAACACATGCACTGATAATGCTCTCCGCAATGAAAAAAAAAAANTGCTCTCCGCAATGAGAAAAAAAAAAAAAAAAGCTTGCACCTCTTTGTGTGTTTCTGAAACAGAGAAGATTTTGACAAATGTTTGATTATGTATAGTAGTAAGGGATTTTTAAACATGCCTGAATATCCCCTGCTAGTTAAAGGGGCAATGATTTAATTTTTGGTAGACTCAGGGGCGACCTGATCTGTTTTGCGATCATGTGACTTGCCATGTGAAACAGCGCTTACAAACAAAACGCATGGTTCTTTGTCTGTATCAGGACATTATATGACAGAACGGTTCACTGTGCCACTAAAGTGTGAGACGGAAGGGGGCCACGTGCTGAAGCATGCATTTTTAACTTCAAAAATCATGCCCAGTACCCCTTCTGGGCCGAGATTTAATATGCAAATTAAATTTGTTAATGTTTGCAGATCCCTCGGGCATTGTAGTGAGGGTGAGCAAATGTATTTGAAAACAGAACCAAAAATGGGTTTACAAATGGCACATAACCAAAACTGAGTGGGCAAAAAACAATCTGTGAATTGGGGAAAAATAGAACGCTGTCAATTGGTACAGATTTTATGATGCCTGACAATTTGCATTGCACGTCACATGTCGGAACAGAACGAGATCAATTTTATGAAAAACAATGGTTTGAACAAGAGAAAGACACTTTGAAACTTGATCAAATGTTTTGGACTGAGAAAATGTGTGCGATTTCAGTAGGCTTATCAGAAAAACAGCTTTCTCTCAATTTGATAGCAGGAGAGTGCACATATCAATAAAAAAAAAAATAAAAATAAAATACAGGCCTGGGGTGACGTGGGAGTGTTTGTGAAGCACTGTGTTGAAACAGATGCATGATTTTGGGGCTTAATGGAAACATAGAATTTTTTTTTTTTTTTGGAAATCTGATGGCCGGCCAATTGGTAATTGTTTCAAAGCAGCTTTACATATTAGAAGCACAGAAAAAAGATAAGTGGTTAAAAATAAGCTGTACAAGCAAGCGTGGTAATATGTAACATATACAAGATGGTGCTACATTAAGCCAATGTCGGCTGACTCCCAGGGGT
>RJVU01048855.1:312540-325545 GCA_003731715.1 Anabarilius grahami | reverse complement strand
CTTCCATCCAGATAGCAAAATTCTGTCTTTTCCTGTTTTTATTTCATTTCTAATGTATTTTATATCTTTTATGTATCATCTTTTTTACTGTTATTTCTATTCCTTATGTTCTATTTTTATTATTCTTCTTTATGTGAAGCACTTTGAATTACCATTGTGTATGAAATGTGCTATACAAATAAAATTGCCTTGCCTTGCCTTGCCTTGCTAAGCTATCGGTACTGGAGAAATTATGAAGAAAATACACGTACATTTATTATTGCTATATAGACATTATCTTGCAAATTCTATGTCTCCAGAGTCTCCAGCTGAGTCTGTATGCAATAATATTAGGACATTTGTCTATGATGCATTTTTGCTTTCGGAATCCAGAAGAGAGGAGCTACAGCGCGCGCAGCCGCTCACATGAAAGCCCTGTTTAATGGTAACGATGGAGGAGAGAACTAAACAACTAAACGTCTGCTTACACTTTAGGCCTGTGATATTATGCAAATTTTATTTTTGATTTCGATTTTGGCTTCCAAGGATCAGAAAGAAGATATCTGAGGTAAAACTATTAAAAACTAGCCGCGTTTCGTCTAGCACACCTTCTCTTCACAGCTGTGCGCGTTCCTTCCTCCCTAAACCCAAACTTAACGTCAAAATCGGCAAACAAATTACACGTTGGGCTTAAGGGGCACGTCCAAGCAATCAAATACACACAAAAATGTGTTAAAATGACCGGATTGGAGCGTGTTTAACTACTTAAATGCAGTTTATATCGTAAGTGTACATGAACAGCTGGGAGAAAATCTGATGTGTGTTAATATCTATTGTCTTAAAGTGACAGCAGTCACCTTCTGACGATTATGCCAGTGTTAATCAAACAACAAAATGCAAAGAGAAAATCACTTACAGCTCTTCATCTGAATATAGTTAGCTTTAATAAGCATTAATCTATTAATTTATACTGTGAAAACCATGCAGTGTTATTTTACATTTGGTTACTTTACTTAGATTTCTTTTATAGGCTAGGCTTATATTACTTACCTGAACACATGAACAAATGAAAGCACTTTATTTCATTTGTATCTTTGTTTTACTGTATTTGTCAGTTTGTTTTACTTTGTTTCTTTGTTCATGTTCTTACTGTATCTTAAATAAAAGACCAAAAATGCCGGACACTATATAATATAAAGCAAAGTTAATTCAGCTCTTTTTATATATTATATTATATTATATTATATTATATTATATTATATATAAACAAAAAGTACCGATAAGAATACCGTTGAGGTACCGGATCGATAAGCAGTATCAAAGGCCCAGACGGTGTTTCACCAGCCTTTCTCAAAGCCTGTGCTGCCCAGCTGTCGTCCATCTTCACACTGATCTTCAACAGATCACTGGAGCTGTGTGAAGTCTGGAGCTGTGTGAAGTCCCCTCCTGCTCCTGCACTCCACCATCATCCCTGTACCCAAGAAACCAAAAATCACAGGACTAAATGACTACAGACCTGTTGCTTTGACGTCTGTGGTCATGAAGTCATTTGAGAGACTGGTGCTGGCCTACCTGAAGAACATCACTGGACCCCTGCTGGACCCCCTGCAGTTTGCTTATCGTGCAAACAGGTCTGTGGATGATGCAGTCAATATGGGACTGCATTATATCCTACAACATCTGGACAAACCAGGAACTTATGCAAGGATCCTGTTTGTGGACTTCAGTTCGCCTTTCAACACCATAATCCCAGATACCCTCCTGAATAAACTGACCCAGCTCTCTGTACCCACCTCCATCTGTCAGTGGATCACCAGCTTCCTGACAGACAGGCAGCAGCTACTGAGGCTGGGAAAACTCACATCCAGCACCCGCACCATCAGCACTGGAACTCCTCAGGGTTGTGTGCTCTCCCCACTGCTCTTCTCCCTCTACACCAACGACTGCACTTCTAAAGACCCCTCTGTAAAGCTCCTGAAGTTCGCAGACGACACCACAGTCATCGGCCTTATCCGTCACAATAACCTGGAGCTCAACACACTCAAGACAGTGGAGATGAGAGTGGACTTTAGGAGAAACCCCCCTGCTCTCCCCCACTCAGCATCATGAACAGCACTGTGACTGCAGGGGAGTCATTCAGGTTCCTGGGCACCACCATCTCTCAGGACCTGAAGTGGGACAATCACATTGACTCCACTGCGAAAAATGCTCAGCAGAGACTGTACTTCCTTCGCCAGCTGAGGAAGTTCAACCTGCCACAGGAGCTGCTGACACAGTTTTACTCAGCTGTTATTGAGTCAGTTCTGTGCACTTCTATAACTGTTTGGTTTGGGTCAGCCAGCAAATCAGATATAAGAAGACTGCAACGGATTGTTAGGACAGCTGAAAGGATAATTGGTATGCACCTGCCCAACCTTCAGGACTTGCACAACGCCAGAGGGAAGAAACGGGCAGGTAACATCATCACAGACCCCTCTCACCCTGGACACAACCTGTTTGCACTTCTGCCCTCAGGCAGACATTACAGATCTCTGTGCACTAGAACATCTAGGCATTAGAACAGTTTTTTCCCCAACGCTATCTCCAGCTTAAACAGCTAACATAGCAATTACCCGTTTTAGTATTCACTTTCAGTACTTGAGAGAGAGTAAAAATTAGTATAAATATATATATATACATTCTATTCACCCTGCTGTATATACAATACAAATCTGTATGTCTTCTGTTCCAGATGTATTCCACATTAGTATTATTATTTATTTTATTTTATTTTACTTATTTATTATTTTCTTAGTTTACTTAGAAAATAATAAATATTTTAAATAAAGCACATTCTGATTCTGATTCTGAATACCGTTAAAACCTTAACGATACCCAGTGCAGAAAATGAAAATGATATGACATCAATAAGGTCTAAATGTAACTGGCCCCTCTAACAGTACAACTGGCCCCAGTTTGGCACCCCCAGTTGAAATGGTCTAGAACCGCCACTGGTAGCACATATTTGGGAATTAATAGATAGTAAAATGTGATGTTTCGTGCCATCGTGTGGGGTAGTAAATAGAGAACGTAATCGTGAATGTCACGCCAAAAGACTTGTATTTTTCACAAGTCTCTGTCTTCAAGTCCCAGTCAAAACTCGAGTCAAGTCTCGGGTTTTTGTTCACAAGTCCAAGTCAAGTCTCGAGTTAGTAGTTCACGAGTCCAAGTCAAGTCGCAAGTCATTTGTTTTTGCGACTGAAGTGCGACTTGAGTCCAAGTCGCAAACTCGAGTTTCTATCTCTGGTGGACTGTGAGCATAAGTGACATATCTCTGATGCAATAAATTTACTCAGCTGTCCATCAAAGAGACCCAATGTAAGACATGTTCTTCTAAGAAGGCTGTGAGTACTAACTCCAGAAAGACTGCAATGCCATTGCCTCTAGTATTTACAGTTTTTTAAAATTGCTTTGGCACAATTTTCATAAGAAATTGTAAACTTTTCAAAACTCTTAGTACTAATTTCACAACAGATCATCAAAAGTGCACTTTTTTTTCCAAACACTTCAGCATGTTTTCAGTTGTGTTAGTACAATACACAAAATCACAAAGTATCCTTTTCACTACACAAAATAAGTGTTTCATCTATATAAATGTTTCATTCACAGTAACTGCCTTTCATAATGCTATTATTATTAAAAGTCTCAGGTTACGCATGTAACCATGGTTCCCTGAGAATAAGGAACCATGCATCCCCTAGGGGTCCGCTGCATCCCCTAGGGGTCACTATGGGGAATGCCTCTGAAGCATGAGTCTGAAGACGACAATGAACTTGACATTGGCAGGCAGCAGCCTATGACGTCATCACTGGTGCGACCATGAGTATAAAAGGGCACCTGTGAATGACCTGAGGAGACTGGAGCAGGAATGCCTGAAGCATGGCAAAGGGACACAGCGTCTCGTTCCCTATTCTCAGGAAACCATGGTTACAAGCGTAACCTGAGAAGTTCCCTTTTGAAAGGGAACTCGTGCTGCATCCCCTAGGGGTCGCTATGGGGAATGGAATACCGACGCTGCCATGCTGAAGGGATGAGTGCCTTATTAGCTGAGCTAAGTCAAAGACTCAAAGAGTCTTCATCCCTAATGCGCACCAGCGGCAATCATAGGTCAGAGCTTATCAATGAATGGAGGCCTCAAAAGGTTAACTCTAAAGAGAGGAAGCCTAACTACATTCATACTTAGGCCAGCTTCCAAGAGGCTCACGGACAGCCTAAAATACTTAACTTCCCTAAAAGCAGCCCTGGAGAGTGGAGGCCTCAACAAGAGGACCGGCAACACTCTAACCCAGTGGTTCACAAACTTTTTAGCTTGGAGTACCCCCTGAAGTGATTACCATCCTTCTGCGAACCCCCTCTCTTCCACTTAGACTGCAGTCACACCTTTACCATTAAGGGACAATATTTGCCTCCTAAATTGATTTTCCAGTGCATATTTTTAGTCAAGTCAAGTCAAGTCACCTTTATTTATATAGCGCTTTTTACAATGTAGATTGTGTCAAAGCAGCTTTACAGTAATAACTGGTATATAATTTTGGCTGCACAGCAGCTCTTAAAGAATAGTGTCAATGCAGGCAGATCAGAAGCACTGTTGAATAAATGTCAAGAATACTGTTGAATATTGAATGTCAAGTCAAATGTCAAGTGTCCCCAACTAAGCAAGCCAAAGGTGACAGCAGCAAGGAACCCAAACTCCAACAGGTGACATCAGGTGGCAAACAGGTGGCAAATAGGTGTTAAAATGGAGAAAAAAACCTTGGGAGAAACCAGGCTTAGTCGGGGGGCCAGTTCTCCTCTGGTGAACAGTGCTTTGTTATGATTCAGGTTGCTATCATAAGTCTGATAGGATCACAACATTCAAAGTATTTATTCAAGTTCCATCCGGTTGAGGATCGTATTCATCATGCCGGTATGGACGGTTTGTTGAGGAACTGTGCTACTGGCTGTCGTGTTGATGAGGCCTTCACAATGGATGATCTAGCTGACTCGATCTCTGCTGATACTTCAGGGCTGCGTTGTGGTACAGTTGAGGATCGTATTCATCACGCCGTTATGGACGGTCTGTTCAGGAACTGTGGCACTGGCTGTCGTGTCGATGAGGCCTTCACAATGGATGATCTAGTTGACTCGATCTCTGCTGATACTTCAGGGCTGCGTTGTGGTCCTGTCAGGGCACCGGTCCTCGGTCTCATCTGGGTACGGCCCGGATTCGGTTGACTACGGTAAACTTCGGGATAAACAGAAAGACTAATATTAGTGTAGATGCCATTCTTCTTCTGATGTAACGTGTACATCTGGTGTTATAGGAAGTGTTCCCGGTTCCGGCTGACCTAATTTATGCATCCTAATAGTCCTTTAACGGATTTGAAAAGATAATTTGATGATGTGTTATGTGTATGCCAGGTTAAAGAGATATGTTTTTAGTCTAGATTTAAACTGACAGAGTGTGTCTACTTCCCGAACAATGCTAGGAAGATTGTTCCAGAGTTTAGGTGCCAAATAGGAGAAGGATCTACCGCCTGCGGTTGATTTTGATATTCTAGGTATTATCAGCTGGCCTGAATTCTGAGATCGCAATAAACGTGAAGGATTATAATGCTTTAAGAGCTCGCTTAGGTACTGGGGAGCTAAACCATTTAGTGCTTTGTAAGTAATTAACAAGATTTTACAATCTATACAATGTTTAACAGGAAGCCAATGCAGTGACGACAGAACTAGGCTAATATGGTCATACTTCCTAGTTCTAGTAACCCAGTAGAGCGTTACAGTAATCTAGCCTCGAGGTCATGAATGCATGAACTAACTGTTCTGCATTCTTCATTGAGAGCATATGTCGTAGTTTAGATATATTTTTAAGATGGAAGAATGCAGTTTTACAGATGCTAGTAACATGGCCTTCAAATGAAAGATTGGTATCAAAGAGCACACCCAGGTTCCTAGCTGACGACGAAGACTTAACAGAGCAGCCATCAAGTGTTAGACAGTATTCTAGGTTATTACGTGAAGAAGTTTTTGGTCCAAAAATTAGAATCTCTGTTTTTTCTGAATTTAGTAGTAGGAAATTACTGGTCATCCTGTTTTTTATATCGGTTATACATTCTGTTAATTTTGCGAATTGGTAAGTTTCGTCAAGGTGAGAAGAAATATAGAGCTGAGTATCATCAGCGTAACAATGAAAACTAACGCCATGTTTCCTAATGATATCTCCCAAGGGTAGCATGTACAGAGTGAAAAGCAACGGTCCTAGTACTGAGCCTTGCGGTACTCCATATTGAACTTGTGATTGATATGACCTCTCTTCGTTTACTACTACAAACTGATAACGGTCAGATAAGAATGATTTGAACCATGACAATGCAATTCCACTAATGCCAACATAGTTTTCGAGTCTATTTAGAAGAATATTGTGATCAATAGTGTCAAATGCAGCACTAAGATCCAGTAACACTAATAGAGAGATACAACCACGATCTGATGATAAGAGCAAATCATTAGTAACTCTAATTAGAGCAGTCTCAGTACTATGGTACGGTCTAAATCCTGACTGGAAATCCTCACAGATACTATTTCTTTCTAAAAAGGAACATAGTTGTGATGATACTGCCTTTTCTAGTATTTTTGACAGAAAAGTAAGATTTGAGATCGGCCTGTAATTGACTAGTTCTCTAGGATCAAGTTGTGGTTTTTTAATAAGAGGTTTAATAATAGCCAGCTTAAAAGTTTTTGGTACATATCCTAGTGATAAAGATGAATTAACAATATTAAGAAGAGGATCTATGACGTCTGGAAGCATCTCTTTCAAAAGCTTTCCTGTAGCTCAGTGGTTAGAGCGTGGCACTAGCAATGCCAAGGTCATGGGTTCGATCCCAGGGATTGCACATACTCAGATACAAATGTATAGTATAATGCAATGTAAGTCGCTTTGGATAAAAGCGTCTGCCAAATGCATAAATGTAAATGTAGTCGGTATAGGGTCTAACATACATGTGGTTGATTTTGATGATTTAACAAGTTTAGACAATTCTTCCTCTCCTAAAGCAGTAAATGAATTGAATTTTTCCTCAGGGATACTACAATGCACTGTCGGACACGATACTGCAGTAGACGGTTGCATGGTTATAATTTTTTCTCCAATATTATCAATCTTGCAAGTAAAGAAGTTCATAAAGTCATTACTGCTGTGCTCTTTGGAAACATCAGAAGTTGAAGCTTTGTTTCTTGTTAATTTAGCCACTGTATCAAATAAATACCTAGGGTTGTGTTTATTTTCTTCTAAAAGTTTAGAAAAATAGGCAGATCTAGCAGTTTAAGGCCTTTCTGTACTCAATCATTCTCTCTCTCTCCACGAAATGCGAAATACTTCTAGAATTTTTTTCTTCCAGCTGCGCTCCATTTTTCTGGCTGCTGTTTTTAGGGCCCGAGTGTGCTCATTGTACCATGGCATTGTATTACTTTCCTTAATCTTTTTTAAACGCAAAGGAGCAACTGAATCTAATGTGCTGGAAAAGACAGAGGCAATAGTTTCTGTTGCAACATCGAGGTCTTCTAAGCTGTCTGGTATGCTAAGGCGATGAAACTGATCAGGAAGATTATTTATAAAGCGATCTTTAGTTCTACAATATGATATATACAAATATGGTAGAACCAAAAAGTGATGGTTCTACCATATTTATGGCAGAGAGGCAGTTTAGCTGCTTTGACCAAATGTAGTATACACGAGACTAGATAATGATCTGAGATGTTGTCACTCTGCTGCAGAATTTCAACGGCATCAATATCGATTCCATGCGACAATATTAGATCTAAAGTATGATTACGACAATGAGTGGGTCCTGACACATGTTGTCTAACACCAATAGAGTTTACAATGTCTGTAAATGCCAATCCCAATGTGTCTTTTTTATTATCTACATGGATATTAAAATCACCAACAACAAGGACTTTATCTGCAGCTAGTACTAATTCCGATAGAAAATCAGCAAATTCTTGAATAAAGTCTGTATGGTGTCCTGGTGGCCTGTATACAGTAGCCAGCACAAATGTCAACTTACATAATGTTACGTAAAGTACCATCACTTCAAAAGAATTATATTTGAAAGACTTTTGACTAATACTTTAAATATTGCTATAAATTACAGCAACACCTCCCCCCTTTGCCTTTCTGTTTAGGATTGTGTCGATAATCATAACCTTGAGGGCTAGACTCATTTAAAGTAATGTAATCGTCCGGTTTTAGCCAGGTTTCTGTCAAACATAGCACATCTAGATTATTGTCTGTGATAATATCATTTACAATAAGTGCTTTTGAAGAAAGTGATCTAATATTTAACAACCCAAGCTTTATCATTTGTTTATCATTATTATCTCTATTTTTTATTTGTTGAACATCAATAACATTTTTACCATTAAATGGGTTTGGAAGTTTTTTGTTTTTACTAATTCGAGGTACAGACACAGTCTCTATGTGATAATATCTAGGTGTGAGAGTTTCTATGTGTTGGGAATTATCTGACTTCTGTAACGTGAGGCAGCTAGCAGACGGTTGGTTTAGCCAGTCTGTCTGCTGCTTTTTCCTGTCCTGGACCCCAGTTTGTCATGTTTCAGTTTTAAGACTATGTGCCGTATTACTAGAGAGAAGAGCAGCACCATCCCGGGAGGGATGAATACCATCTCTTTTCAACAGGTCAGGTCTGCCCCAAAAACGTTTCCAATTGTCTATGAAACCTATATTATTTTGCGGACACCACTTGGTGATGATAATCTGCTAACTATCTCATCACTCCGACGAACAGGAAGAGGGCCAGAGCAAATTACTTCTCCTGACATTGTACTTGCATTCTTACTATCCTCGATTAAAGTTTGGATGCGTGTCTCTAATTCTGAGATTCTCTCTGTCAGCCTGACTATTTCCCTACATTTATGACATGTAAATCCCTCGTCGCTGACAAAGAGAGCTATGCTGAACATGTGACAAATGGAACAGGAAACAATTCTGTGAGAGGATGACATGACTCACAGTGTTTGTAGACTGATCCGAGTTACCACAGCTGTTTGATGAATGCGTTGAAAAAGGAGCGCGCGAGAGACTGATGACAAAACAAGCTAGCGAGATGCAAACGCGTTGTAACAGCAATTTAGATTCAAAGATTACAAGCTAGCGACGTCAGATTAATGTGGTAGGCAATAGTATATATAAAGTAATAATAATATGAGCAACAATGAATAAAAGTACAAGATTCAATAAAAGTAAGAGAAAACAAAGCTATACGGAGACGCAGACCACTCTGAGCAGCGAGGCAGAGGCAGCGAGGCAGACAGGAGCAATCGAGCAGAGAGGTAAAACAAGGTAAAAAAAAGTTATTTTACCTTTATGAATAACTTTATAAAATAAAAAAGTTCAATAGAGAAATATGCAATGATGGTAAAACTAAATAAAACTTTTAAATATTAAACTAAAACCGCCAGTAGGTGGCAGCAAGTCACAGTTTTGAAAAGGCCTTTGCTGAGTTAAACAGCTTATAAATCAAATGAAATTCTATTTTTATAAAGTTTTCTGTCATGGGTATAGGTTTAGGGGATAGATACAATTTATACAGTATAAAAATCAACATGGAAACCCAAGAGATTTGAAATTTGTAAACATACAGCAGGACAGAGTATAAGGGAGAGGAAACCATCAATGACTGTATAACATCTGATTGATCAGAGATACATCAGAAGAAGGGAGACAGATGACATCAAATTTTACATTACAGTATACAGTGGTCATCAGAATTATTGGCACCTATGGTAAATATGATCAAAGATGACTATAAAAATAAATCTGCATTGTTTATCCTTTTGATCTTTAATTAATAAAATTTGCAAAAATCTAACCTTTCATTGAAGGAAAAGAATTGAAAGTGGGGGGGGGAAGTCACATTATGAAATAAATGTTTTTCTTCAAAACACGTTGGCCACAATTATTGGCAACCCTAGAATATTTATGAGTAAAATATATCTGAAGTATATTCCCATTCATATTTACATTTTTTTAGCACACCAGGGTGATCATGAACATGAAATTGTCCAGCCATGACTTCCTGTTCCACAGGAGTACAAACATGAGGAAACACAAAGGCCAAATTCCCTTAATCATTCATCACAATGAGTAAAACCAAAGAATATAGTTCTGATGTGCAGCAAAAGATTGTTGAGCTTCACAAAATAGAAAGTGGCTGTAAGAAAATAGCTAAAGCATTGAAAATCGCCATTTCCACCATCAGGGCAATAATTAAGAAGTTCCAATCAACTAAAGATGTTAAAAATCTGCCTGGAAGAGGACGTGTGTCTAAATTGTCCTAATGCATGGTGAGAAGGAAAGTTTGAGTGGCCAAAGACTCTCCAAGGATCACAGTTGGAGAATTGCAGAGATTAGTTGAGTCTTGAGTCTCAGAAAGCCTAAAAAAATTTATCAAACAGCACCTACATCCCCACAAGTTGTTCGGGAGAGTTTCAAGAAAAATCCTCTGCTCTTATCCAGAAACAATCTCCAGCATATTCAGTTGTCAGTCAAGACTGGAACTTCAAACGGGACCAGCTTCTATGGTCAGATGAAACTAAAAAAATAGCTTTTTGGCAGCAAACCCACCAGATGGGTTTGGTGCACACATGGATAAAAAGTACCCCATGCCTACGGTTAAATATACTGCTGGATCTTTAATGTTGTGGGCCTATTTTTCTGCTGGAGGTCCTGGACATCTTGTTCAGATATATGGTATCATGGATTCTATCAAATACCAACAGATAAAAATTCAAAACCTGACCGCTTCTGCTAGAAATCCAACAATGGGCCATGGTTGGATCTTCCATTAGGACAATGATCCAAAACAAACATCAAAACCAACACAAAAATGTGTCACTGAGCCCAAAATGAAGCTTCTGCCATGGCCATCCCAGTCCCCCGACCTAAACCCTAAAGAAAATGAGTGGAGTGAACTGAAGAGAAGAAGCACTAACATGGAGCTGGGAATCTGAAGGATCTGGAGATATTCTGCATGAAGGAATGGTCTCTGATCTCGTCAGGTGTTCTCCAAACTCATCAGGCATTATAGAAGAAGAGTGAGAGCTGTTTTCTTGGCAAAAGGAGGTTGCAAAAATTATTGAATAAAAGGTTGCCAATAATTGTGGCCAACGTGTTTTGTAGATAAACATTTATTTCATAATGTGACTTCCCCCCACTTTCATTTATTTTTCTTCAATGAAAGGTTAGACTTTGCTAATTTTAAGAATTAAAGATCAAAAGGATAAACAATGCAGATTTATTTTTACAGTCATCTTTGATCATATTTACCAAGGGTGCCAATAATTCTGATCACCACTGTATATGTCATGTGATACTGTAAACAGATTACTATGGTAGAGACTGCCATACCTGTAACTTACCCTTCATCTGAAAAGGTCAACTACAGTATAGATTCAGTTATGGTACAGTGAGAACATTTACTGTATTTTCAGCAAACTCTGTTCTAGCAAAACCTCATGGCTGTGTCAGACTTCATCACACCTTTTGATAACACACTGAATAGATACTATTACAAACATTATGGATTTTATTTTAATTATGTAAATTTAGGTAATGTAAGTGTATTTTCTAATGTGTCATCTGTAGCCTGCAATACTTATTTTTAGCAAATTTTAGCATTTTCTTGCAATTTTTGCTGTTAAATGAACTGATTGTTAAAAGTACTGAATTGAAAGAAGATCATATACTGTTGTGTTTCGGTGATTAAACCAAATGTTCTCATTACATATTACAATAATCTTGTGTTTTAAAACAATGATTATGTAGAGGGAAAATATGTACAACTAGAATGAAAGCATGAGATCAGGTTTTGAAAGAATGACTGTGTTACAAGTGTGATCAGTGTGGATTTTTGTACTACGAGTTTTGAAAATGTATACTTTACCAAATGGTACCAAAGCGAATAAAACAAAAACTGTCATGCAGGTAGAGAGTAAGTGTAATGAACCCACAGGCTCTTCTCCACTACATCACTCCCCTCCCTTTTCAGCTGCATCCAACTCACAGCCCCGCACTACCCCTGCAACAAAATAAAGAGTGGTGACTTTAATTATCCAAAAACTATCCACGTATAAAATGGATCTAACTATGCTTTATTTTCTCTGCCAACATATGTAATCTTTAACTGAAATTCTAAGATTTACATGTAAGATGTTTATATGTAATAGTCTTAGATGAAATGGTGATGAAATGGTGATGAACAAGAAGTGGCTGATACCAAGTTGTTATGTTGGGGTTAACCCATTTATGGATGTTTTCCTGGGGTGTTAAGAATCATTCCAGAGCAGTGTGCTGGCCCAATGGAGCACAGTGAACTGCAGTTTCAGGACAGATGCCGTCTACAGAGCTGAGGAAATGACTAACTGTCTTAAATTAGAGCTCTGCTTTCATGTCTGGCTCCACTTAGCTACTCCACTCGGTCTCGTTCTCTGTCCTTGAGTCAGCATGTGTGTGTATGTATATCATTTGAACTATGTACGTTTTGCACTGGAAAATTTCTATGTGCCTAATTGGTATCCAATAGTATCTGAAAAATTATTGTAGTTTTCTTGACCAACAGTAAATAAACATTTCTCAACATGTGTCCACATCCTGTTACAAGTGCTTTTGCGCTGAGATTTTTTGTTTGTCTGACCCTGTGCATTCTCGTGCATATTAAGTAAGTAAGTAAATATGAATATATATTCATGTGTTTCTGCACCTTTGTAGAAGGAATTACAGGGTTACCCCATGCCTAAATAATAAGTCTCATAAGGGATGTGTCTACATACCAGTGTTTTATTATGCTTATAATAAAACACTCCATATTAGTTTAGTTACATTATATCAATATTTTGGATCCCCTAACCCAACCCAATCCTCAAAAATACAAAACCTGTAACAAGCATATACATTTACATTATAACATTTTTATATATATATATATA
>RJVU01048855.1:286134-312499 GCA_003731715.1 Anabarilius grahami | reverse complement strand
TCTTAACTAAGTTAATAATAAAATTAACTAGCCTCTTTTTTTTATGCATCACAGTAATGAGAACGTGGAAAGGAAAATGTGCTTAATTGTCATGAAAATGTTACAATGCAATAAATGACTGTAACATTAAATGAATGAATCCACAAATAGATCATTCCAGAACACGTTCCAAGACACCCACCCATAAGTATTCATCCACTTACAAATACATACAATGACACTAAATGTTTGTGTAGATAGTTCAAAGGACAGCCTGGGAATAGAAAGGAATGTGCTGTCCAGTGAGTGGGGGATTCTCAGCACTCCAAGAAAGGAGGGGAAAAGGACAGGAAATGGATGGAAAAATAATGAGCTGAAAAATAAATAAAAGCTGTCACAGCAGTAAAAAGACAAAGTGTTTTTAAGGTAGACTGAGACTAATAGAAACAGAAGAAATTGTCCCTGTGTAGGGAACAAGACACTGTAGTTGATACTATGGGAACACCCTCCAGGTTTGATGATTGCCTGAAGCTTATGTAGAATCATGCCAATTTATTGGCTTATGGCACTAGCACCACCCACCGAACAGCTCAAAAGGATGTCCTTGTGGCATCACAACTCAAGATTCTTCTACAAAGAACGTAAAAGTCGTATCTGTTATCCCACCCATAAGTACTCATCCACTTATGCATACACTGACACTAAATGTTTGTGTCTACAGTTCAAAGGACACTATGGGAATAGAAAAGAGTGTGGCATCAGCGGAACTGAAAGAGCAGAATCAACTGAGACATGGAGATACAGACTTCAGAAAAGCCACCCTTTACTTAAATCAATTTGTTTGTTTTTTGATTGTTTTTTTGTTCTCTCAGCAGGTTTAAATCGATCAATGAATTAATTTAACTGGATATTGCATATCAGATGAATGTAAAAGTTTTTTTTTTTTTTGCATTTAGCAATCTCAACAAATGAAAGCATGAAATTGTGTTATAGCTAGGCAGTGCTAGGAGATTGGGTTGTAAATTTAAGACAGAGTTGACTGGAAAAAAATTTGGTGTTTTTTTATGTTATTACTAATGGTTCTGCCCTGCTTGGAAGCACGCTTGTCCCTTTAAAATCCATTATGGGTTAATCAGCAACGCTATTATGAAGACCACAACAATGCACAGAAGCCATGAAGAAAATAGTGATGAAACTGTATGAAAAACACTTTGGTATGGGGAACACATATTTACTATTAACTACAACTTTTCCCTCAATAAACTCTTAATTTACTGCTTATTAATAGTTAGTAAGGTAGTTCTTGTAGTGTTTAAGTCTAGGTATGGGGTAGGATTTAGGGATGTAGAATAAGGTCATGCAGAATAAGGCATAATATGCTTTATAAGTACTTATAAACAGCCAATATGCAAGCTAATAAGTGTTATCGAAAATTTCATATCACAATTATAGTAACCAAAATGATCGTAGTTATCAATATTACCACAGTATTGTTAAAATGTGCTGAAAATGTTCAAAAAGTACTGATAAACACACTGAATTCATTTCAAGTTTTGTATTTAAAGCCAACAAACAACAGATAAAATTAGCAGCACTATGCATTTTTTGTTTGCATAAACATTAAAATAATAACATTAACAATGATGTCCAGATTTTAAATTAACAAAAATGTTGACGGAGTGACTTACAACTTAAAATTACTGTATATCTATTCAAATCTAGAACATGTTCAAACATTTTTTTTTTAAATGAGAAACCTCACATTTTAGCCTTTAAACCATTAAGACAAGGGATGAGTCAAAATGATAAATCTGTCAAGTGTTGGTCAAGTACTGTGAGGACTCAACTGCAGATTCTGATTGAATAATCAAAAATAAACAAAACACAACTTAAACCTCCCTAATGGGGGGAAACACAGTCCAACAGGCAGCAGGACACAAGCTTGATGCAACATGGGCAAGGCATCCAAACATGAGGACCATTGACAGTACAATCTGGCCAAAACAGGATTCAGCAGAGATGGGCATTTTCCTCTTCCCATCTCCTATCCTTCGGGGTTCTATCATAGATCAAATGGCCAGGCACGTCGAGTACGTTTACCTCTGTCAGGGGAAGACTGATGTGAGTTTTGCATGTGAGTTTCTTGCCGTGGTGGATGGACTGGACTAAGCAGATAACCAAAGAGATCTTCAACACCTGTCTCGACGAGCCCCTCAGCACTTGTGAGATGGGAGGGATTCTTTCATTCAGGGAATTTGTCTACCACATTCATCATCGTGGGAAGCATCAGGTAGACAAATCCACCCGCTTCTCATGCCCAGCTAAGGCCACAGAGGGAGGCCATGCCATAGCTGCCCATTCTCACTGCCAAGGCCACGGAAACCATTCCTGAGTGATTTCTAAGTGTTGATTTATTAGTGTGGTTTGCTACTTGTGCTTCTGTTGCTGGAGGCAGGCAGTGAGTAATGGGGGTGATAGAACTCAGGATTGAATCTTGCTGAACGGTTGGGGTAATGCAGTTCAGAAATTACAATCAAGAAGCTTAGGGAATTTCCTGACCCATGTCATGACACTCTCCCAGTCCCCTCCTTTGAACTTCCGTACAGTTCCTCAGTCGTTCCATGCAACTGTGGGAATGGGGGTTTTATGAGTAATAAATTACAATTAGCAATGCTACTAACTTAACTTTCATTAGGCTGTGACAATACAATCATATTTTAATAAATAAATCACCTCTTATTGCGTCAATATACTTTTTATTTTTTTATTTATTATTGTTGTCACAATAAAAAGTGCCTTAAAAATAAATGACATGGTCTAATAACTTTTTGTATGATAACAATGTAATTTAGCTTCCCCAATAATGGTCAAGATGCAAGGAGAAAGTTTCAGGCAGCATGAAAGATAAGTGGGAACAAGAGACAAAAAGAGTCCGGTGCAGGAAGGGTGGGTAGCGATAGAGAGCTTTCCAAAAAATTTCTTCTTTTAGAAAATCCCTCCTTGAATTCCTGTCGATGAGTCAGCCTTGACCATGCCTTCAAACATAAGCCAGACACACATACACTGACTCATAACACGGATACCAACTCCAGTCTTAAATGTTCTCATCAATACCATTTTAAGTACATATTACATTCAAAAACATCCCTCCCTCTGATCTGCTCCTTTGATGTGAAAAATGCGGTTTCCTCTCTCAAAGATCAAAAGATACATCACTTTGAACCTTCATGTATGAATCCCCAAGATCTTCTAGTACCAACAAAGTCTAGATTTGTGAATGAGACAGATTAATTCTGTAATAGACAATAATGTCATAAATAATGTTTTTTTTGTTTGTTTGTTTTTGTTTTTTACTTGTCATCCAGTGAACGTGCGTGGTCTTGTTTTTTTCTTCCCATTTTATGTTGTGCTCTCTATTCCTTTTCCTTGTTCTTCCCCTATCATACTGAGTTATGTAGAGGTGACAAAAGGTTAGGGATCATCTTCAAAGTGGCATTTTGATTTGAAAAGAGTAAAAGACAGGAACATAGACATATAAGGGTGATGAAAAAGAAATGCTATGCTCTGCTAAATAGGTTTGTGATAGTTATCTTCCAGGTGTAGAGAAAGAGAAAAGATCCCTCCAGGAAATAAGCAGGTTTGCAGCTCTAATTATATGATGTTTAGTACATGTTAGATATGGTTTTTGTTGTGTTTTGTTGTGTTTGCAATTCGGTTTCATATTGTACTAATGTTGACATGCTTTGTCGTGTGTCAGTCTGCTACCACTGTACAAATGTAGCAGCCGTGGCCAAAAGTATTGGCAGTGACATACATTTTGTTTAACAAAGTTTGCTACTTCAGCATTTCTACATAACTTTTTCATGTTTCTATGGTATACTGAAAAACATTGATAAGCATTTCATAAGTTTTAAAGGCTTTTATTGCCAAAAATGTTTTATTAAATATGAAAAAAATTCATAACCTCTGCAATTCACTCTGGTGTGCTGCATATCAGATTCTGGGCCAAATTCAAACAATTATTTATACTGTAAGTATTTCAGAACTAATTGGTACTTATACTATTATAATAGACAACAATTGTACATTTGGGAGCAATTTAGCGAGAACATACACTGCACACCTGTTTGTTTTGATGGCAAAAGTGCAGCTGTTTTAGTTTGGGCTTACATGTTTTAAGGCAAGTAAAACTATTGCAACTTTTTTTTTTAAATACTGTTGAAATATACTCTTTTTCCATTGTTACAGGGTAAGTATGGCATTGAGAGCTGTAAATTAAAGTGGTGCTTGTTACCCTCTTGTTCCATTTAGTTACAGGGTAAGTACAATAAAAACACACAATCTGATATCACTGACTCCGAAAATCAACTTCATTCAAAACAGGTCTACAACACTTCTTAATGATTTATTCATTTTTTTTAAATAAATTTTTTCAGCAACGTGAAGCTTCAAGCTTTCATGATGTTCTCTGCCGTCTTTGTTCTTCTGTCTTGTTTGTTTCTCATTATTATTATCTGTAATTCTGTGTATTTTGTTTTGAGCATTAATCCGTTAAAAAACGGATGGCATCCGAAATCTGAGTGACTTTTCGTGTGAGTTTCTCGGCACCCGTGTGAGTTTCTCGGCACCCCTTTATTCCCAAGTCTTTACATATTGTTCTCCTATACTTACATGTACTTACTTTATAGGTACACTATAAATACCGGAAGTTACTCTGTAAATACGTTGTAATTACACAGTACTTTCCGGGCTGTAATCTAAAGTGTTACTGAAAAGTCTTTTAACAAACGGATACATGAACGCAAATACATGACAGACAAATAAGCTAATTTGCAAGAAATAAAAATAAAACGTGAAAAGTATTGAAAGTATGGTTTTATTGTTTTTTTAATAGAATTACAATCTAGTTGATTTGATCTGAAACATATAGGGGCGGTTTCCCAGACAGGGTTTAAATTAAGCCAGGATAGGCCTTAATCCAGAATAGTTAATCGTGGTTTAAAAAATGGCTTTCTGAAACACAGATTAAGAACAAATTACTAAAACCTGGACTATGGATTAAAATAAACCAGATTAATTTAAAACCAACTGTGCAAATCTGAATTAGCATGAGAGTGTTACGGTACACAGGAGTCAGACAAGGATGTGAACAGGTAAAGTTAGTTTATTGACACCAGTAGAGCATTGAGCAGTCAACGGAAGTGCAGTGATGAATAATAGGATGATGATGAAGATGAGTAGAGATAGTAACTGTCCTCTTATCTTGATATATAGGAATCTGTGAAGTCGCTGGAGCTGGAGATCGCTGGAGATGGATTGTGCACACACACACACTGGAGACTGAACACACGGAGGTAAGGAGACACGCTGGAGACAGGTAAGTAGAGAGCGGGGAGTCCTTGAGATAAGCATAAACATGAGTATCTGCAAACGAGACCGGACGTGGAGTGCTGTGTGTGTGTGCTATAAGTAGTGCTGTTGATTGGATTCATGATAAGGTGCAGGTGGCGGTGATTAGTACTCTGGTGATGGAGTGCGCTGTGATTGGTGAACGGTGGAGCCTGACGTGTCTGTGACAGTACCCCCCCTCCCACGGCCCGCTCCTGAGGGCCGAGGACCCCGACGTCGTGGTGGTCGTCCTCTTCCCCGCGGTGCCGGTCTGTTAGGGTGGCTGTCGTGAAAGGCCTGAAGGAGATTTGGATCAAGGATGTCGTTTCTAGGAACCCAGGAGCGCTCCTCAGGACCATAGCCCTCCCAGTCCACTAGGTATTCCAAAATACCACCACGGCGCCGGGAGTCCAAAATCTCGTGAACCTCATAGGCTGTACCGTCCTCCAGGAAGAGTGGAAGGGGGGGCTCTTCGGGATTCACGTCAGGCCCTGTGGAGGAAACAGAAGGGTGGTGAGGTTTGAGGAGTGACACATGAAATGTGGGGTGAATGCGGTAACCTTGAGGGAGTTGCAGTTGGTACGTGACCGGGTTGACCTGCTTAATGATGGGAAATGGGCCAATGAACCTGGGACTCAGCTTTCTGCAAGGCAGACGCAGTCTGATGTCCCGTGTGGACAGCCATACCTGCTGTCCCGGCTGGAACACGGGAGGGTTGGAGCGGCGAAGGTCTGCTGTCATCCTGCGTCTGCGCAGGGCTCGTTGCAGCTGATGGTGTGCTGAGTCCCAGACCCTCTCGCTCTCCCGGAACCAGTAATCCACCGCAGGAACGTTAGATGGTTCCCCGTCCCAGGGGAACAGTGGGGGTTGGTAACCGAGTACGCATTGAAATGGAGTTAGCCCTGTAGTAGACTGCCGGAGGGAGTTCTGGGCGTACTCGGCCCAACCCAGGTACTGGTTCCAGGAGTCCTGGTGGTCATGACAGAAGGTACGGAGGAAGCGGCCGATCTCCTGTATCTTCCTTTCCGTCTGCCCGTTCGACTGCGGATGGTATCCAGACGTCAGACTGACGGCCACACCTAGGAGCGAGTGGAACGCTTTCCAAACTCGGGAGATGAATTGGGGTCCTCTATCCGATACTATATCCTCCGGGATACCATAGTACCTGAACACATGATTGAAGAGTAGCTCTGCGGTTTCCATAGCTGTAGTCAGACCCCTCAGTGGAATGNGTTAAATAAAACTACCCAGCAGGTTGGGCAAACATTTAACCCAGCCGCTGGGTTAAAACAACCCAATCGCTGGGTTTGTCCATTTTCAACCCAACTTGGGTTGTTTTTAACCCAGCATTTTTTAGAGTGTAGTATTACTTATAGTATTACTAAAAGTAATACTATTGTGATCCATTGTTGATCATGCCTTTTGAGGATTGACCAGGTTCTCTATGAAATTAAGGGGCGGTTTCCAGGAGAGGGTTTAAATTAAGCCAGGATAGGCCTTAATCTAGAATAGTTAATCGTGGCTTAAAAAAATGGCTTTCTGAAACACAAATTAAGTACAGATTACTAAAACCTGGACTATGGAGTCCAGACTTAAAATAAACTAGATTAATTTAAAACCAACTGTGCTAATCTGAATTAGCATGAGAGAGGTTGTCTGTAAAACATGGAATGAACCAAGAAAATCTTAAAATTGCATGGAACTGAGAAGCAAATCCAAGGAAAACAATGGCAGCAGAAAAAGACAGCAATCAAAAAAAAAAAAAACAGTTCTTTTAAAGCAAGCAAATAGATCAGCTGTGAAAAAAAAAAGAAAAAAAAAATGCCTAGAAATCTGTTTGTAATGAACTTTATTTAAATAGGTGAATTATAATAATCTTATGATTATTAATGCTTTTGATTTGTGCTTTAACAACAAACTTAACATAATTATTTTCACATGTGATAATCAGTGTTGGAAATCTAGAAATGATACTGATTTGATCCAAAGCATTATCATGGGAGTTGATTCATTACATAATAACACATTTCTTGCTAGCAGGTCCCCAACCCAAGCACAAGCTCTACACTTCACCACAATGGTAATCTTCAAAAAACACTAACATATCAAAACCTTTTACATAATAGAACATTAAACAGTAAGACGTCTCTCCATATCCTCATCTTTCTAAAAAAAATGCATAAAATAACACTATTTCAACATTTACTCTCCCACTTCATCCCGGTTCAAAGCATGATGGGAAGTGAAAGTCCTGTTTGATTGGGTTACTTGACTGAAACATGTTATTTCAAAATGAAAACATCAGGTGAGTTCTAGTAACCATTTCAAGTCAATTTAACATGAAGCAATCACATTTGAACCAGAAACAATGGTGTTAAATCAAAATAAATTGTTTAAATAAAGTGAACAGCATCAAAAAACATTACTGTAGCTCAGTGGTTAAAGCGTGGCACTAGCAATGCCAAGGTCATGGGTTCAATCCCAGGGATTACACATACTCAGATACAAATGTATAGTATAATGCAATGTAAGTTGCTTTGGATAAAAGTGTCTGCCAAATGCATAAATATGAAAAAAACAAAAAACAACAGCAACTATTTTATATACATATATATACATATACACACAGTGTATATCAATATCGATATATATATCCAAGTAATACATGTGTCTTCTTTGAAAAACAATGTTAATCTGAAGTTAAACCTGCCCCCTGGTAGGTTTAATTTAAGCCTCAATTTAGTCCCTAAACTCTGGACTAGACTAAGTCTAGGACAGGGGTAGGCAAGTTCGGTCCTAGAGAGCTGCTGTCCTAGAGAGCTGCTGTCCTGCAGAGTTTAGTTACAACCTTAATCAAACACATCTGAACAAGCTAATCAGGCGCTTCAGGATTACTAAGGCTAAAGGCAGGTGAGGGTGTTTTTTCAGGGTTGGAGCTAAACTCTGGAGGACAGCGGCTTTCTAGGAGCGAACTTGCCTACCCCTGGTCTAGGACTATTTTAAACCATGACAGAGAAAGCAGATTTCTGTTAATCTGGGTTAAAGGGCCATTTTATTCTAGGACTAGGCTTAATATCTGTCTGGGAAACCGCCCCTAAGAGTTGCCTGGCCACGGATCCAAATTTCAATGTAATTATCTCAGAGCCACTTCATTATCACTCTTGTCTTGTGACATGGTACACCATCATGCTGGAAAATGCACAGATCATCACCATATTGCTCCAGGATCATTGGGAGAAGTTTCTCTTGCAGGATGTTTTGATGCTATTCTTTATTCATGGCAGTATTTTTTTTTTTTTTTGTGAGAGAGCCACTTCCCTGGGATGAAAACCAACCCCACACATGGATGGTCTCAGGATGCTTAATTTTTGGCATGATGTTGATGCAATAAATGGTTCTTTCAGGCATAATATTCTTTGCAGCAATTTCCTTGCAAATGAGGGCATTTTTGTGGCAAAGCATCTTTCTTTGGAGTTTACCATTTCTAACACAAGAATACAATGATTGGAAGCACTTATTCCATTCTTTTATAGCAATCAATCTACTCTTAAAATCCAATTAGAATGATTTTGCCTGACTAGTACTTGTTCACACTTTCCCATGTGCTGATGATATGATTAGTGAAATGATGTTAGCTGGTCATTCTTTGCCAGGGCCAAAAAACAGTGAAATTTGGGTTTTTGTGATAAAGTTCATTTTTTTTGGCCAATTAAGCTTTTTGCAGTTATTTAAAATGTAAAAAAATAACTGCAAATTTATGTCACTGCCAAAACTTTAGGTCATGTGTCTTGCAGTAGTTTTGCAAAGAAAGGCGGGCCTACACTGTACTCGGTATATATGACAATAAAGCTTTGACTTGGTATCCCAGTCTGACCAGCTGTAAATGCCCAAATCTTCTATAAAACCAGCGAAACAGACCAGCCTTACCAGATTGGGGCTAAGACCAACAATAATTTTACAATCAGGTTACACTGCAGGAATGCAGAGGGAACTTTAAAACTTTAGGTTCAAAAATTGAAGTTCTTCAATTTAGAACTTCAATTTAAGTGTTTAAAATTAAAATTGATTTTAATTAAAAAAAATTACAATCAATTCCTTTAAAGTTAATTGAAAATTAATATAATTATAAAAAATAATTTACTGTTAAACTATAAAATGTTCTAGCAGTTTTTCACAACTGGGTACCAGAATGCTGTGGGGTCTTACACACAGCAAAATCACCAGAGTTAAATAAACTCTGCTTAGAGTACATATGGTCATGGTCACACATCTACAGAAGTACTTATTGAGAATTAACAGAGGTTTAGATGTTATTTGATTGGTCAAGGAAAAAAAAAGAAAAGAAAAAAAAAACTAAAGAAAGTGTTGCAGCAAAATGTTATCTTGAATGATTTTAAAACCTTGTAGTGCAAAAAAATAAAATTGAACTACTGTATTATTAAGACACAAACAAACATCATGAATCAGCATATAAATCTCAACAATGGTAATAATAAAAAATAAAAAAACAGCTTCACTCTGCAATGCATGCTGGGTATCACCATAGTATAAAACTCCCATCATGCACTGAAGTAGAAATAATTTTTTTACCACTGTTGAGGATTGTATGATATGTGTTCATGTCTAAACCTGAACGTTAATAGCTGTTCATTTTTAGCATTGAAACATTATGGTGGCATTTGTTTAATGGAATTTATTTATTTATCTTTTGCAAATCTGTAATAGCCAACTTTTGGTGATTTCTGCTTGTTAACAGCAGATGTTCATCACTAATGCTCAATCATCACTGAATTTATTGCTTAATAATCTCATTAACTTTAACTTTGCTTCACTGTTACTTTAACACTATTTAGAGAGGGACCATATGTACTCTGAGCAGAATTAATTTAACTCAGGGGATTTTACTGTGCAGGTAGCACCAAATTAACCCTTTCACAGGTCACTAAAGAGACTAAAAAGCACTTTCTTGTGTATACATGGCATAGTTGCACATCACCCTCTACAGTGGACACTAGTGCATCATCCCATATATTGCCACCAAAGTAGCAAGCCGTTGTATGTCAAATTTTTCCCTCCAAACCAAGATGGCCGACAGCCAGTTAGAAATGATAAGTCCTCTCCATGTAATCGAATGGGCGAGTCAAACTAAAAAATCCAGTTATACTTTAAATAATTTTTTCTAAAGATGGTTTCTGTTATTTTATTCTTATAATTTTCATTCATATCAAGCTGATGTACATGTTCAAGTGTTTGTTTTTTTCCAGTAGTTTTGGTTTTGGTTGGTTATTTGATGCTATAAAAACGGCTATAATGTTATGTCACAGCTGTACTTGTGATTGAGTCTGCAGGAGCAGAAGTATGTGCGGGACCTTGATACCATGGATTCACTACTGTGTAGACTCTGGCTCCAAATGACATAGTTGGCGCAAGATGCCAACTGTTATTTCTGAGATATTTTGACTTCAACCCCATTTGTTCTCCACAAGAGGTGGTGTTGTCTTATCTGAGGCAAACGACATCTTCTGTTTATGTTATCAACAAAATCCAGATCACATTGAAGTGAAACTTTTCCAACCATTGTTTGAAAAGGGGTCGTCATCCCGTTTGCCTGCTGTCCACTACAATGTGTATATACATTTAAAACATTTCCCAACAGAAATCTGTTTGTCTAGGAATCTGTGTTTTTGCAATGCAGCAATGTTATTCCAGTGTATCGCTTTTCATGTGGTGGGATTTTGAAATGACATACTCCCTTTCTGTTCCAGTGAAGTGTCCTCACCACTGTGCTTTTAATTTTTCTCTGTGGTCTGTGATCTGGAATGATGGAATTGTGGGTGTCACATTTTTATGATTAAAAAACTAAGAAAAACAAACAATCACTACTTTTTAGCATGACAAGCATATGCTTACTTTGTGTTTTCTTGTAAAGCCAAAATAGTGCAAATGTATTTAGCAGTAAAACATGAACTTGTCTTTTAGGTTAGTTTTTACAGGCACTTGATTTGTCCAACAGAGGGGTGGATGTAAGGGCACTTAATTATTTTTAACTGTTTGTTTTGATGTAAACCCTTTAAACCAGATCACTGTGCATGTGCTGTATTTACAATAGCATATAAGTGAACATGTCTTGTAGCACAGAAGTGAAGTACTCAATATAAATTGCTTTAAACAGGCTTAATTGACCTGTTATGAACAAAACAACGAGATTTAGTACCGGGGGGTATTCATGAAAGTAAGTTTAATTTACCCTGACAAAAAGCAAGCATCAAATCCAGGATTCACCACAGGGCTTCACTAAACAACGTCCATTATGGCTTTTAGTCCAAAAGTGTCTACCCATGGAGAAATATTGATGTATTCACACATTCACTTTATATTTCTTTAGATAAAATCATAATTTATATTCATTTTCCAATAATTATGCAATCTGATAATGAAGTAAAACACTGTTAAGTTCCTGTTTATTGCTGTGAAGCTGCTTTAAATAAGTAAATAAATGTGAATGAATGAAAGAACATGCAAAGTACAAAACCTTTCACTATATTGACTGTCGTGAGCTTTGACATGTAAAAAAATATAATTAAATAAATATCAATGATTGTTGGCTGCAAAACATTTAATTTTAAAAAACATATAGAATACAGGCCTGTGTTTTTATGAAGAATGATTTCAGGTCCAGATGATGTTACAACATCTACCAGCAGGGCATAACTGAAATACATCTAGCAGCAGACCTGCACCCATACATGACAGCAGTTTCTGGCCAGCAGTCTCAGACTGAAAGTTAGGGCAGACCTGACAATCGCCTAAACCGTCCCTACCACTGACCTTAGTTTCACTACAACTATAAGCTCCACCCTCCACGAATAACTAACCCCACCCCACCATTAACCTTAACCCTAAAAAGGTGATTATCGCCACCCTAATATCCAGTCTCTTAATGGTATTACCCCTACTGTACAGTGAAAAACTGTAATAGATCTAACGGGACATTTTTTATTAATTTTATGGTAACATACTGTAAAATGTAAAGATTTTGGAAGTATTCTTATACAGTAAAAAAACCATAAACTGACATTCCCACAATTACCTATGTGGCACTTTACATTTAATGGTATTTTGTTTAAATAATTGTTTCTTGTTAGTTTTTGTTATTATGTACGTTAGGGTTTTATGTTACATCTTATGTTGTTTATATAGCCTAATGTTTATTGCATTATTTTAGTGTCACTTGTATTACCATGGTGGTGTTTTGTATTTGTGGCTATGACACTGTGCACTTTCTATCTATTAGACCTTGGATTGTTGAAAGGTCTCATGCCAGGTTCACACATATTCCATTTGCAATGCGTACTTATTTTTATTTGTGCCCACGATAACAGATTAAAGCATTCACACTGCACATGGATGCAGCTCCGCAGCGATCATTTATCAATCGAGTCTATATTTGCTGTGCTGCATGCACTGAATTAAAGTGACAGCGCACTGTTCGCATAAAAATAAACATAGATTGACATGAAAATGTATTAATTTCACCATAAATGCATATAATTAAACTCTGTTTCACAGACAACATATCCCTTACGAAAAATACATTTATTCAAGTGTCCTATTAGTATACTTCTTTTAAATAAAAAATAAGAAAGTATACTTTCAGTCTACTTTTTATGTACTTCTCAGAAATATACTTAAAGTTGCTTGACTTATACTGACAGAAAAGTATATTTGGCCTATACTTGTACTCAATCTTTTGATCGAGATAGACTTATAAGTAGGCTATACTTGGCTTGTAGTGTTTACTCTTCTGATTGAGTAGCTGTAACATGTGCTTGCAGAAAGGCACACGAAAGCAGAAGATAAGTTCCAAACATTTAATATCAAAGTCCAACAATGACAGACAATGACAGACACCCTAGTTCTAAACATGGAACATATTGGATTCGATGCATTATATGTTTGTATTCCTTATGCATTTTTCTTTCTCTTGTAATCATTGTTTTTATTAGGTCAGGTTAGTAATATGTGTGCAAGAGATGTGGCATGTTGGAGTTCAAATTACAGGATTTATTATGCTCTATAATGTTTAGTTCATTAAATTAAATTTTGGTATCAGGGAGATATTAGCCCTCTACAGCACAGAGTTGCCCTCAGGCAACGGAAAGTTTTCTTAAGCCCTATGTTTTGTAAATTTTTCTTTAAATGATTACAACTAATTAGAAATGTCGAGAAAGTACCAAAGAACAGTCCAGTAAGGTGTGAGACTCACTATCAAGCACCATTTAAAGGTAGGACGTCCTGTTCTGACACATGGTCACATGAGCACATGGTGTGAGAAGAAGGCAAGATTATTTGCTTTAGTAATCTTATTTAAAATGACATGAACTGTACATAAAAAATATGTGTGTGTGTATGAAGGTATAGAAAAGCCTTTTGTCAGGTTTTTTGAAGTTTTTTTAATTTTGCATGTTCAGAAATTCAGTTTTTCATTTCGTTGCCTCAGGGCAACATTGTGCGACAAGGGGTACACAGCAAAATCCCCAGTGTTAAATGAACTCCCAAAGTGTACATATGACTCCATCTTGCCGGGCGTTAAAAAGTAACACTGTGTTAAAGTTAATGAGATAATTGATTGATGATTGAGTGATGATTGACAATTAGTGGTGACAGCTGATGTTAATAAGCAGAATCATTGAAGAAACAACAAGAGAAAAAGAGAGAGACACAACAACTACAACTGACTTCCAGCCATTAAACATTATTACACTTATTATTGACCAGTTTGATTTGATTTGTCATACATCCACAAAAGTTCTTATTGAGAATTAACAGATGTTTAGATGTTAATGTTTTAATGAAAGTTTAGTTTGAAGTCACCATGATGGTGAAAAGCATTTCCTTTAGTTGGGCTCTGACTCTATTTATTAACATTAATTTATCTCTGGTTGCCCCCACTTTGTGTTAGTACAGCACATTTGTTATGGCCAAAGAATCTATGATCTGAACTGTTTCCCAATAGTGTTGTGAGCCGAAGTTGATCAAATTAGGTTTATAATGCTTTGGGAAGCACAGTCACAATGGTTGTGTTTTCTCATTGTGAAATGGTCAGATTCATTGGTGACATCCAGTATTAACTGGTGATATAGATTTTATATTATTTCTTTATAGTAAATCTGTTACTGCTTGAGATCCAGCAGAGCTTTTATAATCTGAAGGTTTTCACCTTTTTAAAAACACACAGACATCAAGAATCAGCATATGATCCTCAACAATGGTGACAATCAAACAAAGTGCTTCATGTTGCAGTGCATGATGGGAGCAACCAATCAAAACTCATCCATGGCTCCCATCATGCATTGCTGCATGAATAAATTATGCAGCTGAATTGTCCTGATAGATTGTTCATGTTTGCTTTATTTTTCTGTTGTTTTGTTGTGACAGTAGCTTGTTTTGTGATGTTCAGAGTTGATCTGTTTGTCAGTATTTTGTATTTATTTATCGTCACCGTTCTTGAGAATCATATGCTGATTCTTGATGTCTGTATGTGTTTATACACAGACGATTCTGTGCATAATGTATTATTCTTTAAAAAAAAAAAAGTTATACTGCTGTTGAGTCTCAAGCTGTAAAATCACAGGACTACAATCATTAATACTAAAGCTACACATCAAGCACACAGTCAGAGATTTAGACTCTAAATGACATCAGGCCATCCAATGATGATAATATCATCATCAAATTACATCATTACAGCAAACTTTTTTTTTAATCAATAAAATGTTCCCAAATGAACCAAAAAATTATGTGGAATATTTTGTTTCATGTGCCATCAACATGTGTGCAGTAGAGGGTTAGGAAACTTTATAAAGTTGCTAATAAAAACTGTTCCACGAACTTTGGACAAAGGAAACAGTACAGTGCAGGCCTAAGCTCCGTAGCAGCGTCTCATTGGAGAATCGCATCGGAGGAAGGAGCCAAACATTCTCCTTTAAAACTATGCTGTTCTCCTTTAAAACTATAACTTTTCCATCTCCCCCGGGCAACCTCAGCGAATGGAACGACAGGGCGGAACCAATAACACTTAAAGGCCCCGTTCTGGCCGGACGCCAATTTTCGTGACACCAGGATGCGGCTGCAGAAGACCATGTCGAGATCGCCTCATGTCAACGGTAAACTTAAACTCAAAAAATAGAAACAAATATAAGGAACAGATACAATTCATACTAATTTGTGTGCACTCCAAATCAGTAACAACGTATATAAAAGATGTGTTATAAATGTAATTATATGCAAACCAAAATAAAAAATGAATGAATATTGTCTGTTTTGTGTAGTTATTAAAAGCAATCATACTGAAACCAAAATGAATGTGAATTGGAAGGTTTAAACAAAAATTAACCTTATATGAATAAACATGTCTTCCATGTAAACGTGTGTGCTTGCATATGAATGGATGTGTGTGTGCGTGTGTGCGTGCGTGGATACGTTCACATCACCACTCTTGCACGGCCACCACTCGGGCCGTCACATTTCCCCCCTCTTCAGGAATCTCGCCAGTAGAGCGGGAGAGATAGTCAGCAGTAACATTGACTTTACCAGACACATGCCGAATCTTGAATCTGAAGGGCTGCATGGCGAGATACCATCTTGTAATTCTTCCATTAGAATCCTTCATTTTCTCCAACCACTGCAACGCTTTATGATCGGTCTCCAGGGAAAACTCATGGCCTAATAGATAGTATCGTAAAGAATCCAAGGCCCACTTTATGGCTAAACATTCCTTTTCTACCGTCGAATAGCGTACCTCTCTCGGAAACAGCTTACGACTGATATATGCCACTGGCTGTCGGCTCTCTGGTGGTCCTTGCAATAGGACGGCGCCTACTCCCCTCTCAGAGGCATCAGTCTGTACTACGAACGGTTGGCTAAAGTCAGGATTATGCAGCACACTGTCAGTGGTCAAAGCTTCCTGGATGTCCCGGAAGGCTTCCAATCTCTCCTCAGTCCACTGCAGTTGATTTGGGCAACGTGCCCCCACCATATCCGTTAGTGGAGTAGCCCTGCTGGAAAAGTTAGGGACAAAGCGATGGTAAAATCCAGCCATACCCAAAAAAGATCCCAGATCTTTACGTGTCTGAGGCACCATACACTTTTCCAAGGCTTGAACCTTCTTCACTTGTGGTCGCACAACACCCTGGCCAATCACATAGCCCAGGTATTCAGTCTCTTGTTTGGCTACAGCACATTTATTAGGGTTGACAGTAAGGCCAGCCCTCTGAAGGCGCTTCAAGACTTCCCGGAGATGCTGCACATGTTCCTCCCAGGTATCGCTGTAAATAACAATATCATCAAGATATGCAGCAGCAAAAGGTAAACCACGTAATACTTGATCTATCAACCTCTAAAACGTTGCTATGGCCCCATGAAGGCCAAACGGTAAAACCTTAAAATGGAAAAGGCCCCCTGGTGTTCTGTATGCAGTCAAGGGCCGTGAGGATGGAGTCAGTGGAATTTGCCAATACCCTTTAGAAAGGTCCATGGTTGTCAGATATTTGGATTGGCCCAAACGATCAATTAAATCACTTATGCGAGGGGTAGGGTAGGAATCAAACTGAGATACTGAGTTCAGGTATCGAAAATCAATGCAGAACCTAATACTCCCATCCTTCTTTGGCACAAGGACTATGGGATGACACCACTCACTATTCGAAGGCTCAATAATAACCAAGCGGAGCATAAGGTCAACTTCTTCCTGCAAGGTCACCTGGAATCGCTCAGATATTCTATAGCTCTGGCGTTTCACAACCGCATCAGGTTTCAGTAATACATTATGCTCAATCAAGTTGGTAAATCCAGGATATTCAGAAAATACCTTTGAAGTAAAGAGAGCTTGTACCTGTGACCACTGGGAATCTGTTAGATGATCAAGCCTGATGTCTCAAGGAACTGGCTGTGGCAGATACTGCTCATCTGATTCTTCCTCATCAACACAGCGAATCATCAGTGACTGGGATTTCTCAGGACGGGGAACCCACTCCTTCAACAGGTTAACGTGCAAAACTCGACTGGAACGCTCTTGACCAGGCAGGCTGATTTCATAGGTCGTAGGACCCAGACGTTTCTTAATTTCATAAGGACCCTGCCATTTGGCTAGCAGTTTACTCTCCTGACTGGGCAACATGACAAGTACCTTCTTCCCGACCTCCAAATTCCTTTCTCGGGCCCGAGGGTCATACCAGGTGTAATGACTGAGGCAAATCAGACACAATTATTGGTTAGTTAACCAATAGTTTTAAGCTCACTCTGGGGTCTGTCCCCATCCCCCCGGGAAGTCCTCAGTTACAAGTTTATTGCGCCGAGGAATGTGGCTGCCGCATGGAGAGCAGAAGAGACACACAAAAATCTGCATCTTCCCTGCATTTTCCACACAGAACACAGACGTTACTGCATTAATTTATAGACAGACTATTCTCTACATACATATTCCCAGGAAATGGTATCCATTATTACTGTTGTTGTATTGTACTCATTGTATTTACATGTTTTATGATTTTTAAATGTTATGACCTGCAAGGTAACTTCAATTATGCCATGTTTGGTGTCTATGCGTTCGTATCGGGATGAGTTGAATGCTTGTGTATGCGGTATGTCCATACCTGTGCAACACAGGAGTATTACAAGACTATTAGACTCTTTAATAGTTCTTATGTAAAGACTCAGCTTGTTAATCTACTTGGTCATAAAAGCCCTGACAAGGGGGTGTGTTGTCACCCGGAAATACAACATCTTCATTGGCCCCCATCATTCCTAAGAGGTTGGACTTTGACCAGAGGTTAAAACCCAGCGAACAGGGCCACTCCCTCTCTTCTTCCTTGCTTCTGGACCACCGAACAGGTCACCTTGCGGCCGGCCTCTCTAGGCCCGGCCGCAAGGCTGGTAGGCCCCCGGCCTACAACACCCAGCCATGTGCTCATCACCCAACAGACTGGCAACCACTTCAGAGATAACCTCAAGATTTATCCTCAACCTGCAGATCCGACGCTCCTCAGCCTAAAGGCATCTTGCAAGTATCGTACATTTTAATGCTAAACAGCGATTTAGTATTGATTTGTAAGACTCACCTTTGCTATTGCTAAAAGAAACTGATGAGTCCTTTCCAGAGTGTCTTTGACTTTCCTATAGCTCTAGTAACAGTACCTCTTCCGGTTCAACTCTATCATTACTCATTCTGACCTACATATGTGTGTGACCCTTTATGTTACGTTATGTTATGTTATGTGTTTGCTAGTTTAGTTATGTGTTTGTGAGTTAGTTAATAAAGATTGTGCACAATACATGTTTGGTTCTGACTCCATCTGCTAATGAATTGCCTCTTAAGTGATATAGACCCGAACCTATGCTCTAAGTAGCACGGTGCGTTAAGAAGGTTATTTTTCCATAACCTGGAAATGAACATTTCTTAGAATTATTAAACAATCAACACTAAGTGTTCCCTGGACAACAGGTTAATTGATTGTAATATTAAGATTAATGTAGCTATATCCAGTAAATCTGATTAACTGATTTACATATTCATAATTAATCATAATTGATAAATCATATTGAGTTATGAATAATTATTAATATTTCCCCTTTTGAGTTAAATCGCTACACAGGTCTTCTGCCGTTCCCTGGCTTCTGCCAAATGATTCTGAGCCAAAGTAGTCATTTTCTGCAAACGTTCCCTCATTTGTAGAACATAGGAGACAACACCGGTGGGCTCTTTCCTTTCAGGACTTCCTTCCCATGTCTCCTGGAGCAGAGCCAACGGGCCCCTGACATCACGGCCATACAACAGCTCAAAAAGAGAAAAGCCTGTGGAAGCCTGAGGAACTTCCCGATATGCAAATAGGAGATAGGGCAACCATTGATCCCAGTCTCGACCAGTCTCACTGACAAACTTCCGTAGCATCTGTTTCAAAGTCTGGTTAAATCGCTCGGTTAGCCCATCCGTTTGGGGATGATAGGGGGTCGTGCGCAGACTCTTAATTCCTAAGAGCTGGTAGACCTGCTTCAACAAAGTAGAAATGAAATTGGTGCCCTGGTCGGTTAGAATTTCTGTGGGAAATCCGACCCTGGAAAATAACTGGACTAAGGAAGTAGCTACAGGTTTTGCTTTTACAGATCTTAATGGAAATACCTCTGGGTATCTGGTGGCATAGTCTGTTATCACCAGCATGAAGCGGTTCCCTGAGCGACTCCTCTCCACAGGACCAACAACATCCATTCCAAGTCTGTCAAATGGAGTACCAACAATAGGAAGTGGTTGCAGTGGTGCTCTTGACGGACGTCGAAGGGAAACCTTCTGACAAACTGGACAGCTTTTACAAAATTGGACCACATCAACTTTCAAACCGGGCCAGAAAAAACACTTTTTGATTCTTGCAGTGGTCTTATTTTTCCCCAGGTGGCCAGCCCAAGGAATCGAGTGACTCAGATGTAACACCATCTCTCGAACACACTGTGTAACCACCAGTTGTTTCTGGGCTCCGATCTCTCGATAGAGTAGACCCTTGGTTATCACATATCTGGCTGTATTGTCATTTAAAGGCTTCTTCTTTATCTCTGCAGCTCTAGCAAAGCACTCCGTGAGACTAGCATCTTCCTGCTGCATCTGAATGATGTTGGTGGGCATTTGGAAGTTCACAGGTAAGTCAGAGGTCATATTTTCAGACACTGTATGAGGAGCATATTTTACCTTTTCCTTGTCTCTTTTCTCTTCTAGTCCTTCTCCTCTTCGGCACCCCAGCCTCAATCTCTGCATTGAAGAAAGGTAAAGTACTTAGTGTGGATTCAGTCTCCTTTGACTGATTCACCTTTGCTCTGGTCACTACCATGTGGCTCTGTCGCGTCGGGTGCAACAACTCCAGCAGCACTGGTATATCTCGACCCAGAATCACAGGGAAAGACAAGTAATCAGCCACCCCCACCTCCACCATGTAAGCCTGATCTTCTATCTTGACATAAACATTGGCGGTAGGCAACAATCTTTCATCTCCATGTACACAGCAAACAGGTAATTTGTTCACTGTGCTGATCAAAGAGGGTGATATAAACTTTCTTCTTACCAGAGTCTGGTCACTGCCGGTGTCAATCAAAGCAGTCAATTTCTCACCATTTATCTCTACATTTGTAGTTCTCAGACAGCTTGCAGATTTGGTTACATCCCTGCTTGGTACGAAACATAGCTGTGTAAGCTGAGCTGAGATCTTTGGACAATTGGGCTTAGTGTGCCCTTCTTGACCACACAGGTAACATATAGGAGGTCGTTTAGGAGCAAAATTTGATTTGGCTAAAGTATGTTTTCCCATGTAGGGCTTACCAGACCCCTCCACCTTCCTTTGCTGAAAGTGAGGCACATCAGGAAAACGGCAGTCTTTAACAGGCTTCCAAGCCCATGGCTTATTCTTTCCTCTGGCTGTAACAAACACATCTGCCAAAGATGCTGCTTCCACTGCAGTTTTGGGATCCCTTTCTCGAATCCACACTTGAAGTTCAGGGGACAGCATTTTAAGAAATTGCTCCAGAATGATCATTTCACTCACCTCCTCCACTGTTTTCCTCTTAGGCTGGATCCACTTTCCAAAATGTTCTCTGAGCCGGTTGTAAAGCTCCTTTGGACTCTCAGTTGGCTGTTAAGGAACTGAACTTTTGTCGATAAGTTTCAGCATTAACATCATATTTCTTTAAAATAGCATACTTCACTTTGTCATAGTCAGTAGACTCGTTCAAATCCATATTGACATAAACTGCTCTTGCTTTACCAGTCAGCAAAGGGATTAAATGCCAAACCCAATCAGTTTTAGTCCATCTACAAGCAACTGCAATCCTTTCAAAAGTAACCAGGAAGTGCTCTACGTCATCAGTGTCACTCAGCTTCTCCAATCGAGGTATCTGAGATAATGGCGTGCCTATATGGTCCGCAACCTGATTAAAACTTTTGTAGCGATTTAACTCAAAAGGGGAAATATTAATAATTATTCATAACTCAATATGATTTATCAATTATGATTAATTATGAATATGTAAATAGGTTAATCAGATTTACTGGATATAGCTACATTAATCTTAATATTACAATCAATTAACCTGTTGTCCAGGGAACACTTAGTGTTGATTGTTTAATAATTCTAAGAAATGTTCATTTCCAGGTTATGGAAAAATAACCTTCTTAACGCACCGTGCTACTTAGAGCATAGGTTCGGGTCTATATCACTTAAGAGGCAATTCATTAGCAGATGGAGTCAGAACCAAACATGTATTGTGCACAATCTTTATTAACTAACTCACAAACACATAACTAAACTAGCAAACACATAACATAACATAACATAACATAAAGGGTCACACACATATGTAGGTCAGAATGAGTAATGATAGAGTTGAACCGGAAGAGGTACTGTTACTAGAGCTATAGGAAAGTCAAAGACACTCTGGAAAGGACTCATCAGTTTCTTTTAGCAATAGCAAAGGTGAGTCTTACGAATCAATACTAAATCGCTGTTTAGCATTAAAATGTACGATACTTGCAAGATGCCTTTAGGCTGAGGAGCGTCGGATCTGCAGGTTGAGGATAAATCTTGAGGTTATCTCTGAAGTGGTTGCCAGTCTGTTTGGGTGATGAGCACATGGCTGGGTGTTGTAGGCCGGGGGCCTACCAGCCTTGCGGCCGGGCCTAGAGAGGCCGGCCGCAAGGTGACCTGTTCTGTGGTCCAGAAGCAAGGAAGAAGAGAAGGAGTGGCCCTGTTCGCTGGGTTTTAACCTCTGGTCAAAGTCCAACCTCTTAGGAATGATGGGGGCCAATGAAGATGTTGTATTTCCGGGTGACAACACACCCCCTTGTCATGGCTTTTATGACCAAGTAGATTAACAAGCTGAGTCTTTACATAAGAACTATTAAAGAGTCTAATAGTCTTGTAATACTCCTGTGTTGCACAGGTATGGACATACCGCATACACAAGCATTCAAATCATCCCGATACGAACGCATAGACACCAAACATGGCATAATTGAAGTTACCTTGCAGGTCATAACATTTAAAAATCATAAAACATGTAAATACAATGAGTACAATACAACAACAGTAATAATGGATACCATTTCCTGGGAATATGTATGTAGAGAATAGTCTGTCTATAAATTAATGCAGTAACGTCTGTGTTCTGTGTGGAAAATGCAGGGAAGATGCAGATTTTTGTGTGTCTCTTCTGCTCTCCATGCGGCAGCCACATTCCTCGGCGCAATAAACTTGTAACCGAGGACTTCCCGGGGGGATGGGGACAGACCCCAGAGTGAGCTTAAAACTATTGGTTAACTAACCAATAATTGTGTCTGATTTGCCTCAGTCATTACACTTTGATGAGCTGAAGCCACTGAATGTCCGTCGGAATCTGAAAGATCTCCATCAAGCCCTTACTGGGCCTCCCGGCCAACATCAGATAAGTGAAGATTAGGAGTAGTGCGTGCTTGGACCTCCATTTGTAAAAGACTGAACTGGTGCTGGAGAGCCTTAAACCGTCGCTCCTGCTCTACTTGCTCCTGCTGTCTGGCAGTCTCCCGGCCTTCTGTCATGGCCATATGGGCTCGAAACAAATTGGTCAACTCAGACACTGAAACTTCTCTATCTCCTGTTGCCCCGCTTCCTTCAACTCCTTCTGCCACAACCTGATCCTCCTCACCCCTTTCTTCCTCCTGCTAAAAGGGTGGAGCTTTAGGCAGATTTTTCTTTAAGGTACGACTCATAATAACAGGAAAAAAACACAGCCACGAGGGGCAAAAGAAAAAAAAACCAGCTTAGTGTCCTTGACCGACTGAATGGATCCCACCGCTGCCACCATATGTGAGGGACCGAGGAGCCAAGGACAAGGAACACCAGCTATTTACTATAAACATGGGTTTTTATTTGGAACCCAAGGAAAAAAATTCAACTTTACAACTCATACAACAAAATAATAATAAAAAAAACAACAAAACAAAAAGAATATAAAGTCAAACTATTCAGACAATGAAAGTAACACACTAAAGCTGACTTACTCTAATGAACAAAGCAACAACTTATAAAGGAAAGGATGGGCCCATTACAAATTAAGAGGGAAACAAATGAGACTTAACATTTAAAATATAACACCAAATAAATCAAAATGGAATCATACAAAGAAATATATAAAATCAAAAGAAAGAAAAGCAAAATGCAATCAAATACCACAAATGTACAACTAAATAAATCAACTAACAAAAACAACAACTTTTCCATCTCCCCCGGGCAACCTCAGCGAATGGAACGACCGGGCGGAACCAATAACGCTTAAAGGCCCTGTTCTCGCCGGACGCCAATTTTCGTGACACCAGGATGCGGCTGCAGCAGACCCTGGCTGCGTCCGAAATCGCATACTTCCCTACTATATAGTATGCGAAAAACAGTATGCGAGGCGAGTAGTATGTCCGAATTCATAGTATTCGAAAAACAGTAGGCGAGACGTACCCGGATGACCTACTGCTTCCGCCCGAATTCTGTAGTAGGCATACGATGGACGCTGTGCTATTCCGTGATGCCACAGGAGAGGATTCTTCATATTCGAAAATGGTGGAAAGCGGCGATATGCAGCTCTTTTCAAGTCCTTAAGTACCTCAGGGAAAAACGGTGTTTATTGTGGTTAAATTGTACTTGTTTAACATAATGTAAGTAAACAGCTGACTTATTTAAAGTTTAAACAATGTAAATCGATGAGAGAGTCGGCTGTAAAAAGATGTTTAATCATTATTACTGACAGCACATCAAGCTAACGAACAGGTCAAGATTAGGTTACATCAGCTTGTTAACACTTATTATTTAACGGAGATGTTCGTTGTTAAGCAGTTTAATGAGATTAGAAAACTTAACGGACAGCATCAGGCGGCAGTAGTTTGTAGGGCTCAGTTTGTAAATAGTTTTTTTTTTAGAATATGTATACTATTTATTATTATCATTGTATTTATTTATGTATATATTGTATATAATATTTAGGCTGTGTATTTCTCTCTCCCTCTCTGTCTATCTACACATTTAACGTTATTTATATGTATTCAAGTTTGTTTATTGATTCATGTCTTTTGTTTCTCTTGTGTATTTTTATATGCATTCATTTTTAAAAATAAATTACTTAATTTCGTTGCTCCAAATCAGCCTCTGTCGTGATGTTCACAGTGTATTTTTATTCTGAGGTCAAATTTGCTAGCTAAATAGGTGATTATACTTTGACAAATGTTTAACAAGCTGTTGAAGAGAGCGTGATCTGCGAGCAGCTGACCGACGCCTCCTTTGAGCTGTTTATTGAATCGACATTAAAACACCGATGAAAGCACTAAGCATTAATGAAAACATTGCCGATTAAAGCGGAGTAGAGCGGGCCCTTTAAATTTTCGCGCTGTTGTGACGACGCATGACAGGTGACAATATTAACATGGCGGATACGTCCGAATTCCATTCATACTACCCATATTCATACTATATAGAACATACTTTTTTAATGGTCGGGATCGTGGGGTGATGACATCATCGTTTCACAAAATATACGGATAGGCTGTACACACGAAAACGCAAAGGCGGTGTTTTCGGATTTAATCACTCTGGGACCCGGTTTCAAAAAATAGCGGTTTCACCTTCCAAAAACGCCGGATCCGTGTGGACGAAACGTCTATACAAAATTTGTGCGTATACACAGAAACACATCTCCGTGTGGACGGGGCCTAATTTGCACTAAGTGCAAATAGTGTCCCTTGTTGGCAAACGCCATTTCCACTAGCTCCGCCCACCAATGTCCGGTTGGGCCACTCAAGTTTTAAAAAAGACACGCAGATTTCAACGTCTTCAGTGGCGCAGCAGTAACGAGTATCGCTGCATTCACACGGGGTGTCGGCATCAGCACTATTATATATGTACAATGGGTGGTTATATATTATACAGTGTATATACATATGTGTGTGTGTGTGTGTGTGGGCATGTTTTTGTGAAATATCAGGACACAAATGTGTATAATGACATGGGTATGACATAGGTATTACAAGGAGAGGGTGATTTATGAGGACATTCCCCATGTCCCCACTTTTCAAAAGGCTTATAAATCACACAGAATGAGTTTTTGTGAGAAAGTAAAAGTGTGCACAGTTTCCTGTGATGGTTAGGTTTAGGGGTAGGGGTAGTGTAGGGGGATAAAAAATACGGTTTGTACAGTATAAAAACCATTACGCCTATGGAATGTCCCCACATTTCACAAAAACAAACGTGTGTGCGTGCACGTGTTTGTAGGTCATATTTAAAGTATTTTTTTTGTGCTCAGAGAACATCATTGTGATAATCACTTTTACAGTTTTTTTCAATTGCTAACAAGCATTTACCAATACTTAAAGTACTTTTTCTAAACTCTTAACACAGCAACACACCTACATCACATAATTAGCCAAATAGTTAATTTTCTGCCCAACACCAGATTTTGTTAAATAAACACAATCTCTACATTTCAAAATGCTAAAAACTTTTTACAACATATACTAACTGTAACGAGGTTCAATAATGTTTAGGAAGGAAGAGGACAGGGGTCGACTTTGACTGCTGTTTGAGCTTTTATTTTCCAACTGAGAATGTCCAACAGAAAGGCTGTGCAACGCACAACAACAAAACAAAATACTCCACAAGGGCTTCACTCCAGACACGGTATACACAATCCACAAGGGCTTCACTCCAGATACAGCATACAATCCACAAGGGCTTCACTCCAACAGCCGTCGTGTCCCAGCCAGCTCAAAGCAGCAGTCACTCTCTCTCTCCCCGCTCCTGCTTCTCCGGGCGTTTTAACCTGTCTCCACGCCAATCACTGGAACGAGAAACAGGTGTTCGTGATCTGCATTCAACCCGCTCACTCACCACGCGTCTCCTGACGCTCTCCCCCGCTGCAGGCTCCGCTAAACCACGCCCCCCTCGCCACA
>RJVU01048855.1:260888-276942 GCA_003731715.1 Anabarilius grahami | reverse complement strand
GGCCATTTTGTGGCCTGCACAATATATCTAGCCAGTCTGTCAACTTCAGTTTGCCCAAAAACACCCTAATTTTGACTACATGCTCAGAAACTATACAGGAAAATAAGGTCTTATTTTAACGAATAAAATATAGACCCTCCTGCAACTCAAAAACCAAAAAACTCCTTAAGGTCCCTTTTTACATGAAAGGATGGAATCTAAGGTTCTTTTAAGCCTAAAGATCCTCTTACTATCAAACAGAACAGCGGGCTGATAGAAATAATTACTATGGCCCAGCCATCAGTCTGACCATAAGAAGCATCTGAGCATGATATATGTTATATATACACATATAATATATACATATATATATATACATATATATATACATACATACAGGAGGTGGAAGAAGAGGAGGAGAGGGTAGACATAAATCACCCTATACAGCTGGGGGATCGATTACAAACGCAACAATGTTTACAATCGATCACCCGTCTCACTCTCTCTTCCTCCTCCTCCCGCCTGTCTGGGTTCAGATACAAATATGAATGGCTTAGGGGTTTCCATGCCTTCCCGATCTCAAACGCAGAGATCAGACCGGGATGGAAAGTATGGAAGCTGCCGTATTAATGGACAGAAAGGAACCGCTCGTCGAGCCGTGCGCGCGGCCCCTTTCTTAACGCGCTGTCCCGGCAGCTGCAGCTGCCGCGAGAGCGCGTCCCAAACACACAGCAGCTCGCATACACCAGCCAGAGGAGCGCTCGCCGCCGGACGTGATGACGTCAAACACGAACGTCATCGTCATCCGGTCGCTCTCGCCAGCCCCAGGGAAGTTGAGAGAAAATAAAACTTTCTCAAACTTCCGAACGAGCTCGTCTAAGAGCCCTATGATTGCAGCCACCGTTAAGCCTCAGCACAAACAGGGGGCAGAACCACCAGGCAGAGATGCAGACAGCTCTTCCCTCGGGAAGAGTGCCAAATGAGAACAGAGTAAACAACAGACAAACACACAGCACTGCCCTCAAGCACTGTGTATGCGCGCTCCTCTCCAGACAGAGAACGCCCAGAAAAATATGTATATCCAGTGTCAAACCCTTGGACACGGATAAACACACTCTCATGAACGTTCGTAAGGTATATATAAAAAACCCTACCGGAGTTGGTATAGATGCAATCAGACAGAACAGGACCGAAAGACGATGAGATGCTGGCTGTCTCTCCAGGCGCTCCTTTATACTTCCGGGTCGCGCCGTATGACGTCATAGGCTGTCGCCGGCCAATAGGATTTGGAGTTTTTGGATAGTGCTTTCAGACACCTGGGTCACGTGGCGTTCCCCAATGCGTTTACAGCAAACGCAGAGTGGAGTTCCCTTCGAAAGGGAACCATGAGTTTGGTATGGGGTAAGCTTATATGAAAAAAAAATGTAAGCATTTTAGAAATGTGTTAATTGACTGCATTTTGTGTGAAAACGACATGAATTGTGTTAATGGGATGGTCACAACAGACGGATGTTCTGCTAAATGTGTTTAGAGTTTTGAAAATGTGACTACAGATTGGACAAAAGTATGTTAGCAATTGAAAAAAAACTGTAACAAGTTTCAAGCATTAAGACTACTTTCTTAAAGATATATATATATATATTTCATCCTTCCCCAATTGCATTTGTGAAAGGTATACTACTTTACAAATTAATTTGTAGTGAACTAAGTTTGTGCTTGCTGGAAGCATGAAATAACTACATTTACAGTGTATTTTCATTTAGTACTTAGACATGTCAGTGTATTTTTAGTATACTTATCATGAAATAAATGTATTTTAAATACATTTAAGTATATATTTTTTTCACTAGGGCAAGAATATTTTATTTTTTTTCAGCATTAAAAAACATGTTTAAACCACCTGCGTTTCACCTGTGACAGACCTCATGTTTGTTTTACCAACAGAAAAATGGAGCAAGTCAATGTAGGAACAAAGGCTTAGACCTTGAGGAAAATTCACTGTGTGAACTCCCCTGAAGCTGTTGACTCCAGTGCAACTGTTGAGTGAAACTTGTTTGAGAACATAACGTATTCGGCCCACTGGGGCTCTTATATTAGCATCCTGAATGAAACGTGAAACATGCACTTCTGTAATGTGACACATTTACGAGGGAAACAAATGTAAGTCAAATGTATGGTCGAACTTGTTTGTGCACCAGCACCTATTAATCATTCACAATTAGCTCAGTAACATATATTAATCAAGAACATAGAGCAGGATAGACACACAAGAGCCAATGGCACTTGACATCACTGATGCCAAACCTGTGTTGAAACAGTTTTTATTCACTGTTACACTGATGATACTCAGCTCTATATTTCTTCGCGCCCTGACGAAACTTAGCAATTCACAAAATTAACGCAATGCATAGCTGATATAAAAAATTGGATGACCAGTAATTTCCTACTACTAAATTCAGAAAAAACAGAGATTCTACTTTTTGGACCAAAAACTTCTTCACATAATAACCTAGAATACTGTCTAACACTTGATGGCTGCTTTTTTAAGTCTTCGTCGTCAGTTAGGAACCTGGGTGTGCTCTTTGATACCAATCTTTCATTTTAAGGCCATGTTTCTAGCATCTGTAAAACCGCATTCTTCCATCTTGAAAATATATCTAAACTTCGACATATGCTCTCAATGAAAAATGCAGAACAGTTAGTTCATGCATTCATGACCTCAAGGCTAGATTACTGTAACGCTCTACTGGGTGGTTGTTCTGCTCGCTTGATAAATAAACTACGGCTCGTACAAAATCCATTGTGAAGGCCTCATCGACACGACAACCAGTGGCACAGCTCCTCAACAAACCGTCCATACCGGTGTGATGAATACTATCCTCAACTGGATTGAACTGGAATAAATACTTTGAATGTTGCGATCCTATTGGACTTATGATCGCTACCTGAATCGTAACAAAGCACTGTTTGCCAGAGGAGAACTGGCCCCCCTACTAAGCCTGGTTTCTCCCAAGGTTTTTTTTTCTCCATTTTAACACCTGTTTGCCACATGTTTGCCACCTGATGTCACTGGAGTTTGGGTTACTTGCCACTGTCGCCTTTGGCTTGCTTAGTTGGGGACATACTTTATGTAATTATCAGCGATATAACAAAATTACACTTGAGTATACATGGCTTATACTGACATACTGATTTGCTCTGTACTTTTCATAAATATATCTCAATCAAAAGATTAAGTATTCTAAGTATTCTTGGTTTGTTTTTCCTCTTTTTATAGAGTAGTAGCCTATTAAATTTTTCCATGCATACTGGCTTCTTAGAGGTAGTACTCCATCATGTTATAATACATCTTATAACTTAAAAGTAATCTTAAAGTTATAATTGACCTAAAAATGAAAATTCTGCCATCATTTACTCACCCTCCTGTCGTTCCAAATATGACTTCCTTCTGTGAACATAAAAGAAGATATTTTGAGAAATGTCTCATTGTTTTTATTTTGTTTAGTTTTTTCTTTTTTTTTTAATTTTTTTCTTTTTTTTTTTCATCTATGCAATCGAAAGTCAATTATTTACCAACATTTTTCAAAATCTTCTTTTATGTTCAACAGAAGAAAAAAAGGTTTGGAACAATGTGTTTTTGACTCTGAACAAGTGATTTTTCTGGGTCATGTATCACTCTGCAATCTCTACACATGAACTAAAATGATTTAAAGTAATCATGTATTGTAGTGTGATAATGAACAGTGATGACATAACACACTTCTGCATCTTTAAACTTTACATACTATGTAACACAAAACAAATTGATGACAAAAATAAAAAAATCTGCTGCATTATCTTACAGATGGACCTACACTGTAAAAAATGACCGTGATTTTAACAGTAAAAGACTGTAAAAATGCTGCGGTGAAAAACTGTTAATTGGTTTACAGAAAGTTTCCGTACTATATACGGTGAATAACTGTAATAGATCTAACGATACATTTAATGTAATTTTACGGTAAAATACCGTTAAATTCACAGTTTTTGGAAGTGAAAAATAACAATTCATTGTAAAATTTACAGTGAAAAACCGTAAATTGACATTCCCACAATTTCCTGCGTGACACTTCACATTTGATATATTTTCGTTGAAATAACTCTGTTTCTTCTTAGTTTTTCTCATTTTTTTCTCATCAGTTATGTACATTAGGGTTTTATGTTACATCTAATGTTGTAAAATTAATGTTTATTGCATTTTTTTAATTTCATGCATGTTACCATGATGGTGTTTAGTGTGTGTGTGAATGACACTGTGTGCACCTTCTATATGTTAGTGTTGTCCTTCTCAGCTTGTGGAAAATCTGCTTGTGATGAACTTTGATTCATCATGAGACTCTCATCACCACTGTGTTTGGCGACTGTCAGTGTATTATAAAGGTACAAAACAGATATTAGTACTTCATTAGGTTGGTAAATTAACATTATATCAGTAAATGAAATACGTTATTTTACCGTAAATTTAACAGATTTTTTTTTACGTTGCTACTGTATTTTTTACGGTAAAGTTCTGGCAACCACAGCTGCCGGTTTTTTACCATAAATTTTACTGGGATTTTTTTTACAGTGTAAGACAAATCAACTTAGAAAAAATTATTTATCTGTAATATTATCATGCATGCTCAATTTATAAAAGCAAAATGAAACCATTTATTTTAGGATTACGTGTTATTTTGTAGCCTGCATCTGTTCTCTGACAGTGGACTCTTTGCAAAGTTTGCATAGTCATTGTTTCATATGCTGTTTAAAAACAAATATCTAATACTGTATAAGCATTAAGCAACACTGGACAATTGGATAGATTAACCTATTATTTCTCTCTATACGTGAACTGAAATTAAATACTTTCTTTTACCTGTATCTTGGGGTATCTCTGTGGTATGCTGAAGATGTGAATAAACACCATCTGTGATAGTTATGGGTCACTCATGAACAGTTTGTTCATTGCGTTGGTCATAAATTCATCTTTGGCTGCATTATAATGGCTTCCTAATTCGTAATATGATCAAAGATTGTGTATGTGGATGTGTTCGCAAAAATGTGTTATTATACAACAAAATATTAATTATTATATAATACAATTATTATATAATAAAATATTACATTTTATCTCTGCTAAAATGAACGAAATTACTTCATCTGAACGAAATTTATCTAGGGGTGTCCAGATTTGGACACCCCTGACTTAAAGTACATTTAAAGGTATATTTCAAGCATAAAAATTAATACCTACGTATGAACCAAGTAGTATACATGAAAGTAATATATAAAAATAACATATAAATTGTAGAATTGTAGTGGAAGTATGATGTTAAGTTCACTTAGAAAATTTACAAGTATAATTGCAGTATAAAAACTAGTAGATTTGTTTGTTTCTTTGTTTGTTTGTTTGTTTATTCATGAGAGTGTTGCAATAGTTCCCTGAGAAGGGAAATGAGACACTGTGTCTTGGATCGACGCTATGGGGAACATGATCAATGTGATCGGTGTCTGAAACATGTGTAAACACACCCCAGTTTAACTGGCAGGCGATAGCCCGTGACAGCATAAGCAGAGCACGTGGAAGTATAAGAGGGCGCCCGTAGTACACATCATCAACCTTTGTCTAAAGGAGTCCCCTTCTCAGGGAACCATGGTTACAGTCATAACCTGAGACGTTCCCTTTTGAAATGGAACTCAACACGACCCTATTGGGAACAAATACCCACTCCACCATGGTGCAGAGACGCCTACCTCACTAGAAGAGTATGCATAAACATGATGGGCGTAGCATACCTTGACTCAATGGATTACTTATCCGGAGTCAGGGCGTCAACCCAGGGCACGTCCCTAAGAGATGCACACAAGTTGTGTAATATCCCTATGCCAATGTCTCCCACAAGAATGGAAAATATTCTAGCTTCTCTGCCTTTATAGCAAGGGAAGGCCCTGCTTCTAGAACCTTCCTCCCTCCCCTGCAGGCTACTGCAGCCCTAAAGGTAGAGCTTTTACAGAAAACATGGCTAAGCTGTGACAGCGCTTTTCTTGCTTGACACAGCTCTCAAGGAATGCCTGCCACAGGGAGGTTTTAACTATCGACCTTGGCATACCATGACTCTGGGGAAATGTAACTTTGATTCTTACAGAAAAGGCTATAATACAAGAATGGCAAACACTTAATTGCATAAATTCTTGTAATGAACTCATACCCAGGCAGCCACAGGGGAGCTGCATCTCTGTTCAATTACCCTAAGCAAGTAAGGTGAGCGATCACGCCCTGCCTGTCATTCTTCCCAGAATCCAGGTAGATTTGCAATGCTTTATTCAAAAAATAAGTGCAGAACAATAAGGATAACAGGGGCTTTAAGAAGTGGGCAAGAGACCCTGCTTTAATACCCGGAATGGTTAGGGAGGGAACACCTCACTCAGCCCTAAGGCTTGAAAGGGCAGGGAGCAAGGGATCCTATTTCCATCTACGGCTCAAAAAGGGCAGCTTACCCAAGGGAGCCCACAGTGTTATTAGAAAACCTTCAGGGGCTACCATCTCTGATGTAGCAGCCTCAGCACGAGAGAGAGGCTCAATAAGACTAATCTTACTTCAAGACCACTGTAATCTGGGAAAATATAGTTCAACCCTGGAAAACAAGATACTTCAGTGTATCAGAGCATAATCAACCTCCGCCCAAGGCCACTGACCCACTCTCACTTTGGGGGGCATGGATTTCTTCAGCCATGTACCCATCCTCCTACCTAAAGTGAAGTGTCTTTGGCAAAAATGCGTTGGCACACACAAATCTCAATCAAGTACTGCTCAGTACACATATGAAACAGGCAACAGAAAGAGCTGTTTCAGATTCCTGCCAAAAACCTGCTCTAATCCTGTGCCAATTCGGCATGGTTGCTCTCCACAGGAGGGAGCCATGATGTAATGTTAAAAAATCAATGACCTCTACAATCTATCAATCCGGCCCTGGACCACCTCAGAGAAGCATACTGAGCCACAGCATTTTTCTAAGATGGGGGAGGGGGGTGTTAATAACCTCACAAACCACCAGAGACATATCACCTGGAAAACTCTGAGATCAAAGAATCAAAGTGTCAAGGGGAAAGAACTTCTTTTCTCCTTATCACAGATGCATCTCAGTGGCAACTACACCAATTTCATTGGCTGTGTGCACAGATGGCTAGATTTGCCTCAGGAGATAGTACAACCTTCACCTGCATGTGGACAGCAGAGGGGGCGGATTCATCAATAACATCCACCTCAACTCTCTCTGCATCTAATTTCTCAGAATCAGACATTTAAATTTGAACTCACTCCATTAGTAGCTTTTGTCTTACAATGAAATTGGAGTGTGTTTACACATGCTTCAGACACCAGTCACGCTAATTGCATTCCCCATAGCGTCAATCCAAGATGCAATGTAAAGTTCCACTTTGAAAGGGAATTTTGATTTCATGTTGACTTTAAAGTTATGCAAAGCTCTGTCAGACTTTGCCAAGTCAATAGCCATGCAGCACATTTTGTGCCTTGGCAAAAACAGAAACGGATGGTTTGGTTAATGTGTGCTTGTTAAAAACCCCAAGGGATGGCAATGAAACAAGACTGGTGTTTGGAGAGAAGCTATTTGGCTCTTGTGAAGGCATATCATGTGAGGATGTCTCAGGTCTAGAGTTCGAGGACAAGAGTTTCCAAAAGTTAATGTTTATGAATAAAACAATACAGTAGAAGATCAAAGCTTTTGCCCATTGCAGTCTTGCATAAAGGCGTGAGTGGATGTTGTAGTGTGCTGCTTCCCAGTGTGTGTATTTGTTAACTTTTCCATAGAGTCATCACTACAAATTTTAAGAGCGGGTCTGGACATGCATCAGTCGTTTCCAAAGCCTGAGCAACCACATGTCAGTAATTCCCAGAGGGAACTGTGGAAAGGAGAAAGTAGAAAAGAAACAACAGCAAAAGAAAACAGAAACAGAAGGACAATAAATTGTAGAGTTAACATTAAAACAGACATTTATTATGGAAGTTTATTAGGGAAGAACATGTTGAGATACATCTTTTTCTCACAATTGTATTTATTATTATTTACATTTTATATATAAATAAATTATTATAAACAAAAAATAAAAATGTTTGTAAATAATTTGCTGTAGGACAGGAGCTGTAAACCATTACTCAACCTACTTGTACCTGACCCTAATTTATACAGTTTATGAAGATTTCTATACTACTTTAAAGTTTTTTGAAGAAAAAAAAACATTCAGTTACAATTGTTGAAAAAAAAAAGTGTTACAGCACTCCCCAATCTCCCCGTTAACTTCTGTACAGGATTCTTTACTGTGATGAGAATAATTGATTCTTTCATAGTACAGTACATCACAGGAATTAATAATATTTATGGGGATGATAATAATGAGAATTTGTGTCTTTCCATTAAGATTTTGTGAACTGGATTGAGAGCTTTGTTTATTGAAACAATTAATGGGTCACAATGGCACAAAAAAAAAGTAATTATATAATAAACACTGAATGTGAAATGTTTGTCAGATGGCATCTATATCAATTTAAAACACTTGCAGTTTAAAATATCAAAATATAACAAAGTGGGCAGTATGTACATAAAGATATTAAAAGATGTTGCAAATTGCCAGTATACTTCAGTGAAGGGTGCTTTGAGTTTGCGAGCAGTGTAGCCTCAGCAGCGTTGTATTTAACTAAACACACAGAACACACTCACCACTCAACACAGAGGTTGTCAGCCATAATTTCTTTACTAAAATTCTAAAATTCCTCATTAACACTACTACATCAAGATACACACTTGTACATACATGGGTGAATTTGATAAAACCCAAATTTCACCTCAAAACCAGAAGAAAAAAGTAAATATTTTTTTTTAGGATCAGATTCTTTGTATTATGACATTATTTTCATGACAACTAAGTGCATTCTTTTACTGTAATAAAAAACGATTACTTAAATTGTAAACATTTATTAATTTAATATGTTTATAAATGTAAGTCTTTATTGTAAAACAATAACTGAATTGACCAGATACATTACAGTGACTAAAATTCTTTTTTATTTTACGGTAAATTTGTCAAGAAAATCACACAATGCAAACAATATTTATGGTCCTAAAATGAAGATTCACATTTGTGAGAAATAATAGATTTTTTTTTTTTTTTTTTTTTTTAAATAAATGTGACAGACATGTTTTGCTGAGATTGACCAACATATTCCTTTAGCAAAGCTGTGGATATTTTTGAGAACTAACAGACCATGACTACAGGAGGACCTGAAGAGGCAAGTTATAAAAGACATATTCCTGTGGCACTTGACGGAGTGCAATATGTAGTTGAGGAGCACATGAGACCTTTGAAATGTTTGCCAATCAGTACTAACCCTGTAGTGTTCCTCTTGCTTTCAAAAGCTGAGACCTCAGCTGGTCTACACTAAGACCCTGTTTACAGGAACACCTGTTCAGGTGAGATCCTGAGGGTTTCAGAGCACAGCTGTGCACAGCAATAAAACCCGCACAATAAAAAAACACCCAAATATTAAAGCATTTGATTCATGCATGCTTCAATGCCAATAGCTTTCTTGCCACATACTGTACGTCATTAGCCTTCACCTCCGTTGTTAGTGCAAACACTTCTCTTTAATGTGTATTTACTATTAATTGACACATTAGATGTTCCTTTGACATCATTTCCTTTATCAGTACAGCACCATTAGAAATCTTCATTGTACATTTGGCATGCAATGCTACACGACTGCCGTCATGGTACAATCAAATTATGAACTTTACAAGCACAATAAATTAATGGGAAGGAGTAATGTAAATAAACATAAAAAAGATAACAAAGCATATATTTGGTTTGATATTGAGCTTGTTTTGTGAAATGCTTTAACGGAATGCCTTTGTGTGCACTTGTGCCACTGTAGAGGGGCATGGCTGAGAAAGTCTCATTTTCAAAGATATTTTTTATTTGCCTCTTTCATTTTCCCTCCTATTTTTTTACAAGACTCTCCTTTCTCCTTTTCCCATCCTTGTCAGTTGTCTCAGTTCCTTATTTTCCTTCCCAGTGAGACTTTATATGTCCATCTATCTGTGTGTTTGCTTACTTATCGTCCAGAGAGAGATAGTGCCATGGAGCACTTTCTGAAATAAGATATTGTTATATAGTCATACTTTAACTGCACTTGCAGCTCCTTACCACCATGTTGGACAACTGCTCCACCTAGAAACAGAGCCAAGATAAAAATGATTAATTCACATTAATGCATTTGTAGTACAATCTAGCACAAAACCTTGTCAGGTGAAGTACTTCTTATGTAAACATTTTGTTAGATAATAATTATACCAAATTGTTCTCACTCCAAAGAACACACTATTTGTGCCTTAACTGCTTTAAAAGCACCTTGACACCAATCTGAGATATCTATCCATGAAGAGTTTCCCCTATGCATAAAGTTGAGAAGCCATTAAAATAGGGAAAGAGGCATTTACCTTGTTTTGTCTTCCCACATAGTAAAGAATTGGTAGAGGGTCGAGGACTGCAGGTACACAACATGGCTGAGCAGATGCACCAGGGTTGTGGTGTTTGTACAAGGCTAATATCTGTGAATCAAATACACATACCAATATTCATGCATTCTTTTTTGAATGTGGGTAAGTTTAATTCAAAAAAGGCAACATTTTGAAAATTGCCTATGTCAAGATCTTATTCAGAGTGATTATTGAAACATTGATGGAGTAGATCGAGTCATCAACACCTCCAAAGCTTGCACAGTCCTATACCTCTTCCTGGGTCAACATTTTATTTGGTAACATTAGGAAGTTGACTGTATGTAGTTTAATGTTTGATGATCATGACATTTTACATGTGCCAATGACTGCCTAAGCATTGCTTCTATTGCTTGTTTCTGCTTCTTCTTTTCCTGTATTTTGATCCAGAGATTCAGTACTCTTTCATAAGATGTTTAATAGTTCCCCCTACCATATAACAGTGAAAACATGGATTGCTGGAAAATTTAATAATATTAGACTTATTTTTGATCTTATTGATTATTCTGACCTTTTAAAAGATGATAGCTTTATACTTTTTCTTTCTTTTTTCAAAGCCTTTGATTCTGTTGAGCACCCTTTTATTTGTTACTGTTTAGAACGCTTTGGGTTTGGGGCTTATTTATGTAATGCCATGAAAACTCTTTATGCAGGTGGAAAGAGTTCTGTGGAATTAAATAATGGCACTACACATTTTATCTAGAAGGGTTGGCAAGGTCTAGGCAAGGTTGCACAGTTTCTGTTTACCTCTTTCTCATTGTTGCTCAGACATTTTGTCACTTCATTAAATCAAGCAAGATTAAAGGAATTCAAGTTGAAGAGAGAAGTGTTCTGATAAGTCAGATGGCTGATGATACAGCTCTTTTCTTGAAAAATGTTAATCAAATTCATTCAGCAATCAAGTTCACTGAAATTTTTTCCAGTGCCTCAGGTCTCTGCCTTAATTTACAAAAATGTGAAAAGTTGCCATGCCAGAACAATTTGTAATATTCCTGTAAAGAATGCTCCAACTTATTTGGGTATGGTTTTTACTAAAAATGAGCAGGAGAGAATCTCACAAAATTTGAATCCTGTGATTAAAAAAAGTAAAGACCAGATTTAATATTTGGTTACAGAGGGACTTGTCTTTCCCAGGCTTACTTATGTAGCTACCTCAATACATTCAGATAGTAAAATAAATGAGATAACTGATCAAATAATGCTGATGTCATGATCACCGTCAGTTCCTGGACTCCACACCTTTGGACTGTGTATTGTTTCCTGACCTGTGAGTGATATCTGCCTGTCCTGATCTTTGCCTGTATCCTGACCACGATTCTGCCTGTCCCTTGCTGTTCCTGTTTGCCCCTGCTTTGACCCTGCCTGTACGACCACGCTCTTATTTAATAAAGCTTGCAAATGGATCTCTGCCTGTGTCCCGCTTCGTTACAGAAGACTTCGCCGCAACAACGATCCAGCAGCTTTTCTGGTGAACACTGGTCTGGTAGGAACATTGCACTATTGTTATTAGGGCTCAAGCAGGGCTCACGGTCGCTGGAGGATTACATTGAAGAGTATTTGGACATTGCATATTGTTCAGACCTGCCGGACTGTGCACTGATAGACTTTTTTTGTGATGGCATTAACCAACCTCTTCGGAAAAAACTTAGACAAGAGGGACCGCGTTCATCACTTAGCATCACTTAGGCTTCCCGACACTCCTGACCCGCCGTGGCTGCCCGAGGCGCCCGACCCGCCAGGACGCCTAGAGTCCCCAGACCTGCCCTGGAGACCTCCTTACATCCTGACCTGCCAGCAGGTCTCCAAGGCACCCACCCCCCCCTCCCTAGTTGTTCCATCCACAGTGCGAGGACGCGCCTTCCAGGAGGGGGGCGTTATGTCACGATCACTGTCAGTTCCTGGACTCCAATTACCATAATCCTCCCTGCCAGTCACATACACACTCCACACCAATCACCCATTGCTACATACAGCTGAAGCTCATTATTTGGACTATTTAAGACTCCCACACACACCACCTGATTGCGAAGTCTTGTTTCACCTTGTGTACATTTCTGAGCATTTCCCTGTGTTGATTGCCTGCCTGTTTCTGATCCAGTTTGCCTTTCGTTTACGACCCTCTGCTGCCTGCCTTTGGACTGTTTGGACTGGATTGTTTCCTGACCTGTGAGTGATATCTGCCTGCCTATTTTAAATAACACCTTCACAATTAACTGGTTGAAATATTTAAAAAAAAAAACACTAATTCTGTGTGGAATATAATTTCTGTTTTTGACCAATTTTTCATTTTTGCTTTTGTGCGATTAACTGAAACTTCCAGTTAAACTGTCAGCTTTTCATTGGCAAGCACGTTTGGCTTGGAAGTTAATTTACAAGCATAACTTTTCACCACATTTACCATTATTACATCTGGAATAATTGTAAAATTTTGTATAAGCATAAGAGTATATTTTTAAAAACTTGGTTTGACAATGGCATCCTTTTGGTTGGACAGTTCTTGAATTATCAAGGCTATTTAATGACTTATGATAAATCTCTATCAAACTTAAATTTCACTGTATCCCCTAAATAATTTGCCTCTGTAATTGGTGCTATTTCTTCGGGTGTTGTTTCTTTATGTAGAGGTATTTCATACTCTACACATGTATCTTTATTGTATCCAGCTGATACTTTCTGTAGTAAAATTTGTTTTTTGACAAGCAAAAATAATAAAGCTATACGTTACCTATTTCAAAAAGAAGTAGTGAGTAAACCACATGTAATTTCCTATTGGTCAAGGTTTATTGGAACTATTAATTGGAGTAAGGTCTAGCTGTTACCAAATAAATATAATATTACATATAAGGTCAAGGACATTTCATTTAAGATATTGCATGAACTTTACTGCTAAACATGTTCTATCCATGTTTAACAAAGACATAGATGTAAATTGTTCATTTTGTTTAATGCAGCCAGAAACTGTACCTCATATTTTTTGGCATTGTCAATAAAGAGGTTATGGTGGGAGGTTTCTACATTTATTAATGACAAATTGATATGAACTTTCATTTGTTATATAACCATGTAATATTTGTTTTTTTCAATTATGAAAAGAGTCTGGAAAATGAGGGATATATTATTAATCTGGTGATTATATTTGTTAAGTTTCATATTCATTGGTGTACATTTAGTAATCAGAACCCTCTTTTTCTGTGGTTTTGAAAGAATTCGAAAATTATATGGTTTCTCTTAAGGACAGTACAAACAAAAAAGCTGTTAAAACCATTAATTTATTTAATACATTTAAGATTTTGTGAAATATCAAAGCCTTTTATTGTTTATTTGGTTTATTATTTATTTTTATTTACTTTCTCATTTGGTTGATATTGTGTTTTATATTTTTGTATCTTTTACCCTGGCACTTTTTTTCTGTTTTGTAATTATTGTTCAAGCATTAATAAAAAAATAAAATTAAAATAAAAAAAGAGTTAAAAACCAGTTTTTCTTCAAAACTCTTCCTTTGTGTTCTGAAGAAATAAATGATGACAGAATTTTCATTTTTAGGTGAATAACCCCCTTAAGGACATTATCTCAGGCAGCTCACACATTAAAAACAGTCAGGATCCTTAGGTATGATCTGTATTAACTTCTATAAGAGACAACAAGTTTCATTGTTAAAACTGGTCAAATTTGGGGGGAATCACATTATGAAATAAATGTTTTTCGCCAAAACACATTGACCATAATCATTGGCACCCTTCTATTCAATACTTTTTTCAACCTCCTTTTACTAAGATAACAGCTCTGAGTCTTCACCTATATTGCCTGATGAGTTTGGAGAACATCTGAGAAGAGATCAGAGACCATTCCTCCATACAGAATCTCTCCAGACAAAAGAGATTTCCCCCACATTTTCGATTCTTGTACATCAATGAAAGGTTAGATTTTTGTGATTTTTTTTATAAAAGATCAAAAGGATAAACAATGCAGATTTATTTTTACAGGCTTCTTTGTTCATATGTAGCAAGGGTGCCAATAATTCTGACCACAACTGTATTAATCCAATTAAGTAACTTGTATGACATACTTTTTCTGGTGTGTTTACAAAATGGTACCAGAGAAGAGTTTAAGGATTTCTTTCAGCTCGGTGAAGAAAACTGAGTATAGGAGCATGAAGCTGCAGCTGCCACAGCTTTTAAAGGTACACTCTAAAAAATGCTGGGTTAAAAACAACCCAAGTTGGGTTGAAAATGGACAAACCCAGCGATTGGGTTGTTTTGACCCAGCAGTTGGGTTAAATGTTTGCCCAACCTGCTGGGTAGTTTCATTTAACCCAACAATTGTTTACAAATTACTATATGTCTGGCTTAAAATGAACCCAAAATAGGTTGGAAATTAAAAATCAGACTCATAATTACTAGAGGCAACAATAATAATCAAAAAGATGAGCATTTATTAATAAGCAATTTAATAAATGTTTATTGTTTAAATATTATTCAAAAAAAAGTATTAATAAATGTTTGTTTATTAAACATATTAATAAATGTTAATTTCCAACATATTTGGGTTCATTTTAAGCAATACATACAGTAATTTTAAAACAATATTTGGGTTAAATAAAACTACCCAGCAGGTTGGGCAAACATTTAACCCAGCCGCTGGGTTAAAACAACCCAATCGCTGGGTTTGTCCATTTTCAACCCAACTTGGGTTGTTTTTAACCCAGCATTTTTTAGAGTGTATACATGTGAAGTTCAGTAGTAATGTTGTAAGGTCATTTTAGATATGCAAAATTTGCACTGTGCAGATTTTCCCCAAAAATTCAGTGCAGAAAACTTCAACAAGTCAAATTCACTTGTGCCTAGTAATGTCCAGATACTGATATACTGTATCTTTTGTTACACACTTACTGGCAAAGTACATACTTTTATATGCATTATATGTTGTAGCTTCATTGGTCAATTGGGACAGGGGTGGAAAAAAACACTCTACCTGAGAGTATTTGTTCTCAGCATTCCAGATGTAGGTGCAGGAGCCCATGCAGTAGTTAGCATAGTATCCTTTGGGCTTGTGGATCCACTTCCAGCCCAGATCTTTCCGAAAGTCAATATAAAGCTTACGCATACAGCAGGTCTCAGTTTTTCTGTCAGAGAATAGTGGGAAGGAGGGAGTTGTATTATCTTGTGTGTTCAGTGACTCTTGCTTAAGTCAGTTTTATACACCACATTATTAGATAGAAATAATTGATGGGGGGTTGAGTTATTGAATTACAGTCACTTTATTAACTTTCTCCCCCCCCATGCTGGAATTGCAAAGTATAATTTTGTGGCATTGTTTTTCATTTTTATGCAGCTGTTTGAACAGCAGCTGGACTGGATTCTATTTTGTGGTCTGTGTGGCTATTTGAAGTCCTGTTAAAATGTATTTAGCCTAAGCATTCAAAAATGTATTATGTAGCGACACAGCTGTGTAACCTTATAAAAGAAAAATATTTTTAAAATGAACCCACA
>RJVU01048855.1:249237-260813 GCA_003731715.1 Anabarilius grahami | reverse complement strand
CTTCAGTTTTGTAAAAATATATTTCAAAGTTCAAACTATATTAAGTATTGAGTTATGATCTGAGGACAGGTATTTTTAGAGGAAGTGAGATAAAGTAACCACTCAACACTCTAAAAACTGCTGGGTTAAATATGGACAAAACCAGGGATTGGGTTGTTTTCACCCAGCCATTTTTTTCAACCAATTTTGGATTTATTTTTTTAGCCAGCAATATAGTAATATAGTAAAAGGCATGTTTTTGCTCACCCCCAAATAGGGGCAAATTTGTGGGGTATTTTAAGCTGAAACTTGACCAGACCAGAGACTTATATTACATCATGTGAAAGAGGGCATAATAGGTGCCTTTTAACCCAACCTGCTGGGTTTGTCCATATTTTACCCAGCTTGGGTTTTTTTAACCCAGCATTTTTTAGAGTGAATAAAGAGAAAATTCAGTGAGATGAAATCTGTGTTAAGAACAAGTTTCATAGAGGAAATTTTGTTATTTTAAAAAGTGACTGATACCAGTGACTGGTAAAGTGGGTTTCAAGAATCAGGGATTGTTACTTTACCTGCAGTTCTATCTATATTTAGGCCTACTTCTGGTAATGTGTATTGGCAGGTTGCTATTTTCTATTAGCATTAGCTAATAAAATCATCTGATTGTCTAATTTATGTTTTAAATTCTAGTGGAACAAACAATGTTTTTAATGCCTGAAGAAGGTCTTTGATCAAACTGCTGCTAATAAAGACTTTTCTGTTCTCTCTATAAGCTCTGTTCATTTAAAATTTATTAAAAAGTAATAAGCCAGAATTATCTCAGTAAAGTGCTGTTTAATTCCTAAATATTGAATTGTTATGCTGTAATCAAACCTGGAACTCCTTCATAGACAAATTATTGCCTAATTATCTAATTCGTTAAAATTAATTAAGACCCTTGGAATGTTTATCAACCAATCAGAATAAGGAATTCAACAATGTCACAATATAAAAGATATTCAGATATTTGGTCCACATGAGAGGAGAATAGTGTTTAGCTATTTGCTATTTTTACTCTTGTACTGTATGTAAACATAACAAAACATAAAAGGCAAAAGAGAGCAAAGAGACTTACTCATCACAAGTTACATCAGTGCCAACATCTCTTTTTCTGCGAGCGGATGCAAGGGAGTTGCCGTTAGAGGGCAAAGATAAAGCCAAAATGTAAGGTTTCACCATCATATCTGCCAGACTGGCAGTGTCACCTCTCTGTTTGTCCAGTCCTTCAAATACACACGTACACACAGAAAAAGATTAAATTTATTTAAATGTCAGTTTTGGATTCTTTTGTACATTTCCAACACTATGTTTCAGATTATTGAGATTATCTTACCTGATATAGTGAAGAGGAATTTATCTGTACTCTGCTGGTCTGTCTTACAGCCACAGTATAACCTCAGTTCTAAACTTTCTTCATCTTCTGTTAAACACACACACACACAGAAGATTATTTAGATTTTGGAGTACTCTACTGTATAAACCATGTAACACATAATGCAACTGCTAGTGTAGCTGCACTTACAACAAATAAATGGGTACATAACAATTGGTCACTCCATACTAATCAAGTCTATTCAAGATGAATAATGTAGGGTTTACAAATATTACTTTGCTTTCCATTTATTATTTAAAGAACACTTTAATGATCCAATACCACAGCAAAAGTACAGACACACAGGTACAGAAATTGAATAATCAAGTGTAAAATAACACTGCATAGTCTTCACTGAATAAATTAAATATAATTATTATTTAATCTGTTAAAGCTACAAAAGGGATTTTCTCTTTGTTGTTAAGACATTTGGTCTGTATCAACTGTCATTGTGTGTGTATACTCTCTCTGTGTGTGTATAGAAGTGTTTGTGTTCCAGGTAGGCATTGTCTTTATTAACCGGTTGCAAACTGTGATTGGTCCAGCCAAGCACCTGACCCGTACATAAGGACCACCCCAAACACTCAGCCACTGGTGCGCCGACACACCGAAGCTTCTTTGTTTAAATTAGCTCAAATTTACTGTTAAATGTAATGTAATTACCTTGACAAACTATACATCATTAAAAAGATCTAAGACTCGAGCTTCAATTTTTTATCTTTATTTTACTCTCAACAATGTATAGTGACGTTATTTATTAATATGCGTCGGGAGTTATGAATATGAGAAACTGAGTCGTTACCTTTTCATTGAAATATGAGAGTCAGCCCCAGCCATTGAAAAAAACTCCTGTGAGATCGTCATGAAAAAACTCGACAAAATAACATCCCTCAGGGCTTTTAGCTTAAAGGCATGCACATTTGGAGAAATATTGATGGATTCTCATACGTTTATGTGAATTTTCTATACAGAGGAGTAATATTTATAAAATTTTTACCCAAAACGCGCTGTTGTCATCATGATATTAATGCTGTATACACTGATCTACTGTGTTTTCAACTCATACCTGCAGCCGGAGGGCGCTCTGTGCACACATAGTCCACAATTATGACACATGATGAAGGAGAGGCATCATGTGACCTTCCAGGAACTAACAGGCTTCCAGAGTTCGCTATGCTAGGCTATAATCATGGTTATTACGTGCAAATCGACACTTTTGAAAGTAATAAATAAACGATTGTGACGATATGTGGTTTATCTGCATTCTTCACGCCATGTCAGGTATTCATAATAGTAGATTATATTCATAATGCAATCCTAATGGAGATAGCTTTTCTCATTATGCAGAATAGCCTGAAATGATATATTTTCTGTCTGATTTTTGATCCGAAGCCACATCACAGAAGGTTATTTCAAACACTCAACTTGTACGTTTGTAGCAAAAACGTGGTTTTAATCTTATACATGTTCGTGTTTTGTTGGTGTGCTAAGCTAACATGCTAACGAGCCCAAAGATGCACCTGTTCTGAGCTAATGCAAACAAATCATTTTGAATCGTACAGCTCACTGATTTTTTTTCTTTTTTTCAAGAAGGGCATTAGATACAGTTTCAAAGAAGGTGAAGTGAGAAGTTTGGTGAAAGAAATGAGGAATTAAATTTTGAATAGGACATCGTCAGTCTAATTATAATATAGACAAAAGAAAAGAATAATTAGAGCCATAAGCAGGCCGGAGAGGTGTGAATGTGTTCATGGGAGACTGAAACTGAATGGGCCAGTTAGCACCACAAAACAATATAGACAATACACTTGAATAGATGACAATAAACATCAGTTAACATTTTAGAGTTTTTTCTAAATAAAATCACATGACATGGTCTTGAAAAACATTTAATAGAACTCAAAATTTAAACTTATCATCTTCAGATTTGAAATGTAACATGGTCAGACTTGTGGCTTCAGCTGCAGTGCATTTCTAGATTGCTAAAAGGCCAAGTTCACTTTTATTTCCATAAAGATATTTCATAAAAATACATTTCTAATAACTTTTAAAAACTTTGAAGCTATTTAACTATTTTCTTCATTGTGACAATAATTAATTATGGCTTTACAATAAACTGCAAAGTGTCTGCTTTCAAATGAGACCTTACTTATGCTTTTAGTGCAAAGGGTTCATGAACTGTCTCCGTTTTAGTTTGGGTATGTCATTTCTTGGGATTTTCCAAAAGCGGGGGTGCAGGTTAACGGGTTAAAGGATTAGTTCACTTTCAAATAAAATTTACTTACCCCCATGTCATCCAAGATGTCCATGTCCTTCTTTCTTCAGTCGAAAAGAAATTAAGGTTTTTGATGAAAACATTCATCATATAAACAAATGATCGCCTTCCAAGTGGTTCCGCCAAAACTGCAATTTCGTATTCTTCAAAAAGCTTACGCTGTATGTCCTACGCCTTCCCTATTGAACTTACGGAAAAAATGGAAATGGTGCCGCGTTTGTTCCATAAGTAGAATAGGGAAGGAGTAGGACATACAGCATCATCCAAGATGTCAATGTCCTTCTTTCTTCAGTCAAAAAGAAATTAAGGTTTTTTAAGGAAATTAAGGTAAATTATCAGGAAAATTTCATTTGAAAGTGAACTAATCTTTTAAGTGTTATCTGACATAATGCGAACTTGGCAACACTGCTACTGAAACCATTTATTGATGGTTTTAATAGTTGTAATGGAATTTGGAAACCATTACAACTTCTGTGATTGTTTCAATTGACCCAATCTAACTAATCATAACGCCGAATATGCCATTTTGTCTGACAAAGCAGTCAGGAGTTAGAAGATTAACCTCGGTGGACTTGAACTTGAAAAATGGTGTATATTTGCGTCTTTCCGCGTTTGAAACAACATTCCTTCTCATGTTCATGTTCATTTCCGGGAGACTAGAGTGCATCTATCTTTATTCTTTGACAGTCTGCCAAGAAACACAATTGTGTTCCAGTACAGTCTTCCAGGGACTGGTTGCTTAAAGTGAGTCATCAATTTTTTTCTTTAAGACTGTTATAAGTCAGTTACAGAAAAACGTAGATTGCTCTATTTTTATACCGAAATGTAAGACTGATTGTCCCTTGGCTAACTGCTAGTTATTCATACAAGTTCGTAAGTCACAATTGTAACATAATGGCTATGATTATGGAACTGGCCCCAGAAGACAAGTTCCACAACTGTAGCAATAAGCATGTCAGAGGGGCAAATAAACACAGGATTTTAAAAGTGTATATTATAGGCTTCTATTTTTAAAAGACGTTTAAGAACTTTGTTTAATGCATGTTAGACGGACTCTTCCTGTCTCAAGGCAGTTGTTGCTCATTTTAGCATCAATAACAGAATCCTGCATTGTCATTTCACTGAGGTTTTGAGTTATCTTAGCATGATAGACACTCAAGAAAAGGAAGACTGTTTTATGTGAGCACTATGTAAGCACAAGAGCACAAATTATGGAGGGTAATTTTAAATGTAGTCATCAACTGCTATTGGGGAACTGCAACTGATGTTAGCTGAATGCAACTATGACCTTACCTGAACTCTGCAGCCATTCTGTCATTGTCTGTTTCACATCAAACGAGAGCCAGCGATTGGACCAATCCTTCGAGACAAAGTGGGTGCCCAGATATCGAGCCTGATCACCTACTCCACGATACAGTTCCAGCCTCTGCTCTTGGTCCATGGTGGGATTCTTAATCCGAAGCCGTAACTCGGCTTGAGACAGCAGCCGGTAGTCTGGAATACTCTGTCTCATCTCTGATATGTTAAAAAACATCTGATGCTTTGTGCCATTCTGAGCTAGAGATAAAGTGAGAAATAGAAAAGTTCATGGTTATATTATAGCTCAGACAAGTCAAGTCATCTTCATTTATATAGCGCTTTTCACAATACATATTGTTTCAAAGCAACTTCACAGTGACAATAGGAAAATGAATTGACAGGGATTGTTTTGGATTTACAGCAGCGCTAAGAAAAAAAATTATTATCGAGCTAAAGTTGGTTTTTGATTAAATCACTTACTTTGTAAAAATTGTTAATTATTACTTTTAGGGGCCGCTTAAATGACACCTTTCCTACTGAAAACAGAATACTTTTAATGCATTCTTGCCGTTCGTTTATGTGTTTAGTCTATAGGTTTGCGTGTTTGAGTGTGTAGGTGCGTAGAAGCTTGGTCTTTTTTTTTTTTATTATATTGCCAAATTACTTGTCTGGTCTGCATAATACAGAAAAATTAATTGTGTCCGTGGATCTATGCGAATTTGAATAATTTTGATGATGTTTTATCTATACATAGGGAAAGGGAAGAAGGCTTTCACAATGGATAGTTAAGTTGAAACGTCAGGGCTGCATTATCGTCATGTCTAGATGCAGGTCCTTCATCTCATCTGGATACGGCGTGGATCTTGGCAGGCTACGACAAACCTCGGGATAAACAGAGAGAGACTAATATTAGCGTAGACGCCATTCTTCTTATGATGTAGCGAGTACATCAGGTGTTATGGGAAGTGTTCCTGGTTCCAGCTGACCTAATCTACGCAGCATAACAATTTTCATAATTTGAATTATAGAAGTAGATAATGTGTTGTGTATGCAAGTTTAAACAGATGTGTTTTTAGTCTAGATTTAAACTGACAGAGTGTGTCTGCATCCTAAACAGTGATAGGAAGACTGTTCCAAAGTTTAGGTGCTAAATAGGAAAAGGATCTACCGCCTGCAGTTGATTTTGATATTCTAGGTATTATCTACTGTCCAGTATTCTGAGATCGCAATAGAGCTCGCTCAGGTACTGGGGAGATAAACCATTTAGTGCTTTGAAAGTAAGTAGCAAGATTTTAAAATCTATATGATGTTTAATAGGGAGCCAATGCAGTGTTGACAGAATCGGGCTAATATGGTCATACTTCCTAGTTCTAGTAAGAACTCTAGCTGCTGCGTTTTGGACCAGCTGTAGTCTGTTATGTAGTTCCAAACGTAGGTTCGGGAGGAGCCTGTCCTGTCAGTCATCATTACGAGCGTATATAAGCAGCAGTCACTGGGTCATCCCAGCGACAATTCTTCCAGCATCCCTCCTCCTCCCCATCTCCTCCTCTATTTCTCTTATTCTCCCTCTATGCAGTATTTTTATAGGGGGTTTAACTCCGAGCTCGAGCCGTTCTTTGAGGACAGCAAGCCAAGTTTGTTTTACCATTAACCATTCACACTGAATGGGCAGGCGAACTTGTGACTAACAGGCAAATGGAACAACCACCCAGTAGAGCGTTACAGTAGACTTGAGGTCATGAACGCATGAACTAACTGTTCCGCATTTGTCATTGAGAGGATATATCGTAGTTTAGATATGTTATTAAGATGGAAAAATGCGGTTTTACAGATGCTAGAAACATGGCTTTCAAATGAAAGATTGGTATCAAAGAGCACACCCAGATTGAAGACTTAACAGAGAAGAAGTTTTTGGTCCAAAAATTAGAATCTCTGTTTTTTCTGAATTTATTAGTAAGAAATTACTGGTCATCCAATTTTTATGTCAGCTATGCATTCCGTTAGTTTTGTAAATTAGTAAGTTTCGTCAGGGCTCGAAGAAATATAGAGCTGAGTATCATCAGCGTAACAGTGAAAACTAACGCCATGCTTCCTAGTGATATCTCCCAAGGGTAGCATGTACAGAGTGAAAAGCAACGGTCCTAGTACTGAGCCTTGCGGAACTCCATATTGAACTTGTGATCGATATGACATCTCTTCGTTTACTACTACAAACTGGTAACGGTCAGGTAAGTATGATTTGAACCATGCCAATGCAATTCCACTAATGCCAACATAATTTTCAAGTCTATTCAAAAGAATATTGTGGTCGATAGTGTCAAAAGCAGCGCTGAGATCTAGTAACACTAATAGAGAGATACAACCACGATCGGATGATAAGAGCAAATCATTTGTAACTCTAATGAGAGCAGTCTCAGTACTATGGTACGGTCTAAATCCTCACTGGAAATCCACACAGATACCATTTCTTTACAAGAAGGAATGTAGTTGTGGTGATACTGCCTTTTCTAGTATTTTTGACAGAAAAGGTAGATTCGAGATCAGCCTGTAATTGACTAATTCTCTAGGATCAAGTTGTTTTTTTAATAAGAGGTTTAATAGCCAGCTTAAAAGTTTTTGGTACATATCATAGTGATAAAGATGAATTAATGATATTAAGAAGAGGATCTATGACCTCTGGACGCATTTCTTTCAGTAGCTTAGTCGGTATAGGGTCTAACATACATGTTGTTGATTTTGATGATTTAACAAGTTTAGAGAATTCTTCCTCTCCTATAGCAACGAATGAATGGAATTTTTCCTCAGGGACTCTATACAGTGCACTGTCTGACGCAATACTGTAGTAGACGGTTGCATGGTTATAACTTTCTCTCTAATATTGTCAATCTTGCAAGTAAAGAAGTTCATAAAGTCATTACTGCTGTACTATTTGGAAACATCAGAAGTTGAACCTCTATTTCTCGTTAATTTAGCCACTGTATCAAATAAACACCTAGGGTTGTGTTTGTTTTCTTCTAAGAGATTTGAAAAATAAGTAGATCTAGCATTTTTTAAGAGACTAAATGATGATCTGAGATGTCATCGCTCTGCTGCAGAATTTCAGCAGCATCAATATTGATTCCATGTGACAATATTAGATCTAAAGTATGATTACGACAATAATGGGTCCTGACACGTGTTGTCTAACTCCAGTAGAGTTTAGAATGTCTTTAAATGCCAATCCCAATGCGTCTTTATCATTATCTACATGGATATTAAAATCACCAACAACAAGGACTTTATCCGCAGCTAGTACTAATTCTGATAGAAAATCAGCAAATTCTTTGATAAAGTCTGTATGGTGCCCTGGTGGCCTGTATACAGTAGCCAGCACAAATGTCAACTTACATTACGTTACATAAAGCACCATCACTTCGAAGGAATTATATTTGAAAGACTTTTGAGTAATACTGAAGATATTACAATAAATTACAGCAACACCTCCCCCTTTGCCTTTCTGACAAGGATTGTGTCGATAATAGTAACCTTGAGGGCTAGACTCATTTAAAGAAAAGTAATCATCTGGTTTTAGCCAGGTTTCTGTCAAAACACAGCAAATCTAGATTATTGTTTGTGATAATATCATTTACAATAAGTGCTTTTGAAGAAAGGGATCTAATATTCAGCAACCCAAGCTTTATCATTTGTTTATCAGTATTATCTCTGTTTTTTATTCAAAAAATGTATTAACCCCTTAAATGGGTTTTGAATTTTTTTGTATTTACCAATTCGGGGTACAGACACAGTCTCTATGTGATAATATCTAGGTGAAAGAGTTTCTATGTGTTGGGATTTAACAGACCACTCTTTTGTCAGATAAACCACCAAAGCAAAAATAAACCCCAGATTTGCTTGGTTAATGGCATCAAATCTTTGATAGATATTTAGAATTTCATTTGAGGGACTGGGTATCCATGAGCATCCAATCATATATTCTGCTTTGTTTTATTTTTTTTATCTTTTCATGTCAGTCAGATGGACTCTTTCTGTCCCAGTAGGTGGTTTGCCGTCAGAATCGCCTGCTAACTGCTACCACAGTTTACAATACAGGTAAGACAGCATTAATGTTGTATGTCTAAATGAGACTCACTATATGCTGCCCTTGTCTATATTTTGGCTGAAGCTGTAATTTAAAGAGAAAGCCATCATTAAGCTGTGTTTGGTGTTGCTATAGCCTAACTGTTTTTGCTGATGTTTAACATAGGGATGAGTTACACACCATAGTTTAATATTTATGATTTTATTTGAAAAAAATCTTAAACCTAATTGTGTCATGTTATTGGTGGCTGCAATGATCACACAATTCAATACCAAAGTCTTAACTTGGATCAACTGAGATGGAGCCAATGGAAGACTGAGATGAAGCCGGTGGAAGTGGAGACCTAGGCATAGCCAAAGAGCTAATGAGACCGTGTGACACAGATGGATCTGGAGACCGAGGCAGAGCCGCAGCGACGAGTGTCGCCAGGGTACCAGAGGACTGGGGATAAGCTGGTTAGACAAAGGACCAAGGCAGAGTCAGAGGGAAGGCGAAGCCCGATGGAGCCAAAGGGGTGGAGGGATGAAATACAACTGAAGGCCGGGAAGTCTATGGCACAGGCTAGAGTGATGAATGACCAAGACAGAACCAGAGAGATGAGGTAGCCCAGTGGAGCCATAAGGATAATGGTCCTATGTGGAGTCGAGGGAGGGAGGAGCTAAGGTGGAGCTGACTGGTCAGTGAGCTGAGGTGGAGTGATGAGCTCAGCTGCTAGAGGCAGAGCCATGGGATCCTCTTGCCAAGGCGAAGTTGGAGACTGGAAGACTCAAGGTAGATCCACATGATCCACAAGACTGTAGGAAAATAGCTGAGGTGGGACCAGGGAACTGGCTGTCTTAAGTAGAGGGGGTGGTAGAGGGATGTTGAAATCCAATAGAAGGAACATAGGCCATCTTGCTAGCTTATGCACCTGGTCAGACTCTTCGTTAGGCTCAGGCTCTGGGGCGATGGTCTTGCTCTCTGGCCTTGCTCTCTGGCCTTGCATTGCAGCAGGCTCAGGCTACGTCTCTGCGGTGGGCTCCTGGCTGGTTTCTGGGTCCAGAGTGGCCTGGTAATGTCCTCCTCAGTGGGGCAGATGGTAAATGGAGATCTGTTTGTCACCAGCACCTACTCCATGAATATGGCACTCCATGAATATGACCTTCACCTGGCAGGCGTGCCTTGGTTCGTTCATCAATCAGTGGTTTGGAGTGTGTATCAAACTGCCAAAGTCACGTGAACTATTGAAATTTCAAAACACTTGACGTAACGAAGCCTCATTTACTGAAATCACGTGACTTTGGCACTCTGAACCAATGATTCAAAACCAAAAGATTCGTAAAGCTTCGAAGCTTCATGAAGCAGTGTTTTGAAATCGGCCATCACTAAATATTGTTGAATAAAGTCGTTATTTTGGTTTTTTGGCGCACAAAAAATATTCTCGACGCTTCATAACATTAAGGTTGAACCACTGTAGTCACATGAACTGTTTGAAATATATCTTTAGTACCTTTCTGAGCATTTTAAAGTGTTATTTGAAAGTATATTATTATCTTGGAGCCAGCCAATACTGAGTTGGCGTTCTGACGTAGAACACAGAAGTGCTGAATATAAATAGCATAGGAGGATGACAGGTGAGAGGCGAATTTGTTGAATAAAGACTTTTATTTATAACATTACATTAACATCACATTAAGGTTGAACCATTGTAGTGACGCTGACTATTTTAACAATGTTTTTACTAATTTTCTGGCAATTTCAGTGCTTTCTATGGAGAATAAAAAAAACATCTTGAATTTCATCACAATATCTTAATTTGTGTTCTGAATATGAACGAAGGTCTTACGGGTGTGGAACGGCATGATGGTAAGTAATTAATGACAGAAATTTAATTTTTGGGTGAACTAACCCTTTAAGATTTTCAGGTAGTTCGAACATTAGGATTCAGGTAACAAAGACCTCAGAAATTTAACAATATAATCACATGTAAAATAACACGCCATATTCTTCACTGTATAAATTAAATATAGATTATCCTTATTAAAGCTTCGAAAGTTATTCAGTCAAGAGCAGTTAGTGAATTTCTCTTTGTCTTTTGTTCTTCGATTAACATAAATGACACAGAATGCAGCCAGTATATTAGGCTGCTGTCACTACCGATCTCAAATCAGAACTGACGTGCTGTCTGTGAAGACAGCGTGTCAATACCGAATTTAGTTCTCTTTTGCACCTATCATGCTTGTATGGTTTCATAGGCCTTGAATAAATGATTGGCTGATATATATATGCTTTACTATAAATGTTTTTTTTCTTTTGGCTTCGGGGTGAAATGTGACCTGTACATGCTTTCATAGTATATTAAGATCTTTCTCTAAAGCAATGGGAAATAGAATTAATCATAAGAATAATTCTCATAATCAAAATAATAATAAAATCATAATCAAAATCATAATTCTCATAAGCTTGTTGCTCACTTTAATGGCATGTTCTATTCAGTGATCACACATAAAAAGGCTCAATGAACTACTAGAGAATAGGGTGGAGTGGGATTTGTG
>RJVU01048855.1:225520-249116 GCA_003731715.1 Anabarilius grahami | reverse complement strand
CTGGTGCTCAGGTAAGCTCAGGACAGCTGTCCTAACAGGCACTGAGACAGACCTATCATTAGTAGTGGGTGCAACCAGATTCCAGCAGGCTTAAAAATCTGCCTCTCCAACACATGCTTTACCCTTCCTGTCCTCTTACCGTCGCCTTGCATAGAATCACAACTCTCTATTTCCTCAACTATCCTGTTCCAATCACATTAAGCCATGACACACTTTTCCAGGCAGATGAGCTCTGCAGTCAGCACAATCTTTGACATGTAATAACATGATATGAAAAGTAGCACATATACAATAAAACAGACTGATTAGTCTAAAGAAAAAAATTGAAAATTAGACATGCCTGCAGGACATGGCTGTACATAGAGTGCTCTCTATTTGACAGCATAATTTATGATTACACAACTGTATGGTCAGAAGGCAAAATCAGTTTCTAACTTCTACTAAAAGATATAAAGTGTAGCAAGTTATAAGGAAAAATAAAGGTTTCAAATAAAAATAATACAGCCAGATACTATGATTCAAACTAGTATAACTTTTTTATACTGTACACATGCTCAAGACATAGACAAGTGTTGATGGCAAAATCGGCAACCAGTTTTGGGTCTGACCTGAGTGTCATGTATGTGTGACACAATGTGAAAAAATCTGCAATGTAGCTCTTTGTCAAGCCAAACAACTATGCTACTGAAAAAGTCATAATGGATAGAAGGATATATAGGAACACCATAGATGATGACAGCAATTCGTATTCCTGCAAAAGCAAATCTGTAATCCTGAAAAGTATTTTAACATACGTTCATTGCTAAAGTTAGTGGTTCTGACAGACCTATTTTAAAATGGACAACACAATACATAAGATGTTTTTCTATTCATGTTCAACAGGTCAAAAATATTTTATATTGTATTCTTCAATGCATTTAAATGTATTGCAACAATATAAATCATAAATATATTATATATATATAAATNTATTGGTTTTTGTAAATCAAGCATGCTATTTCTGCTATTAGAACAACCTTTAACCCTAAATGAAACATTTTGCCACATAACTCACCCCACACCCCACACTGTTTATGCTGCAGACAAGAATTATACCTCAAATTATGCAGTGTTGCTTGTAACCACCCAGCAACATCCCAGAACAACCCTAGCAACCACAAAGCAATGTTTTTAAAACACTTATCAAAATCTTAGCAACTGCAGTGCAACACCCTGGCAACCACCCTAGCAGTGCAGCAGTGACTTTTCCTTGGTTCAAGCACAGTTTTCTTCAGTAAATGTAAAAACCTAGGTATTCACAAACAATTGTGGCTCCAATTGCAGAGTGTGATGTTTTGTAATGTTGTATTGCGAAAGAATGCAATTACTACAGTACTGATGGTTGTAAATACTGAGTGTGGGAGGCCTTGCAATTGCATCAATGTATTCCACCTTAAACAAATGTAAGAAGCTTTATGCAAACACAAAACATAAAGAAGAGTTTTGTCCCTCAAGGGGAACTGCAAGAGTAGGAATTCAAGGTTGCTATTTAGGACTATTTCCTCGCAATCTTAGTCACACCACAGAAACAAGCAACCCTCTTTCCTGTCAAATGGGACTGTCAGACTGATAAAGGAGGGAAAGAAATGAGAGAAAAGACAAAAACACAGAATAGAGAGAGAAAGCTCAAGTTACAGGAAAGCCCCTACCCCCAGAGGAACACACAAAAAGAAAACAGAATTAGTGAAAAGGACAGCGAGTCTGACTCGTCTACCCGTATCACCATTTTCTGTCATGTATTTCTCTGTCTCTTTGTCCTTGGTTTTCATCCTTCGAGCAAGCCCTATCTCCTTTTATAAAGGTCTTTATTCATGACGTGTGCATCGGATCACAGGCCTGATGTTTATGTCTGACAAGTTAGAAGTGGTTAAAAGGAGTAAAAGAGGAACAGAGGGTAGGGATGGTGGGGAATGAAAGCAAGTGACTGGTAAGCATCAAATGCAAAATTATTTTCCCATCAGATGTGGCAATGAATTAACAACAGGTTTAAGACAAAAACTGTGAAAAAAAAATGTGAACAAACTGCTATCAGAGTGATCGTGAAACCTAATTGTTCAGATCAAACAGACCGAAGTATTCTCAAAATGTTCAACCCTCTAGCAAGAACTTGTTGTTAAACCTTTGAGTTTAACATTCTAATGCATGAAGCCAACAGCAATAACAACTAGGCTATTAAAATACCATACATAATCTGAGGGCAATGGAGGAAAAATGCTGCCTAGCCCCTCTATAGTGGCTGAAGTTCATTAGAGAACTTAACATTATCAACATAACTGAACTGGGCATGTTAGTCTGCTTTTCACAGAGCTAGAGAAAAGGGAATTTTGATACTTGAATGACACAACTGTTTCTGTAAAGAAAAATATATAAAAGATATAAACTATAATAATATATAAGGGATAAAAGGGTATATCTGAAGGGATTTATTTTTGTATTGACTGACTGACTGTATCATCCCACTCAATTAAATGGCTACTGTCCATTTAAATAAATAAATAGACATTTAATATTAGTGTGAGTTTAACTTATTTTAGCATGTGAAAAGAAATGCACATAAACACACATGAGTGCACATTATATAGTAATTATGCAGTTATACAGTGATTATTATGCAAAAATATCTTACCACTCAACACTGTCATGAATAAATAGGACATGATGTTAGATTATATCTCTAAAGAAGTCAGAAAGAGGACACCTCCAAGTTCTTACCTTGCCGGATGATGAACTTGTGCACCTCCTTGCCGAAGTAGTCCTCATCTTCAGCCTGCAGAGGGACAGTCTTCAGCTTCATTTCTTCGCTCAGTTCAACAGTGCTGTTGTACAAAGAAAGCAAGGAATCTGGGATCTTCTGTCCAACATCGTCTATCTCAGATTCGGGCTCTTTGGCCATGCGCAATTTGCTGAGGATCTGACCGCGGATAGCCTCTATCCGTTTCTTCTTCACCACCTCCAGGTCCAGAGTCTTGCAGGTGGACATACTGCCCGTTCCAGCCACCATGCACAGGGCCGTCAGTACTAAGCAAACGAACCTCATGGTGCCAAATCTGAGCCCAAACTGTCTTTTAAAACAGATTTAAGAGGCTCACAAAGAGTCTGTAATTGATGTAGAGTGTCTGGATCAAACTGACACAGTAGTGTTGCTGGTTATGGAGGTGATGCTACCTGATGATGATTCTGGAAAGCACCTTGAATAACGTAGCCAACAGAACAGCTGATGTCTTTCTAATATGGGAAATTCCTGACACATCACCTGTTTCAGAGTTCCATCCAGACAGCACAGTGCAGTTTGGCCAAATGGAGCAACCCCTGTCCCATATAAACAAACTTAGTGAAGACCATGCAATTACTAGTGTACACCTGAACACAGCCTAGTGATGACTTGAACATAGACATATGTAAGCATAAATCTGTTTGAACAAAAAACATACACACATAAACACAAACTCTTTTTCCTTTCAGCACATCTTTATCACAGACTCACTGCTAGTAGTCCAACACAGCAATGTTTGTTCAAGTCCATGCGTCTATTTTTCTCCTCTCTAGTCTCTCTTCTAGTTTCCCACTGTGAAAACAGGCAGAGGTTCAGATACAATGGCACGTCTGTAACCGTGTTTTCTCACAAACTTTCCTCTTTACTCACAGCTTTTTTTTACCCCTCCAAGCTTCTCTGGTCTTGATGCTTCACTTGATGTTTTGTCATCTCACACAAAAACCTCTAAATAATAATTCACTAAACCAGACAACCTCATCCTGTTGCATCCTGCATTCGTAACAAGACAAAGGGCAGTGTCCACTTAAGAAAGCTCAGATTGACTTTCTGGAAGCATCCAGATATTCAGATAACAGTAATAATAACTTGCAGTTTGAAAGTACTTCATTTAAATAAGCTGCTTTTAGAGCTCTGAAAATGCTGTAAACCACTCAAAACATAGTAAAGAATTTTAAGCAAGTTTAATATCTCTATGCAGAGCAAAGGCTCCACAACAGATCAGTAAAAATAAGTAACAGTATTTTTTAGATGCTTAACATTGGCTGTTTAAAGACTACAACCTCTTTTTCTCTCCAAACAAGATTTTCCCACTAGAAAGGCAAATGGAAAGATCATTTACATGGCTAACCAACACACTGCTTCACACACAAAACACACACTCTCATACACATCTCATTTCACTGAGAGGAAATGAAAGGAAAACAGATCCTCTCGGAAAATACCCTGACGTTTTGGCCCCGATGATGTAATGTGTCAGGAAAATCAAACTAACCCACGTCCAACCCACGAGCTTTGAGTGACAGATGGAGTAAACAAAAAGATCAAAACAAATGAACCGTCCATGAGTGTCCAGGCAGTATAAGCACGTGAACCACAGCAGTGACAGCAGTAAATGAGGTACAAATGTCCCTACTCTTCTCGCCCTTGTTCTGTTCTGTTTGTCCACTTTTATGTCTTTTGGCTTCAGTCTTGAGTAAAAAGAAAAGTCCTTCAGACACTCCTCTCTCGGACAGCACTCTTTATATTAGCTCCCTCTTGTAACACTCCCTCTCTTCACTTGTCAGAGCTTGCTGGTGACAAAGTTAATTGTGAGCGCTTTACGTTCACTTCTCTCTCCTACTCATGCTCACTCACTCTCTTTTCGGGTTGCTGTTGCTTCACTATAGAGCCGAGAACTCTCCGCCCAGGAAATGAGGCTAACAGACTCTCTGAAATCTGCTCCTTACACAGCACTTCTCTTATACTGGCCAGGAAGCCCTTAGCAGCTTCTGGGAGACACACATACACAAAAATACACAGTGAAAGGACAGACAGCTAAATAACATGGGCATGACACTAACGTCTGGCCAAACTAACCACACACCTTATTAAATGAGTGCCAAGGTAAAATGATGACAGACACACTGGAATGCTCTCTATTATACAAACACACTCCCAAACTGAACCCTGATGAGGTGCACAACAGAACACTGTTATAAAAGCCACATTTATGTAATGCGGTGAGCTGATGTTCACTTTGCTGTTTATTTTCTGGCCTCTACTTCAAATGTTTTGAACAGGGTAGACTGTTATTAAATAGATGTGAAGATGAAATATTAGACACATGTGATCCAAATCCACATTTGGCTGGCTTTGAGTTTATGATTTTTTTAGGAGCATTAGGATTTTTTTAATAACAATGGCATCTCTGTTCTGAAAGAGCTAAAGTAGCTTGCACCTAAACAGAACTGTTCTTGTATTTTATTTTTAATTATTCAACCTGTACAACATACCATATCAACACTCTAGCAACCAGTTATTTGCATGTTCTCACATAATCTCACTGCATGATTAAAGAGAATCTACAGTATAGTATACTTTGCTGGAAAATAATTCCATTATGCATTTCTACAAAGCATCCATAACATTAGTGAAACTTTATTAAAAGGCTGTGGTGTACTTCAGGGATGTGGTGTACTTCACATTAGCATGTTTTTCATGTGGATTTGATTTGGTTTGTTTTAAATGTCAGAAGCAAGAAAATGAAATAAATCTCTAAAATTCACATATATTGTGTTTTCTGTGTTTTGGTAAAGTATAGAGACATAGGTATACAAAGACATATTGCTTGTGAAATAAAGCCTATAGAGCTTCAATGTGTTTTAACAGCATCCATTTTCATGTGTTTCTGGCACCCCCTTGTGGACCTGAGGAGCAGTTAAATGATCTGCTGATTTTAAGTCTTGACAGTAAATTCATGCAATTTCAAATACCTGTTACTACTATTTATACATGCTAGCTTGCCACCAAATGGAAAATTGTCTTGTCTTCCACTGGTCAGATAGTCACACCACATCAGACTCAAAACACCACAAAGTTGTAGTGTTTAATTCTCAGGAATAGAATTGCTTGTATGCAACCTCAGAAAAATATTAGTTTCACTACTAAATACATTGTACTTGTCTTAGCATATATAGGTCTGTATCTTTCCAGAAACTCAGAATGGAAAAAAATAGTAACATTTTCTGTTTTCTAAAACCCCCCACACTATAGCTTATCTATATCAAATATCTAAACATAATTCTACATCAGGTTACTGTAGGACAAGGTCTAACTCTGTCCAACACCATTTGTGTTTGTGGGTATAGCCAACACTGACCTGTGATCTTTCTCACAAATTGAAGCCAAGGAAACCAGGCTCCAAAACAGAGAGATCACTAGCTGGAACCAGCATGCACTTTTGAGACCACAAACTCAAACTGAACTGTGAATCAGAATATGGTGACCATGCAGTCTCTGAGCCTGTGTGTGATTATTTCCATCGTGCTCATGAAAGTGTCAAAGTAGCCCTTCTGACAATTTCTTTAACCATGTTATCCCTAGATTTTTTTTAAAAGACCTTTAACCTATGTATAACAATTTGTTAATTGTGTAGAGTTCTTTAATTGAACACAGTTGATATGATATATGATACAGCACTTTATTGTCAGACGAGTTTGACATTTTTCTTGCAAAACAGTATCTGTGTTTACAACAGTCAACATCTCTATACACGTCAACATCACTTAATCCACACAAAAACAAAAACAATTTACCAAAAAAAAAAACCTTACACTCATACATTACACTCCCTTAAACATTACAAAATACACCTTACCCTTTACACTTACTACTACACCTTACCCTTACTACATCAAACTACACTTATACAACTACAACGCATTCACAATACTCTTGTATGTGTATGTGCATAATAGAGGTCATATTATATCAAATGTACATAGTAGATAAGGCCATCAATCATAATAACCATGAAGACAATATTAATTAAATGACTAGCAGTTTATGTTGTCATTGTACAACAAAAATAATTAAATATTATTTGGAAAATATGAATACTAATTAAAAATAATTAATAATAATTCAAATAATTCATTTGTATAGCGCTTATAATAAATATTGGTCCAAAGATCATTTTAAATAAAAAATAAAAAGTAAAAAAAATAAATAAATAAATAAATAAAAATAAAAAATTATATATATATACACACACACATATATATTATAGAGCCCCAGTGCACAATCAACGTACACATATACCATACGAGTCTCACAGAGGTGGAAGGGTTGTGTTGCTCAGAGCCTGACCTAGCCTGACTATAGCGCTATGCGCTAGCTGCTGTGGATACATTGAAGTGCAGCTAGTTCTATTTCTGTCATCACGTCGTATGTGCGTAAGAACACTTCTAAAAGGACTCACTTGAGTGAACAAATCGTTGACTATCCAGTGACATTTCCATATATTGTCACTGATCTAGAGGAATGAATGCTTGTCTACTAGGATGCAGCTTTCTGGAAAACAATGCCTGGGGAAAGAGCAGGCACTAAACTAAAAGAACTGCGTTTGTATCTCATGAGGAATACTTGAGACTGTAATAAATATTGAAATGATGTTCGGAGTCAAAGAGGAAGAACTGTTATTCCTAAACAAAGAGGAGAAAAGAAAAGCTTTGGAATTGTAATTTACACGAGTCATTCCTCAGGTAAGGTGACCAGGCAACATAGATGGTGCTTTTAAATCACATTTACGTTTTAGCTTATTTGAATTAGATAGTAATTCATTAAAAAATCATTAGTCATTTTGCCATTTTTTTAACATGGTCAGTCGTTTAGATTAAAAAACAGTTAGCATATTTTCTATTAAAAATTATTTTCATAAATATTTAATTAGGCTAGGTATTCATTAAATAGAAGAAAATAACAACAACGTCTTTTTTTGCCCAATGCCCACTGGATGACAACCAGCCTACATTATAGTGTACACAAATATGTAAACACAACTAAAGGAGTTTTAAAAGTAATAGACCAATCACCAACATGTGCTTTATTTGTGTTATTTTCATAGCTTTGGAAATACGCAATGTAATTTTTATTACTATAGTAATTGATAATATTAACATACACTGTACAAGATGTTTTATCGGGTAATATCTAAATGAACTGTTTTATTCAAGACAAAAATAAGGTTCATATGAAAATGAAAAACTTGACTGGCTTGCACAAACCACTTTGGGATGAATTGCAGTACTGCCTGTTAGCAGTATCTGAGCTTTCTGGTGCCCTTTTGCCTGAATGGGAGCAAATCAGTACTTATTTCCAAAAGAATGGAGCTGTTATTATAACAAAGGGAGGACCAACCTGTATTAATTATCAAGTTTTGGAAATTAATAGCACATGTTGATGTGTTGTTTGGGTGTCCATACTTTTTGACATATAGCGTTTCTCCCAGAAATGAAAATTCTGTCATAATTTAATTATATTGTTCCACACCATGACTTTGTGTGTTTGTTTGTTTTTTGTTTGCAGTATGTAACTCTTCATGATCTCTGTGAGATGGATAAGTATGAGAAACTGGATAAGATCGGCGAGGGCTCATATGGAGTTGTGTTCAAATGCAGACACAGGGACACAGGTCAGATAGTGGCCATTAAAAAATTTGTAGAGTCTGAAGATGACCCAGTCATTAAGAAGATCGCATTGAGAGAAATCCGCATGCTAAAGGTAGATATAGAGATTGTATGCATACATATTGCAAATTTGAAAAAACATTTGCAAAAGTAAGCATAAATATTTCCATTTTTATCCATATAGCAGTTGAAGCACGTGAATTTGGTGAATTTGCTTGAGGTCTTCAGGAGAAAGAGACGCCTTCATCTGGTCTTTGAGTTCTGTGACCAAACTGTTCTAAATGAATTGGACAAGTACCCCAGAGGGTCAGTCATATTGTCCTTATTCTCTTTTTCCCTGTTCTTTTTTATATACTTATACCATATCAATGCAAAAGATTAAAAAAAAAATCAAAATCTTAAAAAGACTGAAAAATAAAGCAAATACAATAATTGTGTTTTAAGGTATTTGGTCCTAGAGAATTTGGGCCTTCTCCTTTTGAACTTTTCTTTCGTTTTTCTTACCTTTACCTTTTTCAATCCCACATTCAATGACCAATGCAATAAAGTCAATGCAATTTCATTCAAACATTTTATCCTGTTATACAATTACATATTATGTTTATACTATTATCTCTAAAATCAACATGAAATTAGAAGTGTCCCTATGTTTGCCTTCGTAATCTTGAATTCATAATAACTCATCCTAGATTCAACTTTAAATTTTTTGGTTGACTTCACCAATCTCTCTTTCTTTTCAACACAACCTAGAATGCCCACTTTTCATAATGCAATCGATTCCTGATGGATCAAGATCTGGCCTAACTTTATTTTCGTGAATGCTATTTCAACTGAATTTCACAGACTTTATCTATCTCTTGTTTTTCAAAGCTCCTACAGTAACTGGTCAGGCCACAAAGGCTGTGGCTGCCCAGCATTCTCTTTATTTCCCAGAAGGCCTTTCAGTCGTAACCTTAGCTGCTCTTGAAAACAAAGGAACTGGTTGCCAGGGACTACAGGTCCATGGTTACTGCAGATATATAGGAGCTGCAATGATCTTTAAAGAAGAAGAGAATTTAACTGTTATTAGATCCTGCCAACTACAGAATGGCAAAAATGTTTGATCAGCAGGATCTTACATTTTTGGCATAGTCAGCAGAATCTAAGGGCATTTTCAGACTGTAGATGGTTTGCTTTTCTGAAATAGGTACTTAATTTGTTACAGTGTTGCATTTTCAAGGCATGATAAGGCACATTTCAGAAGGCAACATTTCAAAGCGTACCAAAATGTGTTTATGCAAGTCACATGTGAGTAAAAATGTCCTTTGATTGGTTAGAGTTTCCTCTGCGTCATATATCAAGATGGATTAAGTTCGCTACATGAGCTTATTGTGGCTATATCTGTAACAGAGACACATGCAAACACGCCGTCATTCCCTCTCTAACTGATGAATTGTATATACATTTAGTTATATACCATTACACAACTGACATAATCAAACACTGCTGTTTTTTATATAACACATTTCCCATTATGAATGATGATACCACTTGCTTTGTGATTGCTTTCTCACCTCAACTGAGCCACCCCAGAGTTCATTTTCAATCGGGCTGAGACCACCTCGTTCAGCCGATCTCTGAGCAATTGTTTGGGTGGGGATCCGAGTGCGATTGCTGTGTTCATAGATGCCTAAGTGAACCAGGTTCTGAAACAAAAGCTCCAAATGAGCCAGGTGTGAAAGCGCCCTAACAGTCAGTTTATATCTGTTTCTTGGCCAGCAGCCTTAGTCTTGATATTAACATTTGTCCTTTTTCTCTCTAAGGGTTCCTGAAGCACAACTCAAGAGTATTGTATGGCAAACTCTACAAGCTGTGAACTTCTGTCACAAACACAATGTCAGTATGTCCAGCCTCTCTTTTTCAGACTACCAATGTGTGTCAGTTATGACTACTACAGACAACTGTGAGAAGCCACACTATTAAAGAACCTTTTTTTTTCTTTGGAATGAAGAGACTACTTTTTTCAGTCTTCTGACCTACATCTATATCTTTCCGTCTGTGCATTCATGGTGAAGATTTTTCAGTGGCTCTTTCTGCAAGTTATGATATGCCGTGGCAGTAGGAGGCAACAAGTGTACATAATTGTACATAAGTTCGGATTGCATTCATATTGTACGTATCCATACTAAGTTCTTCATCAAATGTAATACTTACTCTGACAGTTTCAGACAGAGTGACTAACTTTGTACTGTCAATCGTTTTTTTTTTTTTTCAAAAACATTGATCCATATGGGACTAATAGACAAAATAACTGCAAAGTTTTATCTAAAATGTAAGTTACTCAATGTTAACTTTTTGCTTATTCAACTTTTATTGTGACATTTCTTAAGTATATACGAATATGACTAGCTGTGAAACATGAAAACATCTGATTAAAAACAAATTCTTAAAATATGGACCTTAATTGGAAATGACGCATGCACAGTACGTAGTCAGTCACTGTGTCTGAAACTGTCAGAGTAAGTATTACATTTGATGAAGAAGTTACTAAGTAGGGATATGTATAATATGAATGCAATCTGAACTTACTACATCTGCAATGTTGGCATTTTCATGTGACCTACGACGTCATATGTGCAGCTTATGTCATATGTGCAGCTTCATTTACAAATACTCTGTTGCCTCATCATGGGATTGTAGTGTCCTTTGGATGCACAGTAAGTAGTAGGTCCTGAATACTGCGAATCTGGACACACTAATCTCTTCCGATACTGCTTTTTGAAAACTATAAAATGTGCATAATTTGGACACAAGGAATGACACTTATTGTGCTCTTATTGTGCTAGATTGATGCTAGATTGGTTCTATTGCCTGTGGTGAGATTTTTATTATTATTGTTTAGAAAGAAAATGTCTTTTAAAAATCCATGTCTTATTGTATTGGGTATTTTGTGTATGTTTCTCTGACAGTGTCACTCTTTGTGTGTCTATACCAGTGCATCCACCGGGACGTAAAACCAGAGAACATTCTTCTGACCAAGACCGGTGTGATCAAACTATGTGATTTTGGCTTTGCTCGCATCCTCAGTAAGTGTCTTTGACCAGCTCACTCACTCTCTATAGCCATTTATGTGCATTTAGCATCTTCACTTCATTAATGACTTATTTATACGTCCTACCTATATCATCTGTCATGCGTCCTGAGCTCACTTTCAGAGCAGTGTGAAGCCTCACAGGTGCAGTCACCCTGTCAGGATCTGCTTACATCATCCTTGTGTTTCAGTGTATTGTTACTATAGGCTAACACAAGGTTTATCCATCAGCATGTTGTAATCCTTTATCTATGATGTACATGTAATTCTGAATCTGTGCGTGTGTAGCTACTTAAGCATGTTTTGGGGACAAATTTGTACCCAGAATTAAGCTAAACATGACAAATGCTCCCAAAACCTCCTTTTGGGGATGTCCTTATTTGTATAAACAGTATAAAAGTAAAGAAAATAAAGTTGTTTTAAAATTTTAAAACTACAGAAGTTTTCTGATAGGATGTGTTTTAGGTTATAGTATTTATAACTAGCTCTGAATAAAAACAATAAAAGTCTATGTAAGTTCCCCATTTAGAAAGCCATCAAAAAAATAAAAGTGAGTNTGTGTGTGTGTGCGCGTTTTTGTGACATATCAGGACACAAATGTGTATAATGACATGGGTATGACATAGGTATTACAAAAAGAGGTGACTTATGAGGACATTACCCATGTCCCTTAAAGGTTTATAAATCATACAGAATGAGTTTTTGTGAGAAAGTAAAAGTGTGCACAGTTTCCTGTGATGGTTAGGTTTAGGGGTAGGGGTAGTTTAGGGGGATAGAAAATACAGTTTGTACAGTATAAAAACCATTACGCCTATGGAATGTCCCCACAATTCACAAAAACGAACATGTGTGTGTGTGTGTGTGTGTGTGTGTGTTTCAAAAAGCTGGTCCAGGTGATGATTACACTGATTATGTGGCAACACGATGGTACCGGGCCCCAGAGCTCTTGGTCGGAGACACTCAGTATGGTCCCCCCGTGGATGTCTGGGCCCTTGGTTGTGTCTTTGCTGAGCTGCTGGCTGGAAATCCTCTTTGGCCAGGACGTTCTGACGTGGATCAGTTGCACCTCATTCGACAAACGCTAGGTACTAAAAGAGAAAGAATGTTTGTGCATTGGAAGTTATATACAAAAGGGTCCAAAAGTCTGAGACCACTTAAAAATGTGTAATATATAGCAATTTAAATTTAAGTGAATTTAAACCTGGAAATATTAAAAATTTTAAATTCTGAACGATTTTTTTTTTTAAAGTCCTGCCTTATAAACATTACTGACTGATCTTAGATTAGCAGTACTTTCTATGTTATCATACAATGTATATTCTGTGTTTGTATATTAAACATAAAAATAGAGTTTGTAAAAAAAAAATGACACAATACAATAGTGACACAAGTGGTATTTGTGGTTCTTAATGTGACATCATTTAAACATTGATTCAAGATAAAATAACTAAAGGGTTCACAATACTTTAGTTGTAGAAATTTTAAGTATGGTCCTGTTCACATAGGCTAATGTTATCAGTTGGAATCATTACAAAATAGCTTTTTCTGTCAGCTGACTGATGTCATTGTAAAATTTAACATTTCTTTGTTTTTTTTTTCATTTTTGCTTAGTCTGTTTATTTAACTTCTACAAAATTTACAGGATAAAGATACAGGAGAATAGTGAAAAAAATATTGTTCCCACATATAATGAATAAAATAAAAATTAAACTAAATAAAAAAAACGAACTCAATAAATAATTATAGTATAATACAAAGTAGGTCAAGCGTGCATATAATATACAGTATGTTAAATCATTAAAGTTTAGAAATAAAATAATTTACCCATATATTCAGTGTACACAGGCATCCACACATACAGTGCTCAGCGTAAATGAGTACACCCCCTTTGAAAAGTGGCATTTTAAACAATATCTCAGCGTAAATGAGTACACCCCCTTTGAAAAGTGGCATTTTAAACAATATCTCAATTAACACAAAAATAATTTCCAAAATGTTGACAAAACTAAGTTTTATATAGCATCTGTTTAACTTATAACATGAAAGTAAGGTTAATAATATAACTTAAGTTAATCTAAGTTATCTAAGTTATATTATTAACCTTACTTTCATGTTATAAGTTAAACAGATGTTATATTAACTTTGTCTTGTCAGCTGTTTTTGTGTTCATTGAGATATTGTTTAAAATGTTACTTTTCAAAGGGGGTGTACTCATTTATGCTGAGCACTGTATATGTAACTATATAATCACACACTCCTGAACAGATTCAAGCTACAAGACTAAAAATACTAACATATTCAGAAAAAGAGATAACGATTGGGTCCCAGATCTCAGAAAATATACCGGTGGTGCCCTTTGTCGTATGACACATTTTTTCCAAATGAATGAAGCTTATTACATCTCTAAGAAAGTCATCAAAAGATGGAGGGGAATTTTGTTTCCATAGTTGGATAATGTGCTGTCTAGCTAATAATGTTGAAAAAGTGAAAGTGTTTGCAGTACATCCAGGCAAGCCATGAAAATTGAACAATTTTCTTAAAAGACAAAGGGCAGGTAAAAATTCTGTGCAGGGTGAAACTTTATTCCAGCCAATTTAAGAATATGATCCATTCTGCTGATATTGGGGTGAAAATGTTGATTTTGTACAGATGCATTATTTTGTATTCTGAAAAGTGCCAGAAAATCAATATAATGTTAATCACAAAAGAATCCATTGCAATTTTACCACTATATGAGCATATTACATGAAAAATCACTATTCATGGAAATCTCCAATTCAGTCCTGTGGGACATTTTGTTTTAAGGGGGTCAATTGTATGACTAAAGTTTAGTCTATATCTCTTTAAAAAGCCAGTTATACACTGGCTCCTAACATCTAAACTTTGACGCCCTGATAGGTGACTTGATCCCACGGCATCAGCAGGTGTTCCGGTCCAATATCTTTTTTAGCGGAGTCAGCATCCCTGAGCCTGATACCATGGTAACAAATACTCAAACACCTACACGTGTATATATATATTTTTTTTTAATTATTTTTTTTATGTAACTAAATTTGATTTTGTTGTTGTTGTAGGAGCCACTAGAGAAGAGGTTCCATGATGTTTCTCCTCATGCTATTACTGTGATGAAGGTGAGATTTAAATGCAGACTTATAAGTCTCATATACCACTTTTCCACAGACAGTGACACTCTTGACCTGTGCCAAAGGTCGCATCTAAATTCAAAAATGGTGTGCAAATCATGAATGGCACTGGTTCCCTTTCGTGGGAACTGTCGACGCTGTGTATAACACATTGGGAACCTTTTGCATGATAACGTCATTGAAGCACTCAGGTATCTAACCAATCGTGTAGCGAGACGACAGAGGCGGGTGACGTCACGGACCAGGAACTATAAAGCATACCCAGATGCAGAGATCGCTAGCTTCTGTTGTCTTCAGCAAGCGCTCTATGTTATCTTGTGTGTCTTATTTGGTGTTGTTTGTCTACCATCTATTTCATTAGAAAGACAAGATCTCTTCGTCTGAGGACAAGAGTATCAGTTCCAACACACACATATATATATATATTTATAAATAAGACACAAAATGGCGGAAAGCAAGCAATTCACTCGATGTGTTCATCCCTGCACAAGATATATTCCAGACGGGGATACACATGAGATGTGTGTTGTTTGCCTGGGGGTTGAGCACGCACAGGCAGCTCTCGAGGGGGCTGTCTGTGTGCACTGTGAGAAGCTCACCCTCAGAGTATTACGATCACGCCGGGCACTCTTTGAAAATAAAGAGGGTGCCTCGGTTGGTGTTCCCCGCGGATCGGGTCCCGCTGTCGCCGAGGCACAGCGCAGACTTCATTCGTGGGGTTCACAAATGGACCTGGCAAAGGGGTTCGAGATGGGCCCAGCCTTATCTCAGCCCTCACCTGCCAGATCCAGTGTCTCTCCTCTGGTGGTGGAAGCACGCACTGCAGTTTCTTCCCCCCGGAGAGAGACACCGGCGCTTCACCTCTCTTCCTCCGAGGAGGTTGATGTGGGGAGCGTCGAGACTGGGGAGGAGGACCCCCCATCCTCTTCCCCAGCATATGAGGAGCTCCTGGAGGTAGTGACCAGGGCTGTGGCCAAATTAAAGATCGACTGGCCTGCAAAGCGGGGAGAAACGAGACCAAAAAGCAAGCTTGATGAGCGCTTTCTCCCCACACGGTCACTACCCCAGCATCGGGGTTTGCCTTTCTTCCCCAATCTCCACACCGAGGTGTCGAGATCGTGGAGAAGGCCTGTCCAGTATCGTGTGTTCAGCCCCCAGACCTCTGTCTATAGTAATATAGTGTGGCTGAAACAACATGGATATGGGGCGATGCCCCGGGTAGAAGAGACGCTCGTGAGCTATCTCTCGCCCGAGTCGTCATCGTCCCTCAAAACCCAGACGTTGCCCACCAAGCCTCTCAAAAGAACATCGAGCTTGGTGGGCAAAGCTTATGCGGCAGCAGGTCAGGCAGCGGCATGCTTACACACCATGGCGCTGCTCCAAGCATATCAAGCTGACCTGCTGGGGGAAATTGATGACAGCGGGGAGGCCACATTCGAGTGCATCCAGGAGCTGAGAATGGCAACAGACATGGCTCTCCGTACCACCAAAGAGACGGCTAAAGAAGTGGGCCGTTCTATGGCAGCCTTGGTGGCTACGGAGAGGCACTTGTGGCTGAACCTCTCGGACATAAGGGACAGAGACAAAACTGCCCTTATGGACGCGCCGCTGTCTCCTGCGGGCCTCTTCGGCGACGCTGTTACATCAGTCGTCGAGAGGTTCCAGGAGACCAAGAAACAATCAGCGGCGTTCCAGAGGTTCCTCCCCCACCGGTCAAAAATTCCCCCCGAGGCTGCTGAGCGGGAGCAGCCTCGGCCGTCCACGAGCTCCTCAGCGCACCACAGAGCACACCAGAAAGCTAGTGTGGCCACCTGTACTCCCCTGCAGAAAGCCTGGGGATCGGGGCGGTCCACACAGCAGAAGCCTTCGAGGGGTAAAATGGACCTTCGGGCCGTTATTATCACCAAGAAGGTTTCAAAGCGGTCCTGACATCTGTGGGTCAGGACCCATGAGGGCGGCCCCCTCCGGAGGGAGCCTGGTGTTCCTTTAGCGCCCTTAGGGGACCGTTATGCTAACCCTGCCACCCAGTGTGCGTCAGGGCGCAGCGGTCTCCACCGACCCTCTTCTGCCGGTGCGCCACTTCAGAGCGTCGAATCAAGTGCTCAAAAAACACCAGAGGCCAGTCTCGAGAGACTGGTTCCCTTAGTAGATTTTATGGCAGAATGGAAACTTCTACCGAATATATCGAAATGGGTGCTGCTCATCATAGAAAAGGGTTACAGAATTCAGTTCGGGTCTCGCCCACCCAGGTTCAACGGGGTTCTTCCCACAGTGGTGACCCCCGAGCAGTCTCTGGTTATGGAACAAGAGGTTATGACACTCTTGCAAAAAGGAGCTATAGAAAGGGTTCCTCCTCCCAGCAAGCTGTCAGGCTTTTACAGCCGCTACTTCATTGTTCCAAAGAAGGATGGGGGACTACGTCCTATCATAGATTTACGTGTGCTAAATCGCTCTATACAAAAGCTAAAATTCAAGATGCTTACACTCAAACAGATTATCCCACAGATCAGGTCCGAGGACTGGTTGGTGGCGATAGACCTGAAAGATGCGTACTTTCATGTGTCCATCCATCCTTCTCACAGGAAGTTCCTCAGGTTTGCTTTCGGGGGCGAAGCTTACCAATACAGGGTTCTTCCGTTCGGCCTATCATTATCACCCCGCCTTTTGGCCTTCTGCTCATGAGNAACAGATTATCCCACAGATCAGGTCCGAGGACTGGTTGGTGGCGATAGACCTGAAAGATGCGTACTTTCATGTGTCCATCCATCCTTCTCACAGGAAGTTCCTCAGGTTTGCTTTCGGGGGCGAAGCTTACCAATACAGGGTTCTTCCGTTCGGCCTATCATTATCACCCCGCACATTCGCGAAGTGCGTGGATGCAGCTCTGGCTCCGCTGAGACTCCAGGGCATCCGCGTACTGAATTATATCGACGATTGGTTGATCCTAGCTCAATCAGAGCAACTGGCAATTCAGCATCAAGATGCTGTTCTGTCCCACATGAAAAGGCTTGGGCTGAGGCTCAATGCCAAAAAGAGTGTGCTAGTTCCGGCTCGGACTACCACTTATCTAGGTGTAGTCTGGGACTCCACCACGATGCAGGCACATCTGTCCTCTGCTCGTGTGAGTTCCATTCTCGCAGCCGTGAAAGGGAGGAAATTAGGCCAGTCACTCACTGTGAAACAGTTCCAGAAACTGTTGGGTCTGATGGCAGCTGCGTCCAACGTCATACCTTTTGGCCTTCTGCTCATGAGACCCTTACAGTGGGGGCTCAGGACCAGGGGGTTTTCTCCGAGGGGAAATCCTTTTCGCATGATCAAAGTCACGCGGCGATGCCTTCGTGCTCTGGCCATGTGGAAAAATCCCTGGTTCCTGTCCCAGGGACCCCTGTTGGGGGCTTCTGGTCATCGTGTAATGCTTACGACAGATGCTTCCCTCACGGGCTGGGGGGCGATCATGAGTCGTCGCTCAGCTCAGGGTCTATGGGAGGACCATCAGCTCTCCTGGCACATAAATCGGCTGGAGATGATGGCGGTGTTTCTAGCATTGAGACACTTCCTCCCAGACCTGAGAGACCACGGAAGTTGACCTATTTGCTTCGGGAGAGTCAACCCAGTGTCCACTCTGGTACTCCCTAACACATCCAGCACCTCTGGGTCTGGATGCCATGGTGCAGACGTGGCCGAGGCTACGTCTGTACGCATTTCCCCCATTCGCTCTGCTCCCGGGAGTTCTGGAGAAGGTACGCCAGGAAGATACCAACCTAATACTGGTAGCCCCGTACTGGCCAACCAGAATATGGTTTTCGGACCTAGTGTCCCTCTTAGACGGCTCCCCAATGGAGCTTCCTCTCAGGCAGGACCTCCTGTCTCAAGCGGGTGGCACGATAATACATCCTCGCCCAGAACTATGGAAGCTATGGGCCTGGCCTCTGAGGGGGCCAGGTTCATAGATGCTTAGATGCTTAACTCCAGAGCTCCCTCCACGAGGAAGCTGTACTCATATAAATGGAATTTATTTGCTACTTGGTGTAGACAACATAATACTGACCCTGTCCACTCTTCTATTAGCTTCGTGCTACGATTCCTCCAAGAAACATTCTCGGAAGGTTTATCTCCTTCAACCTTGAAGGTTTATGTTGCGGCTATCTCAGCCTATCATGCTCCTCTGGGGGGGATTCCTCAGTAGGTCGAGACCCCCTCGTTACACGCTTCCTCCGTGGTACACTGAGGTTGAGGCCTCCAGTGCGTACAAGAACTCCGGCCTGGGACTTGGCCATGGTATTGCAAGGGTTAGCCGAGGCTCCCTTCGAACCACTAGAGGAGGTTCCAGAAAAGTTCCTCACTCTAAAGACTGTCTTCCTACTTGCTGTCACTTCTCTGAAGAGGATAGGAGATCTACAAGCACTTTCAGTTGCTCCATCTTATCTCGAATTTGCTCCAGGAATGGTGAAAGCATTCCTTCATGCTAGACCTGGCTATGTGCCAAAGGTCCCCACCAATGTCCCAGGTCCGATTGTACTTCAGGCCTTTTATCCTCCTCCTTTTGAATCTTCGGATCTGGAAAAACTTAATCTGCTCTGCCCAGTGAGGGCTTTGGATGCGTATGTCCACAGAGCTGTCCTGTGGCGAAAATCAGATCAATTATTTGTCTGTTATTGGTCCCCTAAGAAAGGGGGCCTAGCATCTAAGCAGAGAATGAGCAAGTGGGTGGTCGAGGCCATCTCACTTGCATATAAAGTGGCCGGACAGCCTTCTCCATTGGCTATCCGCGCCCATTCTACCAGGGGTATGGCGGCATCAAAGGTTTTGATGTCTGGAATTTCCATTGATGATATATGTGATGCAGCTGGATGGTCATGCCAGCACACATTTATCAGGTTTTACAACCTTGATGTTGGCTCCACTCCGGGGTTGTCTATCTTGTCAAGCTAACATTAGCAAGTACTTGAAGCTACGGCACAGTTGGGATTGCGTTCCCAATGCGTCTCCTGTCGTAACCCCAGCATACTTGCGAGTGCTTGCTTCAGACTTATCCCAGAAGCTAGCGATCTCTGCATCCGGGTATGCTTTATAGTTCCTTGTCCGTGACGTCACCCGCCTCTGACGTCTCGCTACACGATTGGTTAGATACATGAGTGCTTCAATGACGTTATCACGCAGAAGTTTCCCAGTGCGTTATACGCAGCGTCTTGTTCCCTACTCAGGGAACCAGGGTTACATCTGTAACCTGAGACGTTCTCACAATACAGTCAAACAGTAGAGCATGACACTAACAATGCCTAGATCAGAAGACTGATTCCCAAGAAATGCATGAACTGATAAAATGTACACCGTGAATGAAATATAAGTTTCTTTGGATAAAAAGCATCTGCCGAATGCATACATGTAAATGCGTAACATGCGAGTTAATAATGACAGAGTTTTAGTTTTTGGTAAATTGAAGATAATTTCCTTACTAAGTACAGCTCTCAAAACCAAGACAACAACAACAAAATAAAACTATAGCCGCCAACGACAATACAGTGATACAATGGCCATGTCCCTTTTCATTCATAATATGAGGCTTTAGTGTCTCTGTATCGAAGAATTATTTGATGTAATATGTAGAAAGAGACAAATAAAATTGTCTCTTTGTTTTAGTTGGACAGCAGTATATTCAGTCATGTCTGGCAACTAAACAAAAATGTTTTCAAAATCATTAGGATTCATAAAAATTAAGGTAACATTTAATGAGCTTTTAAAAATCTTTTTATTTATTTTTTTACAAATGAATTATATTATACTCTATTAAATGAAAATTAATGTATATGCAGTTTTTACTGCAATTCAACCCATTAAACCATTTTAATCTATGAGTCCTAAAAGGATTTCTTATCCCGTGGCTCCCTCTGGTGGACAACATTAGGATTAGGCCTTTATCTCTGTCATTCCCATTGTTATAAATAGATGATAAATGGCTTTTAAAAATTGCTGTAAGCCCCAAGCATCAGAAATTCAAGAAAGATGGTATGTTTTCAAGATCTGTGAAGTTTGGACATTGCGTTCAAAAGAAGTAGGCCAATTAGTAATTATGGGTCACACCAACAAATAAGTCGGCATATATTAAACAATTTAATATTAAGCAACAATTAAACAAATGAAAATCCTTTTGAAAACTTTTTTCTCAGGGGAATCTCAGAATGGTGAATTACCAATCAGCCTAGGTCAAGTTAGGATTAGGATTTTTCAAAACGGCGGAGAAATGTTCACTTGGAAATGGATACGAATGATTCAGGAGGAAACAAAAGATTTTAACTGTATAGTTTCAGGATTATTAGCAAAAATGTTCATTTTTTTAATTTATGTTTCCAAGACCAAGATTCTCCATTTGCAGAATTTGACACAACTTGGTGTGTGTCCTCAGAATGTCTTGTTGTCTATATAAATGTGTATGTAGTCTTTTTTACGTTTAGACTTTGCATTTGGCATATATATACGTCAACTTGTGAAAAAGGACTGCCATGCCAATTAAGTATCTTTGCAATTGTTTCATTAGTGACATGAAAATGCAGGACACATTTTTTTACATAAAGTTTCATGATTTACAAAGAAAATATAAAATACTTTTCTTTTTTTTTAACTTCACTTTTTAAAAAAATCAAAAAGATATTTTTAAAAACAACTCAATTGATAATAGAAGGATCTTAGTAAACATCTAAGATTTGAATGTTTAATTGAAAATTAATATTAAACTTTGCTTTTAAATTTATATACATATATAACATGTATTAATATATAAAGCCTCCTTCTTTGATTCACATGCATCGATATAGTCAGATATTTTCTTTCAACAGCCTTCTCGAACTTTAACTGCAGCAGCAGTGTTTATTCCAACCTGGTCTCAGGAAAGACATACCTGTGGGAACGTTTTTGCGAGTTGCCAAAATACGTACCAATGCGTACATATCACTGCAGTTTCCAATACAACACTCAAGGTGAACCAAAGTGCTTTCCAATAAAAACAAAACAATGTAAACGAAAATTAAAAAGCAACAAGAAAATAAATAAAATACACAAAATGCCACCACAACTGCTAGAGATTAAAAGCCAGTCTAAATAAATAAGTTTTAAGCTTAGCTTTAAAAAGGCCCAGGTCAGTGATAGTGCGCATATCAGCGGGGAGCTTATTCCAGAGTCTGGGCCCAGCAACAGAAAAAGCCTGGTCACCCCAGTGTTTGTACCGTGACCTTGGGACTTCCAGTAAAAGTTGATTTGTTGACTTAAGAGCCTTGGTTGGCTGATGCAGAGCCAGTATCTCAGTTATATAAGGTGGGGCAAGGCCATTGAGAGCTTTAAAAACAAACAATAGAATCTTAAAATCAACTCTAAAAGAAACTGGAAGCCAGTGGAGCGAATAAAGAATCGGGGTTATGTGCTCACGTTTGCGTGTGTTGGTTAAAAGACGGGCTGCAGCATTCTGCACCAGCTGAAGGCGCCTGAGGGATGACTGTGAGACACCAGCATAAAGTGCATTACAATAACCTAATCTTGAGCTGATAAAAGCGTGAATAGCTTTCTCAAGGTCAGAGCGATTCAAAAATGGTTTGACCTTGGCCAAAAGACGTAATTGAAAGAAACTAGCTTTAACCACACTGTCAATTTGTTTATCAAATTTCAGGCTACTATCAGAATCAGAAATCAGAATCAGAATCAGAAAGAGCTTTATTGCCAGGTATGTTGTTTACACATACTAGGAATTTGTTTTAGTGATAGAAGCTCCACAGTGCAACAGAGTAACAGCGACAAGACAAGACACATAATAAAAAGAATAAAATAATAATATACAAATTTACAAGATAGACCAAGTGCAAAAAAAGCAAAAAACAATATATAATATAGACAATTGTATGTACAGTTATGTGTGCAAATTTGAAATATAAATAAGTGTTAAGTAAATAATGTGTAATAGTGTTGTGTGTTCCGTGTTTGTCAAGTGTTCATGAGATGGATTGCTTGAGGGAAGAAACTGTTCTTGTGTCTGGTCGCTCTGGTGCTCAGGGCTCTGTAGCGTTGACCAGATGGCAACAGTTCAAAGAGGGAGTGTGCTGGATGTGAGGGGTCCAGAGTGATCTTCTTTGCCCTTTTTCTCACTCTGGATAAGTACAGTTCTTGGAGAGTGGGGAGGGTTGTGCCAATGATTCGCTCAGCAGACCGGACTACCCTCTGTAGTCTTCTGAGGTCAGATTTGGTAGCTGAGCTGAACCAGACGGTAATTGAAGTGCAGAGGATGGATTCAATGATGGCAGAGTAGAACTGTTTCAGCAGATCCTGTGGTAGGTTGAACTTCCTCAGCTGGCGAAGGAAGTACAACCTCTGCTGGGCCTTTTTCACAATGGACTCGATGTGGTTGTCCCACTTCAGGTCCTGGGAGATGGTGGTGCCCAGGAATCTGAATGACTCCCCTGCAGTCACAGTGCTGTTCATGATGGTGAGTGGGGGGAGAGCAGGGGGGTTTCTCCTGAAGTCCACGATCATCTCCACTGTCTTGAGCGTGTTGAGCTCCAGGTTGTTAAGACTGCACCAGACAGCCAGCAGTTCAACCTCCAGTCTGTAAGCAGACTCGTCACCGTCCTGGATGAGGCCGATGACTGTGGTGTCATCCGCAAACTTCAGGAGCTTGACAGAGGGGTCTTTAGAGGTGCAGTCGTTGGTGTACAGGTAGAAGAGCAGTGGGGAGAGGACACAGCCCTGAGGGGCGCCGGTGCTGATGGTGCGGGTGCTGGATGAGAATTTTCCCAGCCTCACTAGCTGCTGCCTGTCTGTCAGGAAGCTGGTGATCCACTGACAGACAGAGGTGGGCACGGAGAGCTGAGTTAGTTTGGGCTGGAGGAGTGATGGGATGATGGTGTTAAAAGCAGAGCTGAAG
>RJVU01048855.1:140454-219630 GCA_003731715.1 Anabarilius grahami | reverse complement strand
GGATGAATACCATCTCTTTTCAACAGGTCAGGTCTGCCCCAAAAACTTTTCCAATTGTCTATGAAACCTATATTATTCTGCGGACACCACTTAGACAACCAGCCATTGAGTAATGATAATCTGCTAACTATCTCATCACTCCTACGAACAGGAAGGGGACCAGAGCAAATTACTTCTCCTGACATTGTACTTGCGAGTTCACAAACCTTAATTTTAGTGATCTCCGACTGGCGAAGTCGAACATCATTTGTGCCAACGTGAATAATAATTTTAGCATTAGCCAGCACTTTTAAATTTGCTTTGATGTCAGGTGCTCTGGCTCCCGGCAAACATGTGACTATGGTGGCTGGTGTCTCTATTTTCACGTTCCGTGTAATAGAATCGCCAATAACTAGGGCACTTTCAACAGGATTCTCAGTGGGTGCGTCACTGAGTGGGGAGAACCTGTTTGATGTTCTTATTGGAATGGAAGAGTGGTGTTTTCCGCGGCTAGGCCGCCTCACCGTTACCCAAGTGCCCTGCTGCGCGGGCTCTACAGCTGGAACCAAACAATGTTCAGAGTTCACTAAGCTAGTCGCATCCAAAACAGTATCTGAAGCCCCTGCATTCTTACTATCCTCGATTAAAGTTTGGATGCGTGTCTCTAATTCTGAGATTCTCTCCGTCAGCCTGACTATTTCCCTACATTTATGACATGTAAATCCCTCGTCGCTGACAGAGAGAGCTATGCTAAACGTGACAAACTGAACACGAGATAACACTGGGAAAGGATGACATGACTCACCGTGTTTGTAGACTGATCCGAGTTACCACAGCTGTTTGATGAACGCGTTGAAAAAAACGCGTTCATCAACGCGTTTTTTTCATTGTTGTTGAAAAAAACAACAAAAACAGAACAAACACTGAAGAGCTAAGCACTATGGCTGCCATGCCATCTTGAAAGATCTTTTGTCACAAGTCACAAGTTTGATCAAAAGTCACACCGAGTTTTCTGATTGATGATCTAAGCTTTGAAGTCAGCGCATTAAAGTCAGAAGTTACAGACTCTCCAAATAAAATATACTCAGTCTTTTCTTAATTTAAATGAAGGAAATTTTGCTCTAACTATAGTTTAATGTCATTAATGCAATCAATTAGTGACCTAACTGCGTCAGCGTTTTTTGGACTCAAAGGCAAAGAAATTTGCAAATCATCTGCATAGCAGTGATAGGCTATATTATGCCTGGCTATGATGGACCCGAGAGGCAGCATGTAAAGTGAAAATAAAACAGGCCAGAGAATAGAGCCTTGTGGCACCCCGCAAGAGAGAGAAGTGGTGGAAGAGGACGAGTCCCCAATCACTACAGAAAAAGTTCTATTGGTCAAATATGATGAGAACCACTGAATTGCAGTACCCTGAATGCCAACATAGTGATTAAGGCGAGACAGAAGGACTTCATAGTCCACTGTATCAAAGGCCGCCGTGAGATCAAGTAGTACTAAAAGAACAGGGCTCTTAGCATCAACAAACCGAGCAATATCGTTGTGCACCTTTAACAGTGCAGACTCAGTGCTATGCCGCGATCTGAATCCAGATTGAAATTTCTCAAAAACTGAGTTATTTTCTAAAAAAGAATGTAATTGTGTAAAAACAACTTTTTCTAGCACTTTTGAAAAAAAGGGCAGGTGGGAAACTGGTCTAAAATTAGACAAAACTGAGGGATCCAGATTAGGTTTTTTAAGAAAAGGCCTAACCACAGCATGTTTGAAAGCAGCAGGAACAGATCCTAAGATAAGACATTTATTAATGAAAACCAACAGAAAAGGCCCTACAGTGGTAAAAACCTCTTTTAGCAATTTGGTTGGAACAAGGTCCAAGGGGCAATTTGTAATTTTCATTTGTTGTACTACTTCATTAAGAAATGATAGTGAGACTGGTTCAAACTGTTCAAACACTGCAGAATGTGCTGCAGCGACAGCTAAATCAGTTCCAGAGCTCTTAGTCATGAGTTGTCTGACAGACTCCACTTTATTAATAAAAAAGTGAAGGAAATTCTCACAAGTGGAGACAGAGGCATCTGTCGGAGAACAGGTATGTGGGTTCACAACAGAATTAATTGTGTTAAACATCACCCTAGGACAATGGCCACTATTGGTGATAATATTTGACAAATATTTAGACTTTGCCTCCTTCACTTAACATTCCCTCCATTACTGCAATCATTAATAACTCTTTATCTACTGGTCAGGTTCCTTCAGCCCTTAAAGTGGCTGCCATCACACCAGTTCCTAAAAAAATCTGGTTGTGATGTTGAGGACCTGTCTAACTACAGGCATATTGCACATCTACCTTTTTTGGTAAATTTAATAGTTCCAATTTAATTATTGGCAATGACTTTGTTACCTCGTCTGCTAAGGTACTCTTGGCGTTATTTTTGACCCACAACTATTGTTTGATGCCCATATCAAAATGGTATCGAAAACTGCATTCTTCCATCTAAGAAATATCGCCAGACTTCGACATTCTTTATCGCGGCCGGATGCAGAAAGACTTATTCATGCTTTTATTACGTCGCGGCTTGATTATTGCAATGCACTTTATGTCGGTCTCCCGAACAAGTCCATCAAGAAATTACAATACATTCAGAACTCAGCCGCCCGGCTATTGACTTATACAACTGCTCGTCAACATATCTCCCCAGTACTTTATAACTTGCATTGGCTTCCCATATAAGCATGAGTTGATTTTAAAATACTTATTTTAACTTATAAAGCGATTCATGGGACTGCCCCTGATTATCTCTGCAGTTTAGTTGCCTCCTACACTCCAGGCCGTTCTCTCCGCTCCTCTGGGTCATGTATTCTTCAGCAGCCAGTATATAATTTAAAGTCTATGGGTGGTCGAGCTTTCTCTGTTTCTGCTCCACGTTTGCTTACTGTATTGTCAATGTTGTTATTTTATAATCTGCAAATGTAGCGCTTTGGGTCTAAGAAAAGCGCATTAGAAATAAAATGCATTATTATTGTTATTAAAATCAGTGGCCAGCTGATCAAACGGACAGCAAACATGAAATCACCACAAATCAAAAGTTGATCATGTTTAGGGACAACATCAGCTAAAAACTCAGAAAACTCTTGGATAAAATTATTGTTGTATTTAGGTGGACGGTAAACAACAGCACACAACACAGGGCGTGTAAACTCAATTAAAAATAACTGCAGTTCAAAACAAGAATAATTATTTATAGATAAAAGTCGGCATTTAAAATTGCCTTTGAAGACAGTAGCCACGCCTTCTCCGCGCCCAGACGCACACGGGGAGCTGAAAAAACAGCACCGAGGTGGGAGTAGCTCTGTGAAGACGCTGTTGTCACCTGGTTTAGCCCAGGTTTCCGTCAACAAAAGAAAATCCAATGAGTGAGAAATAAAAAAGTCATTTAAAATAAAAGTTTTGTTTGTAAGTGATCTGGCATTGATCAAAGCAACGCGTAATGTATTGAGGCCAGACTGCTGGGAGATGCGTGCAATCGGGCGATGGTTCTCCTTTACGGGATGCCGTTTGTAAATCCTTACGGGCCGTCGGCAGGCAGGTGTGTACTCGGCGTCGGGAACAATGGGTCGAACAGTATTCTGAGGAACACTTAACGACGTAGCCGTCATACTCTCGAGAGAGCTCCGTGAGGCAACCAGGATCAGATGCCGAGGACAGGGTCAGGTGGGCTCTTCTTAATCTGACAAGTCTACCACCTCTTCTGCCGCGCCTTCTGCTGCGCTTTCTGTAGTGATTAATGGCAGGTAACAGGCAGGGCACAGGCCACAGGTACAAAGGTACGGATGACAGGAATGGCGGTGGCATCTTAGACTGTCTGCTAAAGCCACAGATCGAAGGTTTAACCACATAATTCCTTATATTCAGAAGAGTCTGGCGATCATATACTAACAATGGTGACACATTCTGTGCAAAGTGTGACAAAATTGACAATAACAATAAAACACAAACCGGAGGTAGACGGCCGGCCAAACACAGTGGCGCCATCTTACCGTCCAAGAGAACGATTACGATTACGGGATCAGATTATGGATTAATAAAGATTCGTTTTCATGTCTCCTTGCACAATATTATGTTATGACTTCAAAACACTTTTTTACCAGAGTGCACAATTTGTAAACAAATATATTGTACTGCACAGAATCTTTATAATTGTTTTGAAATTGCGGTTTAATTTTGCACCTGCAGTTCTAGGATTAATGCAGGAAGTTAATAAACCTGGAAGAGAAGCAGTTAGACAGTTAGTGAGTCTGATGCGCTTGTGTCGCAGTTGTTCTGCGTTCCGATTAAAAGTTCAGAACGAAGGCTCCCTTGTCTGTCGTTCTTCAAACATTACACTGGTGTCAGAAGTGGGATGTCGGAGTGCGAATTAAAACACGTCCTGCGCAATCTGAGCAGTCTCGTGGATGAGATGCGGGACGATGTGCGAAGCAGCGGCGGGGAAAACACCGCATCTGCCGCGATGCTGACACCCGCGCTGAGAAAGAGAGAAGTGGCTGGGGCTAATGCACGAACTTCCCGCCCGTGGGAGTGCCGCGATCGTTTCCGTGATGGCTCAATTGCCTCTTTAGAGGCAATAGCATGAGATCCATGCAACTTGGAAGTGAGCCAAAATGAGGATATTGCGTCTGAGAGTGAATATGCTGGTTTTGAATTGTTTTGAATTGTTGAGAAAGTGCCATCCTCCATCCTCCCATAACTGGAAGTCTGGGTTCAGCAATGGAAATTCTGCCTGGAAGAGAGGTGAACAGGGTTGAGTGGACCTCAGCACGGGTCCAAGTTAAGCCGCCCAGGTATGACGGATCCACCTGAGCCCTATTTTGCACAAGTACAGTTAGCCAGGCCGAACATACTTACATCGACAATGCTGAAAGGATATGTCTTATGGGTGATTATATGCAGCAAGACGAGAGCAGAGAACGGCCCATGAACCGGCAAGGGCGTTCTACACGAGGGGACCCATGTTACTGTTGCAGGGAAGTGGGAATGTGGCCTGTGATTGTCCCACCCCTGCACCTTTGCCCCGCAAGCCTGCTTTTTCGGAAAACTAGAAGAGAGCGGCCAGGCGGAGGGACGGTGGAGAACATGTTGTTGCATACTTCAGCCAGGCTCTAAAAAAGGCAGAGAGAAACTACTGCGTTACCCGCCGAAAGCTACTAGCAGTGGTGCTGGCATTGTTGTGGTTTCTTCTTTTTATAAAAACAAATCACTTCTCAATCTTTGATTCAGTATACACGCTTTATTACAAGCGGAGCTTGTTATATCTGCAGTTAACACAGCTGTCTGCCCACCCTTTTGGGCTCATATTTATACTATGTGATATGATCTGGGGCCAAGTTATTTGACCATATATTTCTCTTTCTTCAAGCTTAAAATAGACTCTTCAATTCACATAAACACACGTTTTCAAGTTTCCGTTTGCACAGCAAGTCTATTTAGACTCAGGCCTGTTTTTCAGTACATGAAGGCCTACTTCTGACTATGATTTTAATTGTAAAGTACCACACATTGTATTATACTATATTATACTCTATTTTATCACACCAAAAACTTCTTCAGCATTCCGGCACTTCCGGCCCTACCTGTACGGGAAGAAGTTCCGGCTGCGGACAGACCATGCATCCATCACTTGGCTGTTGAAGCTGATAGAGGAGATGCTCTGCCAATTCGGAGCCCCAGACGAGATCCACAGCGACCAGGGACGTTATTTTGAAGCCGAAGTGTTCCAAGAAGTGTGCCAACTCTTGGGAATACGGAAGACACGCACGACTTTTGCATTTTTGCAGTTGCATTTTTGGTGGTGACTTTAATCTAGTTTTAGACCCTTCCAAGGATAGATCATCAAAAAAAAAAACTCTTAAATCAAAAGCAGCAACCATTCTGAGTCAAGGGATGACTCATTTTGGGTTGTATGATGTATGGCGCAATCTCTATCCAGACCAAATTGACTACTCATTTTATTCAAATGTACATAATGTCTACTCAGCCCAAAATTGTAGCTTTCCTGTAGCTCAGTGGTTAGAGCATGGCACTAGCAATGCCAAGGTCATGGGTTCGGTCCCAGGGATTGCACATACTCGGATACAAATGTATAGGATAATGCAATGTAAGTCGCTTTGGATAAAAGCGTCTGCCAAATGCATAAATGTAAATGTACTCAAGAATAGATTTATTTTCAGCATCTCATTCATTAGCCTACCAAGTAAAAGACTGTACTTATCTTCCTGCATCCATCTCTGATCACAACCCTGTCAAGCTTACATGGGAACTAACAATGGCTCTACCTTACTCCAAAAAATGGAGATTTAAAACTTATATGCTGAAAGACCCAGATTTTATCCAATTTATGACTACTCACTTTCAGATTTTTCTTGAAGCTAATGCTAATTCAGCTTCACAAACAACTATATGGGGTGTACTTAAAGCTTTCATGAGAGGACATATTCTCTCAAATGGGGCTTATAAACAAAAAGAAAAGAAAGCTGCTTTAACAGATTTAGAAAAAGAAATAAGATCACTGGAATTAGAACATTCTCTGACCAATAATGCTGAATGTTTATCACAACTTAATCAAAAACGGGTCTTGTATAATAATTTGTGCACTCAGAAGGCCGAATCTATTATGGCAAGAACAAAATATCATTATTACGAATTCTGAAATAAGACTAGCAGATGACTAGCTTGGCAAATTAAAAAAGAAGAATATGAGCAATATATTAACTCAATACAATTAGATGATGGTAGATATATAAAAGACCCTAGAGAAATTAATATTTTATTTAAGGATTATTATGAACCTTGATATAAAACTGATCACAGTCAGGGAAATGCTGATGCTAAGAAATTTATAAATAAAGTACAGCTACCAAAAATTGATGATGAAGATAACAAACTTTTGAACTCTGATATAACTGAGAATAAAGTACTTAAAGCAATTAATGCTTTAGGAAATAACAAGGCCCCTGGAACAGACGGCTTCCCAATTTAATATTTCAAGTCGTTTTCAAATATGTTATTAACTCCCTTAACAAACATGATTAAAGAATCACTTGAGAGAGGCTCACTTCCACACTCCCTGGAATTGGCCACAATAACTCTACTCCCTAAACCAGGGAAAGACAGGCAAAAATATGGATCTTATAGGCCGCTAAGTCTACTCAACTTTGACTATAAAGTTCTAACTAAATTGCTTGCCCTAAGACTAGAAAATGTTATACCCAAATTAATACATCCAGATCAGACAGGATTCGTTAAGAATAGACAAGGCTCTGATAATATTAGAAGGCTATTCCATATTATCAATATTGCACAAAAGCAGAAATTATCTATGTTTATTCTGTCTATGGACGCCGAAAAAGCTTTTGACAGAATCGAGCCTACTTTTCTTTTTGTTACACTAGAAGCCATGAGCTTTGGGTCTAAATTTATTGGTCATTTAAAAACTTTTATTCCCCTAAAGCACAGATATGTACAATGGTATTATATCTAACATCTTTACAATGTCTAGGGGCTGTAGACAAGGATGCCCTATATCGCCATTATTATTTGCCCTGGCTGTTGAACCTCTCGCTATTGCGATACGGTCAAATACAGTAATAAAGGGAATTAAAATTGGCACCAATTAACACAAATTATCCTTATATGCTGATGATTTGTTAGTATACCTGACCAATCCACAATTGTCTATTCCCCCTTTACTACATGTATTTAAGGAATACAGTGATATATCTGGTTACAAATTAAACTATGACAAGAGTGAAGCTTTCCCTATTAATATACCAGATGAGTTAAAATATATAGTAAAACCATTGACACTGTATGCTAATGGGTTTAAATATCTTGGTATTCATATTGGTCTAACTCATGATGACATGATTAAAAAAAAATTACTCCATACTTATGGAGAGAGTGAAAGATGATATGCAAAAATGGAAGGATTTACCCTTATCATTAATTGGCAGAGTCAATGTTATAAAAATGAACATTCTATCTAAATATCTATATAAATTTCAATGTCTTCCCAAATCTTACTTTAAGGAACTAAATAGAGTAATTTCTGGATTTCTGTGGAAAGGCAAAACCCCTAGAGTAAAACTTCTGAAACTCCAGGCACCGTATAAGAAAGGTGGTCTGAATCTTCCCGATTTCAGACATTACTATTTAACCTTGCAATTTCGGGCTATATGGATCTGGTTACATCCTGACAAGGTTGATACTAGCTGGACAGCTATAGAACAGTGGGAGATGAAATCTATTCCCCTAAAGGTTATTCCTTTTCTGGGGTCAAAAAGTGGTTTATCTACTTTTACTAAAAATCCATTAATACTGCATTTTCTGCATGGTTAGAATCGCTAGAAGTTATGCTGCTCTAGCATTGTTCCTCTTAGATATTTACCACTTTGGGAAAACGTCTCAGGTTACCTATGTAACCCTGGTTTCCTGAATAGGGAACGAGACGCTGCATCGATACGCAATGGGAACGCCTCTGCGTGATTGCGTCATGAAGCACTCATGAAATCTAACCAATAATGTGACGAGACGTCAGAAGCGGGTGACGTCACGGACCAGGAAACTGTAAATCATACCCAGAACAAAGAACACTAACTTCTAATTATGGCTGAAGCAAGACGCTCACAGGTACGCCGGGGGTACGGCTAAGCGACACAGCATCTCATTCCCTATTCATGGGAACTGTCGACACTTCGTCGATACGCAATGGGAACGCTGTCCCAACTACACTGTAGTTCCAAGTACCTGTCTGTTATCATTGAGACAGCACAGCTGACCCCGGAGTGGAGCCGACATCAAGGTTATAAAACGTAATAAATGTCTGCTGGGAGGACCACCCAGCTGTGTCACATATGTCGTGGATGGACACTCCTGACATTAAAGCCTTTGAGGCCGCCATACCCCTGGTAGAATGGGCGTGGACAGCTAAAGGGGATGGCTGTCCGGCCGCTTCATAGGCAAGTGAGATGGCCTCAACCACCCACTTGCTCATTCTCTGCTTAGACGCCGGGCGTCCCTTCTTGGGGGACCCGTAACATGCAAACAGCTGGTCTGTTTTACGCCACAGGGCAGCTCTGTGAACATAGGTGTCTAAAGCCCTCACTGGGCACTGCAGATTAAGTTTCTCCTGATCCGAGTTTGCAAAAAGAAGGAGGACAGAAAGCCTGAAGTACAATAGGCCCTGGGGCATTGGTGGGGACCTTTGGTACGTAGCAAGGTCTAGTGTGAAGAAAAGCCTTTACCATACCAGGTGTAAATTCCAAACACGAAGGAGCAACTGAAAGTGCTTGAAGATCTCCTATTCTCTTGAGAGATGAGCCTTGATCAACCATCCGAGAACTTGTCTTGGAGAAATTGTAGCACTAGGCTAATAGAAGAATGGACAAGGTCCACATGATGTTGTCTACACCAAGTAGAGAATAATTTCCTTTTATATGCATACAGCTTCCTCGTGGAGGGAGCTCTGGAGTGGAGTAGGGTCTCCACAACCTCAGTTGGGAGACCAGCGTCTATGAGCCTGGCCCCCTCAGAGGCCAGGCCCACAGTCTCCATAGTTCTGGGCGAGAATGAAGTATCATGCCGCCCGCTTGAGACAGAAGGTCCTGCCTGAGAGGAATCTCCATCGGAGAGCCATCCAAGAGAGACACTAGGTCTGAAAACCAAATTCGGGTTGGCCACAACGGGGCTACCAATATTAGACTGACCCCATCCCGGCGCACCCTCTCCAGAAATCCCGGGAGCAGAGCGAACAGGGGAAATGCGTACAGACGCAGCTTTGGCCACGTCTGTACCATGGCATCCAGGCCCAATGGTGCTGGATGTGACAGAGATAACCACAGTGGACACTGGGTCGATTCTCCTGAAGCAAACAGGTCGACTTCCGCTCGACAGAAATTCTTCCAGATGAGCTCCACCGCCTCGGGGTGGAGTCTCCATTCCCCGGTCCTCGGCCCCTGCCTCGACAGGGCGTCTGCTTCCATATTTTGATGCCTTGGGCTGTAGGCTGCTCTCAGCGAGAGGAGCTTCCCACGGGCCCACAGGATGATCCGACGGGCTAATTTGCACAGCTGACGAGACCTCAGACCCCCCTGACGGTTGATATATGCGACCACCGTCCGTGCGAACCAACACATGGTGGCCTCTCAGGTCTGGGAGAAAGTATTTTAATGCACGAAAAACCGCCATCATTTCCAGCCGATTTATGTGCCAGGAACGTTGATGGTCCTCCCAGAGACCCTGAGCTGAGCGACCACTCATGATCGTCCCCCAGCCCGTGAGGGAGGCATCCGTCGTAAGCATTACGCGACGACAAGGAGCCCCCAACACGGGTCCTTGGGACAACAACCAAGGCTTTTTCCACATGACCAGTGCACGAAGGCATCGCCGCATGACCTTGATCATGCGAAAAGGATTTCCCCTCGGAGAAAACCCCTTGGTCCTGAGTCACCACTGTAAGGGTTTTTGAAACTGTCTCACAGTGAGTGACTGGCCTAGTTTCACCCCATTCATGGCATTGAGAATGGAACTCACACGAGCAGGAGACAGATGTGCCTGCATATGCTGCTGCCTATCTGGATGATATTATTATCTTCAGTAATGATTGGCAGCGGCATATGCAGCATGTGAGGGCTGTCCTGAGATCGCTGAGAGGGGCTGGGCTCACGGCCAACCCGAAGAAGTGTGCGATTGGGCGCGTGGAGGTAAGGTATCTGGGCTTCCACTTGGGACATGGGCAGGTGCGTCCCCAAATTGATAAGACTGCAGCGGTTGCGACCTGTCCACGGCCCAAGACCAAAAAGGGGGTTAGACAGTTCCTCGGGCTGGCGGGATATTACAGGAGGTTTGTACCTAATTATTCGGACCTCACCAGCCCGTTGACTGATCTAACTAAAAAGGATGCACCAGATACGGTCCAGTGGACGGAGCTGTGCCAGCAGGCCTTTACCCAGGTGAAGGCTGCTTTATGTGGCGGNTTACTGGCAAAGTGGCAAGGGCCGTTTGAGGTCACACGGCCAGTTGGGGATCTCGATTATGAGGTGATACGATCAGATAGGAGAGGGGCACGTCAGATTTATCACCTCAACCTCCTTAAAAAATGGTGTGAGGTGGAGTCAGTGATGCTGGCGACGGTGATTAGCGGAGAGGATGATCTCGGGCCAGAGGCGAATGTAAATAAAAAATCCCTCGCTCTGGTCCCCGGGGGAGATCACCTCTCGCCCTCGCAGCTCATTGATTTATCCAAATTACAGGCTGAATTTGCCGACGTGTTCTCTCCCCTACCGGGCCGTACGGACCTCATTCAGCACCACATCGAGACGGAGCCGGGGGTGGTGATTCGCAGCTGGCCGTATAGATTGCCTGAACACAAGAAAAAGGTAGTTCAGGCTGAATTAGGTGCAATGCTTATGGCTCCCCGGCCTGAGTCGGGCGGTGGGGGTATGTGGCGAGGGGGGCGTGGTTTAGCGGAGCCTGCAGCGGGGGAGAGTGTCAGGAGACGCGTGGTGAGTGAGCGGGTCGAATGCAGATCATGAACACCTGTTTCTCGTTCCTGTGATTGCCGTGGAGACAGGTTAAAACGCCCGGAGAAGCAGGAGCGTGGAGAGAGAGAGTGACTGCTGCTTTGAGCTGGCTGGGACACGACGGCTATTGGAGTGAAGCCCTTGTGGATTGTGTATGCCGTGTCTGGAGTGAAGCCCTTGTGGAGTATTTGTTTTGTTGTTGTGCGTTGCACAGCCTTTCTGTTGGACCTTCTCATTTACAAAATAAAAGCTCAAACAGCAGTCAAAGTCGACCCCTGTCCTCTTCCTTCCTAAACATTATTGAACCTCGCTACAGATTTAGCACGCGTAAATCTATGATGGGACGCAACCCTCCATCCTTCTTTGGAACAATGAAGCATCGGCTGTATAACCCTGACAGCTTGCTGGGAGGAGAAACCCTTTCTATAGCTCCTTTTTGCAAGAGCGTCATAACCTCCTGTTCCATTACCAGAGACTGCTCGGGGGCCACCCCTGGGGGAAGGACCCCATTGAACTGGGGTGGGCGAGACCTGAACTGAATTTTGTAACCCTTTTTCTATTGTGAGCAGCACCCATTTCGAGATATTCGGTAGAAGTTTCCATTCTGCCAGAAAATTTACTAAGGGAACTAGTCTCTCGAGACTGGCCTCTGGTGTTTTTTGAGCACTTGACTCGGCGCCCTGAAGCGGCGAACCGGCAGGGAACAGCCGAATCAAGTGATGACCGGCCCTCCTCAGAGGGTCGGTGGAGACCGCTGCGCCCTGAAGCACACTGAGTGGCAGGGTTGGCAGATCGGCCCCCTGAGGGCGCCGAAGAGGGACGGGTGCCAAGTATTTTAATACCCGACCCTCTCCGGAGGGGGCTGCCCTCATGGGTCCTGGGCCACTGGCATCAGGACCTCTTCGAAGCCTTCTTGGCGATAATGACGGTCCGCAGATCCGTCTTACCCCTTAAAGGCTTTGGTTGTGTTGACCTCCCCGGTCCCCAAGCTCTCTGCAGGGGAGCACGGGTGGCAACACTCACTATTTGCTGCGCTCTGTGTGCTGAGGAGCTTGTTGATGGCCGAGACTGCTCCCGCTCAGCAGTCTCAGGGGGATGAGAGCGGTGGGAAAGAAATCTTTGGAATGCCGTTGATTGTTTTCTTGTCTCCTGGAACCTCTCAACGACCGATGTAACTGAGTCGCCGAAGAGGCCCGCAGGAGACAGCGGCGCATCCATAAGGATGTTTTTGTCTCTATCCTTTATATCTGACAGGTTGAGCCATAAATGCCTCTCCGTGGCCACCAGGGCTGCCATAGAGCGGCCCATTGACTTGGCCATCTCCTTGGTGGCCCGGAGAGCTAGATCTGTTGCCTTTCTCAACTCCTGAATAGTTTCAAATGTTGCTTCCCCGCTATTATCTATTTCCCCCTGCAGGTTGGCTTGGTAGGCTTGTGGAATAGACATAGTATGGAGACAAGCTGCTGCCTGACCTGCCGCCGAATAAGCTTTGCCCACCAGTGTTGAAGTTGTTTTTAATGGTCTGGTGGGCAGCATCAGGGATTTTAGGGATGATGCAGACTCGGGCGAGAGATAGCTCAACCCCACGATGTTGCTGTATGTTGACGTTTGGGGGCTGAATACACGATACTGAACTGGTCTTTGCCACGACCTTGACACCTCGGTGTGGAGGTCGGGAAAGAATGGCAGTCCCTGACGCTGAGGTAGTGACCGAGCGGGGAGGAAGCACTCACAGTTTGCTTTTAGTTCTGACTTCGCTCCTCTCCGCAGGCCATTCAATTTTTAGTTTGTCTACAGCCCTGTTCACCACCTCTAATAGCTCCTCATATGCTGGAGATGAGGATGGCGAGTCTTCTTCTCCAGCCTCGACTCTCACCACATCCACCTCCTCAGAGCTGGATAGATGAGGCGCCGATGTCTCTCTCCGGGGTGAAGAAACTGCAGCGCGTGCTTCCACCACCAGAGAAGAGACACTGGGTCTGACAGGTGAAGGCAGAGATAAGGCTGGGCCCATCTCTAACCCCTCTGTCAGATCCATTTGTGAACCCCATAAATGGAGCCACCGCTCTGCCTCGGCAGCAGCAGGACCCGATCCACGGGGAACACTGGCCGCGCCACCCTCCTTATCTTTGTCAAAGAGTGCCCGGCGTGATCTCAGTGTTCTGAGAGTAAGCTTTTCGCAGTGCACACAGACAGATCCCTCGAGAGCTGCCTGGGCATGCTCAACTCCCATACATACAACACACATCTCAAGTGTATCCCCACTCGTGATAAACCGGGTGCAAGGATAAACACACTTAATGAATTGTTGTTTCTCCGCCATAATAATGTGTATTTGTATATATATTTGTGTGGTGTGAGATGCTCTTGTCTTCAGACGAAGAGATCGTGACTTATATATATAGATGATAAGACAAACAACACCAAATAAGACACACAAGATAACACTGAGCGCTTGCTGAAGACACAGAAGCTAGCGTTCATTGTTCTGGGTACGCTTTATAGTTTCCTGGTCCGTGACGTCACCCACTTCTGACGTCTCGTCACGTTATTGGTTAGATTTCACGAGTGCTTCACGACGCAATCACGCAGAGGCATTCCTGTTGCGTATCGACGCAGCGTCGACAGTTCCCATAAAAGGGAACCCTATTATACCTCATGGCATTGCTGATAATTCCTTAAAAGCATGGGTGAATAAAGGTATAAAGACATTGAAGGACTTGTATGACAATGATTCTTTAATGAGCTTTGAATTACTATCCAAGACATACAAAATACCAAAAAACAGCTTCTTTAAATATTTGCAAGTCAGACTTTGGGTCAAAGAGATCACCCCCAGACTTTTCCTAAGATTCCTACACTATCACCATTTGAAAATGTTATGTTTAATAAAATTGTGTCCTCTCCAAGAGGCATTTTATCTGTAGGGTACAGCACAATAACAAATAACTTTAAGCCATTTGACAATGTAAGCTTGAAGCAGAGATGGGAAGTAGATCTTAACTGTAAATATGACCTGGAAGAATGGGAGTATATTATGGAAAGTATGCAGACTATTTTAATATCCACCAAACAGAGACAAATTCAATTTAATATTTTGCATCAAACATATTATACTTCTCAAAAACTTCATATGTTAAATACTGGCATATCTTCAAAATGTCAAAGGTGTAAAACATCTGAAGGCAATTTACTTTAGATGCTTTGGAATTGTCCTGTACTGAATGACTTTTGGAAATATATAATTGATACCACTTCAAATATTATAGATATCTCAATTAGTAAAGATCCTAGAATTTGGATATTAGGGAATATTGATTTATTAGGATCTTCTCAACATAAAAATTCACGAGTTCACACTTACAAATAAGTCAGGTATATTAATTGGTAGACGTATTTGGCGTGCTGTCCGGGGAGAGGGCTCCGAGCTCGGTAATCGGCCCGAACACAGAGTACCCCCCCAAAAATGCAAAATGTTAGCTACGGACAGCAGCCGGGAACTGTAACTGTAACCCCCCAAAAATATAGAAATAAGGCTGATGTTTGCAAGGAGAAAGCTGTCTGCCGGATCGGGAGGGTTCTATCTGACGGGAGTTCAATACTCACAGCGAACTGATGAATATAAATCTCTTCGACCAGCAAACTAAGATAAGGTTTAGATGTTTTGGCTGGGGGGCGCCTGCGGCATCCGACGGGAGTTCAATACTCACAGCGATCGGATGGGTAAACTCCACCGGCCAGAACATCAAGGAGGAATGGAATCCGACGGGAGTTCGATACTCGTGGCGACTGGAAGGGTAGCTTCAGCTGAGGGGGCTCCTTTAGGTGTTCGACGGGAGTTCAATACTCACTGCGATCGGACGGGTAAACCCCTGCTGACGGTGGGTGGATGTTTAGATTGGGGCTCTTGCGGCATCCGATGGGAGTTCAATACTCACTGCGATCGGATGGGTGAGCCCCCGCTGACGGTGGGGAGGACGTTCTGTAATTTTAGATTGGGGGTTCCTGCGGCGTCCGACGGGAGTTCAATACTCACTGCGGTCGGACGGGTAAACCCCTGCTGACGGTGGATGGATGTTTAGATTGGGGGCTCTTGCGGCATCCGACGGGAGTTCAATACTCACTGCGATCGGATGGGTGAGCCCCCGCTGACGGTGGGGAGGACGTTCAGTAATTTTAGATTGGGGGCTCTTGCGGCGTCCGACGGGAGTTCAATACTCACTGCGATCGGACGGGTAAGCCCCCACTGACGGTGGGGAGGACGTTCGGTAATTTTAGATTGGGGGCTCTTGCGGCATCCGACGGGAGTTCAATACTCACTGCGATCAGACAGGTAAGCCCCACAAGAGGGTTTAGCGAGTTGGTTTAACTGATAAGGGTTTGGTGTGCTTCTTTGATGTGGAAGCGGTTAGATCTGATGTAGCTTTTGAAAGCTTCGGATGACCAACGACCGAGAGCTTGAATCTGCTGCTGGGAGAGACCTTTTTGGGCAGCTGTGGTCGCCGCTCCTATGCGAAAAGAGTGGCTTGAAAAGTGTTCCGCTGGGATGCCAGATTGGATCAAGATCAATTTGAGATGTTTTTGAAACCAAAAACGTGTGACTGGGTGGTTTGAATCATCTGTGAAGAGTGGATCTGAAGGGGATTTGATTTGAGAATTCCTGAAATGGAGGTAGGATTGGAGGGTTTGGTATGGTTGTATGGGTGATTGGAGGTTGAAGATGTAAATGAAATGGCCTTTTTTGGTCTGGTCTGTTTTACTCTGTTTGATAAAGTAGGAGATGGTTTCATTATCTAACAAGCATAAATCTGAAATGGTGGGATGAATTTTAGGATTAAAATTGGAGGTAATGGCCAGTTCGGAGCATCTGAGAAAACCAAAAAAAGCCAAAATGAACATGGCATCCAGAGTGCGAGCGGTGTTAATGGAATAATATCCTAGACGGAGAGTACGGATGCATCTGGTGAGTAAGTCTAATGTTAGAGGTTGTCTAACATCTGGGCGGGTAGGATGGGTTTTTTGGATGCCTTTAATAAGCAGTGATGTCTGCGAGTTTGTTATTCCAGAGGAGGGTGAGCCGAAAATTAATTTGTGAAAAAACTGGATTCCACTTAAATAGCCTTTAATGGAACCAACCTGGAGGTTCTTGGCTGTGTTGAGGTAAGAGATGAAGGACGTAATGGTGAGCAGAGAGAAATCTGGGAACGGTAAGTTAAAAATTAGATGGAAAGTTTTAAAACATCTCCAAGCTGTTAAATATGATTGGAGGGTCCGGGGGGAAAACGCTTGAAAGATTGAATTGAGAGAAGCGTCAAGCAGTGGTCTCAGAGTGTGGTTTATGGGAAGATTAATTCTGAATAGTGAGGTACTGGCGTCGGGTTGGGGTCCGCTTCTGGAGACAGCTGTCTGAATTTCTGGAAAGCAAAGCGTGAGAGAGAGTCAGCAATTTCGTTTTTTGACCCGGGTACATGCTTAGCTGTTATAATGAATTGATCGCAAGCTGCTATCCAAATAAGGCGTCTTAGGAGTGGCATCATGGCAGGTGCATGCGAGCGGGTTTTATTAATGCAATGCACAGTTGCTTTATTGTCGCAGTAGACGATTACGTTGTTTGTGGACCATTCTTTCCCCCATAGAAAAGCTGCGACGACGAGAGGATAAAGTTCAAACAACGCTGAAGAGGCTGGGAAATGCGTCGCGTCTAAGAGCTGAGGTGGCCAAGTAGATGCGAACCAACGGCCTTGATAAAATCCGCCGAAGCCAATGGAGGGAGCTGCGTCGGTGTAGAGCTGAATATCGGTTGGGAGGGACACCAACGTATTATAGAAAAAAGATAATCCGTTCCATTGTTTAAGGAAGGTTATCCATAATTTTAGTTCGTCACGGCATGGATCAGTTAGGGAGATTTGGTCTTCTAACGCAACGACGGAGGATGTGAGGGAGAGGAGATGCGAGATGAAAGGGCGGCCTTGCGGGATTATGCGCATAGCGAAGTTTAGGTGGCCGAGCAGAGACAGAAGTTCGCGCTTTGAGCAACTTGAGCTGTCTAGCACCGTGGAAGAGACCAGAATTATTCTGTCGATTTTCTCTTTCGGTAGAGAGGCCTGGAATTTGACGGTGTCCAGATTAATGCCGAGGAATTCAATAGACGTGGCTGGGCCACTGGTTTTGTCATGGGCGATCGGAACACCCAGCTCGGAAAAAACCTTTTGGACTGTAGTGAGATGCGCTGCTGGGATGGCATCAGGAGGCGAAATTATTAAGAAGTCGTCGAGCAGGTGAATAAGGTAAGGGATTGCGTAGTTGTTGGAAAGAATCCAGCAAATTGCTTCAGACAGCATGTCAAAAATCTTAGGGCTGCTTTTGCAGCCGAAAGTTAGGCGGACGGCGAAGTAATATTTTTCATGCCAACGGACGCCAAATAAATGCCAGGAGTCTGGGTGGATGGGCATCACTTTAAATGCTGAAGTAATGTCGACTTTGGCGAGCCAAGCGCCACGACCGGCGTTTTTGATTAATAATATTGCTTGGTCGATGTCATGGTACTGAAGAGAAAATTCTTCGAGTGGGATGAGGCTGTTTATGCTCGGAAACGGAGAATTGTGCGGGGCTGAGAGGTCGATTATTAAGCGTTTTTTACCGGAGAATTTCCTTGTAGCCACTCCGATAGGGCTGATGCGAAAGTGTTCGAAAGGAGGAATATCGAAAGGTCCGATCATGAAGCCTGAATTAACTTCCTTATTGATCAATTCGTCCACTGTTTCGGGCTCTGTAAGAGCAGATTGAAGATTATCACAAATAATATTTTGTGATGGAATGCTTTCTAGACCTGGTTCAAAACCATGTTCGAGACCAGACAGCAAATATTTGGTAAATTCGGGATCGGGATGCTGAGACAATTCGGATGACAAACGTAAAATATTCACAGGAGTCGACAAGTAATTTTTAGAATTTTTATTGGTAGATTTATGTACAGGGCATACAGTGCGAGCGTGGGCGCCGCCGCAGTAATTGCAGATATGCAAAAAACGACAGCGATTTCTTAGGCAGCCGCCTGTATTAAAGTGGTTGCAGACCTGACGTCTAGAGGAAAAAGCTGAGCCTCTTCCGAATGAGTCGAAGTTTGTAGCTGGCCGTGGAACGTAACTCGTAGATTTCTCTTGGTTAGGGACTGGGATAGGAGGAATTGAGGGATTTACTTGGGGACAAGTCATGGTGGAATGGGCGAGCGACCTACAGACTGCGCAGGAAATATTTCGAACGCCCAGGAAGATTTTATTGTGGAGATCCGTGTCCAGCGCGCCCCAGTAGGGGCACTGGTTCCACTGGGCGATACGAACGGCGCATTTTGCTGAAAACAGCTTGTGGTAAGTGTAAAAATGAGATCCCCCAAAGGATAACGCGAGCTCTGCCACTATCGCGAGATAGTCATTCAGCTCGCGTCTCCTATGGGGGAAAACAGCGCAGATGATTTCGGTGAATCTACTGAATGCGATGCAGAATTCAGAAAATGAAAGGATTCGGGATGAGGAATTATTTGGATTTTTTAACGTGACTGAAAAGTCACCACAATCAATCTGGCGATTAGAATCAGAAGGGGGAAGCAGGGAAAGGAGTGATGATAGATCGATGTCCGCACCTGATAGAATCTGCGCTCTGATGTTGCCGGCGACAGGGGGCGGTTCCAAAGCGATGGCGTTTGGAGGTATGGGCATCTGTGTAGCTGTAAACAGAGAAAATTGTGATTTTGCCTGAGGGGGAATGTTTTGAGGGAGAAAATCCGGGGCCGACATTGGAAACGGAGGCAGCCTCGCGCTTGAGACGGCACCTGGAGCTTGGGAAGTGACGGGGAAGGAGAGAGAAGGCTGAGGAGGAAAAAAAAGCGGCTGGGCCTGCACCGCCAACGGAGGCATCCTCACGCTAGGGGCTGCTGTAGGCCACAGCTGGGAAAAAGGATTAGCCAGAGGGGAAGGAGAAGGAAAAGTTGTTCGGGCCTGCGATTCTGGCGGAGGCAACCTCACGTCAGGAGCCGCGGGCCACGAACGTTGAGGAGAATTCGAGACAGTGAACAGTACAGTTTGCGCCTGCCCCGCTAGCGGAGGCAGCCTCGCGCTAGGGGGAAGACGACCGCTGGAGAAACCCGCGGAAAGAGGCTGAGAAGAAGGGGGAGGGTGTGGCCTAGCAGCGGAGGAATCTGGGGCCCGGCCCAGGCTCGCTGAAGGCCCGCTGCCCCTACCTGACGAATGCCGTTGTACTGGTCTTGCTGTAGAGGACTGAGTTTGGGAGGTACGTGGTTTTTTACCTTTGCTGCTTGTAGTTGTTTTCTTAGAGGGAGATGGGGGTTTGAAGGGAGCGCAAGTTGACTGCAGGTTTGAATATAATTTGTATAATTCTGGTTTATTCAACCGTCTCGAGAAATGGACATCCGCGCTGATCAGGGCTTGCCTTAATCCCAGCACTGTCCATTTCTCGATTGCAGGAATGGTCGGTTGGGCCATAGAGTAGGAGGATGATGATGATGACGATGATGAGGAAGAAGGTGTGTGTCTCACCGGTGGAGGAGAGGGCTGATCTAGCCGCCTTGGACTGTGGTTAGTGGAGCGGATTGGCTGGCGGCCGCGCAATGGAGTCGGAGACTCGGCGACGTCACCTGGCGGCGTATGGCTGCTCCTTGGGATGGCGGGATTCGGCGAAAGAGTCTGAGAATATAAGGACTCATCGTCGGACGGGAAGAGCTCGATTTCTGACATTTTTTTTTTTTTTTTTAGGCGAACCTATTCTGGAGACTGTCGAGGATCCTTGGGTGAGTTCGACTGTGATTATATACAGGCCTGAACTCATGCCGATTGGATAGATACATTGATTACAGATTGTTAACAGCTGGTTGAGATGACGTAATGATTAAGATGATGTAATACTTGGGTAGCTTATTTGACTTGTTCCTCCCGAACTACGTTAATAAAACATAATGTATTTTTTCACTGTTAGCAGGAACTGCGGGAAAAAATATTTATATTAGTGAACTGGAAGTCGATTCACTCCCCATCCAGACAACAATGGATCAATGAACTCCTTTCATACTGCACCCCTGAGAAAATCCTTTTCAATGTTAGATAAACTCTCTGAGGACTTTTGAAAAAATCTGGGGCTCCTTTTTTGAACAAAAACGGAGACAGCCAAGATCCTTACAAGACTACGTCTGTGACGCTGCTCGTATATAAGAAGTGATAAAGTTGTTACAACTGGAAGTTAATGCGCGCTACTGAGTTCTTTTATGGACACTGGGACAGTTGTCTCTTAAGCGGAGGACAGTGTAGAACACAGAATCTTTATAATTGTTTTGAATTTGCTGTTTAATTTTGCACCTGCAGCTCTAGGATTAATGCAGGAAGTTAATAAGCCCGGAAGAGAAGCAGTAAGACAGTTAGTGAGTCTGATGCGCTTGTTGTTCTGTGTTCCGATTAAAAGTTCAGAACGAAGCCTTCGTTCTTCAGACATTACAATATTTTGGACTTTGCATCGCATAACCAGCTCTATATGTTTCGCTTTTCTGACATAACAAGCTTGCTCGGTAGCACAACTGATACAGAGTTGCACTTAAGACGATGAAGCCCTGGGTACGAATCCCATGAAAGGCGAGTCACGGTAAATGAGCTCAAAGAGAGATCTAAACAAGCTGAAACGGCACGATTACGGATGCCACATTTTTATGTCACACTTGTTTTTGTTAACACTATCGGGTAGGTTTAGGTGTAGTGTTGGTGGTACGTTATTTTGAAAACACAAAGGAGTGCAAATGTCAAATCAGAACTGCAGTGATTCGTATAAAAAAACAACGTCATAAAAACGTACCATATTCATGTTTATTTGTTCCAGCAAAAAAAAAAAGAACACGCTTTTAGCGCCACTCAGTGGACATTTCATATCGAAACTGCAGTGATATGTACGTATTGGTACGTTTGCGACTTGCGAAAACGTTCTCACGGGTAAGTTTTTCTAATGAGACTGGGTTGGTTTATTCCTGCCTTGTAAATGCATTTAATTTAATGATATTTTTCATAACAATCTCTTAAGCTTCTGAAGAGAAGTGAATTGCGCAGCTCTCTCATGAGAAGTGAATCAAACAGACGCTCTGCTTTTTCTGTTTGACTGGCTGTTTGCCGTACTTGTCACACTTTCAGTTGCACTCTTCAGAGTTAATCACAAACCCTAGATCAAACCTGAGTAGACAGAGAACGTTTATACTGAGCATGAGACCACTGAACCTGATCTAAACCAGGTTGGATTTATTTGGATTTGTCAGCTCTACCTGAAACCTCAAACCTACTCTGAAACTCAGAGTTTATTCAGTTAGCTTCATGCAACAGGCCACTTTTCTCCTATGACCTGCAAAGAAACTAAGTCTGCTTTATTCTGTATTTTAACCCTTGTGTCTGCTTTAGTTTCTCTGTTTTCCTACATTTTGTTGTACTTTGTTGCTTTTTTTACCTTCAGTAAAGATTATTTGTTTTTTGGAATTTCACAACTCACTGCGCATTACTCTTCTGCTCCTGGGTTCATTTATTGGAGAGTTAGTTCAGTTGGTCTGTAGTACATAATGGTCTGAATACTTAGTGTAACCCAGGTTAGATGAAGAGAAATTTAAGGGAATTATTTAATTTTTTCACAGTTTGTAACATATTTCTCTTAATAAAAGTTGAAAAGAAGTATTAAAGTTATTAAGAACATTTAAAAAATTAGCGAATTTATCCTATTTAGTAGACTAGTGATTAACCAATGAGAGCTCTTTGTCATCGAGCACCCTGCGTGTCATCGAGCATGCGCAATGACAGAAGAGACGAGTTGATAGAGAAAAGACGTGATCTGATCTTCGTGATCTAACTTGATTAAATATAGATTAAAAAAAAATCTCTGAATATCGTACAAACGTTTAAATTCATTTATTTCGAGGCATCTAGCATCTCAAGACATTTGAACATTGTTGAGACGCATTTTACTAGGTGAGTCAGCATAAAATAATCGATGGTAAAGAGGAAAAATGTTTAAAAACTTTGGTTCACTGCAGTAAACTGTGCTTATCGTATTTTTTATTTGTATTTTGACCTTAGTAGTTATAAACGTCATAGTGAATCGCAAGATTATTGTTCATTGCAGTTCACAGACGCCATTGCTGGTCACACGCGCATGTGATAGAGACGCGCCTGTGTAAGAGCAAAAACGAACTCCGAGGTAAAAGACTAATACCATTTCTTGTAAAATAAATGTGTATGTTTTAGTTTCATTTTATTATTTCAATCTTGATTAAATTGAAATCAGTTACAAATGTGGTCATGGTGAACCGCGTGGTTATTGTTCATTTCAGTTCACCGACGCCATTGTAGGCCACACACGAGTGTGTAAGAGACACGCGCCTGTGAATGAGTAAAATCAATTAATAGAGGTAAATAACTAATAACTAATCATTTCTTGTAAAAAATGAGATTTGTATGTTTATTTTTGTTTGATTATTTCAATCTTAAGCGGTCATAGTGAACCGCATGGTTATTACTTGTTCATTGCAATTCACTGACGCAATTGTTGGTCACGTGTAAAGACGCGCCTGTGTAAGAAAAAAAAACTTGATTGAGAAGTAAATGAGTAATATATCATTTCTTGTAGAAATGGTAATTGTATATTTTAGTTGTTATTTTGATTGTTTTGATCTTTGATGTGAAATTCATTCTCAAATTCACTAAATTAATGTTCTGGTCTGTGATCAGGCCAGGTTTTTTTTCCTTGTTTTTTTTTTCTTTTTTTTTTTTTTTTTTTTTTTTTTCTACGGATTCGCGATACTCCTGTGATCTTCTGTGACATCCTGCGAAACTTCACATTTGATGGCGAGCCAACAAAATCTGCTACGGAGGAAAAAGGACGACACATCATAAAGAAGAGGACAATATCCTTTCTTTGAATTTATCCTTCTTGCTTGGAGAAAGCAAGATGCTTTCAACCTAAAGAACTATTAGATTCCCTTCCTTGAGGGAATTTACTGAACAGAACGGGAAAAGAGAAAAGGAAACTGTACTACACAGAACATTGAACTCTTGATAGTATACCAGTAACCCATTTGATTAATATTGAAGTCCTTATTGGATCATCTGTGAGATTTTTGAGAGAAACATTAATTCTTCTATCTGTTTTATTTTCTTTCCTTTTCTTTTCCTTCTCCTCTTTCTAATATTGAAATGACCGGTCCGTGTATATTTTTGGGGTGAAAAGAGTGCACTCTTTTTTTTGAAATTTTTAAATCCAATCTTTATTGTATATTGTTCATATGAAATTGTAATTTACTTGCTTTTGTTCTTTTGTAATTTTCAAATTATATTTCAAAATCAAATTTAACTTTGTTGTCTCTGTTATTTCTCACCACAACCCGCCACCTCCTTTAAGATCACTAAATCTTCTGATTAATTAATTTCAATCTTCTAATAAATTCAATTCAACTCAATCATTAAATGTCAGCAATTCTTTAAAGGGTGCTACATTAGGATGATGTAATTTGATTTTGAACGTTATAAGATGGGTTCTAAAGACTTGCAAATAAATTTCTTTGTGTGTTTGTGTGTGTGTCTTTATAGTCCTGCCTAGTAATGGATCCATCTGGCAGGTTGTCCTGTGAAGAGCTTCTAGAGCTGCCATACTTCCAGGAGGATGGGGGAATGGGATGGGGCAGAGAAAATGATCGTCTCGGAAGACGCTATGAGAAAGGCCTAAGACGCAGACCTCCCGGGGTATGAATCTACAGTAAAAAAAATAAATCACAAACTCAAAAAAAGTTTTTTAAAAAAGAAAAGAAAAAAGACTTTGATTCCGAATTAGGAACTTGTGAAATCTTAAGGTTTACAGAAAAATTCTCATATATCACAAGTACGGATTTAATGTCCAAAGGACATGATCAGGCAAGTTTGGCACAAGGGAAAACATTTTTACTTGTTCATTAACCCATTAATTTGCCATTAATTCAAAGGGGGGAAAAAAATAATTAAAAAAATATATATATTTGCATTATGTAATTTTCAAAACAAATTTGCATTCACCCCTCATTCTCATAATGGTAATGCAAAAAAATAAAAAATAATTATAATACAAAAAACACTGTATAGGGCCATTCTGTGTTAAATCAACCACATTTTGAAAAACTTCCCGGCTCAAATTTTTGATTTTGTTAATATTTTTTCTGAAGAAAGACAAACATAAATAATGATGAAAGCCAAAATACTAAATGTAATGGATGTATATTGACTGAATAATCCACTATTATGTAGAGGCGGGTCAGAATGATCTTAATGCAGTTCCATGAGTAAGTTGGTAAATTGTACACATTTTCAGTGGCCAAAAACCAAATGTGGGTCACTTTACATACAGCTGATACTTTTTTCTTTTAAAGAGGAATATCTGAACAACAAACAATGTTGAAACTAGAAATGTATCTTGGTGTTTTGCTATCAACACAATTGCATATATAGATTAAAGCTGCATTCAGCAATAAAAGGGCCCTCGCACCCGGGCTCAGGAAAACAGTGTGAACAGTGGGCGACATGCATGCAAGTGAGTAAATACAGGAGAATTATGGCCAAGTCATTACAAATTGCCACACTTCCTGTTGCCAACAGGTGGCGCTTTGACCGTAACTGAATATTGCAATGTAGATGTCTTCAGGCCAGGACTATTATCAAACATGTGATAAGCAGATCGGACATTGGGTGCTTCTCAATTCTTATTTGTGCATCCTCGTTTCCTTTCCTCGCGTCTTAGCTCCACCCCTTCAGGATGCGAGGGAAGGACGCAAGGAAAAGATGCGAGGACGTAGGAATTGAATCAAGTGAAATTATATATCCTCGCTCCCTTTAGCATCTCTTCGAAGCGTCATCAGCTTCGCTCGAGGGATCTGCCCATATGTTGTTAAATTTTGATTATTTAAAAAATTATAATAAATACTAATAAAGCAAGATGCCCTGTTGAAATATATGAGGTATAAAGTTTATTTAAACTGTAAAAGTAAAGCATACATTTAAATTATTGTGACAGATATGAAGGGGGAGGAGAATGTATGCGTGCGTCATGTTTCTCGACGAGAAAGACTTCCGCAAAGGATGCACCTGCGTATCCTCGCTCATGACTCCTCAGGAAGCCTCCTCACTCCTCGATCCTCGCCTCCTCGTGGTGCAATTAGAGAATTGAGATGTCCTTCAAGATGGCTGAGCTCGATCGGTTTCCGGGTCCTAGGATGGAGGACGGAGGAGCGAGGAGATGAGGAGGGATATTGAGAAGCACCCATAGTATGCCTGAGTTACTACAACTTCCTGTGGCGTTAATCGCATACATTAGCACTTAGCCAAGTGTTGCATGATTTAACGTGTTTCTAGTATGTTTGGTACTTCGTGGCATATTGAAATGTGTTTCTGGGAGTGAATTAAAGTGTAAAACATACCATTTCCTGTTGCCAGCAGGTGGTGCTATGACTAACTGAATATTGGCATATAGATGTCTTTAAGCCAGGACTCTTATCACACATGTGAAGTTTGGGGCAGATCGAACATTGTATGCCTGAGTTACAACAGCTTCCTCTTTCATGGCGAAACATCAGTTCCCTTTCGTGGGAACTATCGATGCTACGTCGAATGACGTGTTTGGAACCCTCTGCGTAATTGCGTCTTGAAGCACTTCTGTATCTAACCAATGATGAGACGAGACGTCAGAGGCGGGAGACGTCACGGACCAGGAAACTATAAAGCATACCCAGAACAAAGAACGCTAGCTTCTGTTGTCTTCAGCAAGCGCTCTATGTATCTTGTGTGTCTTATTTAGTGTTGTTTGTCCTGTTTCATATCACAGTGATCTCTTCGTCTGAGGACAAGGGTTTCAAGCACATACACAAAAAAGACACGATATATATATATATATATATATATAATGGCGGAAAAAAACAGCAAGCAGCAATTCACTAAGTGTGTGCCTCCCTGCATGCGATTCATCTCGGGTGGGGACACACATGAGACAAGTGTGTTGTTTGCCTGGGAGTTGAGCATGCACAGGCAGCTCTCGAGGGGGCTGTCTGTGTACACTGTGAATGGCTCACTCTCAGAGTGCTAAGAAGCTGCATTCGTGGGGATCACAAATAGATCTGGCAAAGGGGGGAGAGACGGGCCCAGCCCTATCGCTCCCCTTACCTGCCAGACCCAGTGTCTCTCCTTTGGTGGTGGAAGCACGCGCTGCGGTTTCTTCCCCCCGGAGGGAGACACCGACGCTCAACATATCTTCCTCCGAGGAGGTTGACGTGGTGAGCGTCGAAACTGGTGATGAGGACCCGCCATCCTCATCTCCAGCTTTTGAGGAGCTGCTGGAGGTGGTGACCAGGGCAGTTGATAAGCTAAAAATAGACTGGCCCGCGGAGAGAAGCGAGACACAACCTAAAAGCAAGCTTGATGAGCGCTTTCTCACCGCATGGTCACTACCCCAGCATCGGGGTCTGCCGTTCTTTCCCGACCTCCACACAGAGGTGTCGAGGTCGTGGAATATACCAGTGCAATATCGTGTTTTCAGCCCCCAAACATCAACGTACAGTAACATCATGGGGCTGAAACACTACGGCTATGGGGCGATGCCTCGGGTTGAAGAGACGCTTGCGAGCTATCTCTCGCCCGAGTCTGCATCGTCCCTCAAGACCCCGACATTGCCCACTAAGCCTTTAAAAACAACATCGGGCTTGGTGGGCAAGGCTTATTCGGCAGCAGGTCAGGCTGCAGCTTGCCTTCATACCATGTCTATTTTGCAAGCTTACCAGGCTGACCTGCTGGGGGAGATAGATGAAAGCGGGGAAGCGACATTTGAGTCAATACAGGAGCTCAGAAAGGCAACAGATCTAGCTTTCCGAGCCACGGAGAGACACCTGTGGCTCAATTTGTCTGACATGAAGGAGAAAGATAAAAACATCCTTATGGATGCGCCGCTGTCTCCTGTGGGCCTATTCGGCGACGCAGTGTCATCTGTCGTCGCTAGGTTCCAGGAGACACGTAAACAATCTGCGGCCTTCCAGTGATTCCTTCCCCGCCGCACTCATCCCCCGGGGCTGCTGAGCGGTAGCAGCCTCGGCCAATAGGGGCAGTCGTGGCCTAATGGATAGAGAGTCGGACTTGTAACCCAAAGGTCATGGGTTCGAGTCTCAGGTCCGGCAGGGATTGTCGGTGAGGCGAGTGAATGTCCAGCGCTCTCCCCACCCTCAATACCACGATTGAGGTGAGACCCTTGAGCAAGGCACCGTACCCCCAACTGCTCCCCGGGCGCCGCAGCAATGGCTGCCCACTGCTCCGGGTGTGTGTTCATGGTGTGTGTGTGTTCACTGCTGTGTGTGCGCACTTGAATGGGTTAAATGCAGAGCACAAATTCCGAGTATGGGTAACCATACCTGGCCACATGCCACATGTCTCTTCACAATAGCCAGCTCCTCGTTGCATAGAGCGCAGCAGAAAGCCAGTGTGGCTACCCGTGCTCCCCCGCAGAGAGCTTGGGGACCGGGGCGGTCAGCACAGGCGAAGTCTTCCGGGGGTAAGACGGATCTGAGGACCGTCATTATTTTCCGGAAGGCTTCAAAGAAAAAGTCCTGATGCCAGCCGTCCAGGACTTACAAGGGCAGCCCCCTCCGGAGGGGTTCGGGTATTAAAAAATCTGGTATCCGTTCCCCTTTGGCGCCCTCAGGGGGCCGTTCTGCCACCCAGTGTGTGTCAGGGCGCAGCGGTCTCCACCGATCCACCGAGGAGGGTCGGTCGTCACTTGATTCGTTTGTCTGCCGGTGCGCCGCATCAGACCAACGAGCCAAGTGCTCAAAAAACACCAGAGGCCAGTCTCGAGAGGGTTCCCTTAGTAGAATTTATGGAAGAATGGAAATTTCTCCCGAACATTTCGAAAAGGGTGCTGCTCATCATAGAACAGGGTTACAAAATACAGTTCGGCTCTCGGCCGCCCAGGTTCAATGGGGTTCTTCCCACAGTGGTGACCCCAGAGCAGTCTCTGGTTATGGAACAAGAGGTTATGACACTTTTGCAAAAAGGAGCTATAGAAAGGGTTCCTCCTCCCAGCAAGCTGTCAGGCTTTTACAGCCGCTACTTCATTGTTCCAAAGAAGGATGGAGGGTTACGTCCGATCATAGATTTACGTGTGCTAAATCGATCTGTACGAAAGTTAAAGTTCAAAATGCTTACACTCAAACAGATTATCCCACAGATCAGGTCCGAGGACTGGTTTGTGGCGATAGACCTGAAAGACGCATACTTTCATGTATTCATCCATCCTCATCACAGGGAGTTCCTCAGGTTTGCTTTCGGGGGCGAAGCTTACCAATACAAGGTTCTTCCCTTTGGCCTATCTCTATCACCCCGCACGTTCACAAAGTGCATGGATGCAGCTCTGGCTCCGCTGAGACTCCAGGGCATCCGCGTACTGAACTATATCGACGACTTGTTGATACTAGCTCAAACAGAACAGTTGGCAGTTCAACATCGAGATGAAGAAGCTTGGGCTGAGGCTCAATGCCAAGAAAAGTGTGTGGTCCCGAGTCAAATTACCAACTACTTAGGGGTAGTTTGGGACTCCACCACGATGCAGGCATATCTATCCCCTGCTCGTGTGAGTTCCATTCTCGGGGCCGTGAATGGGGTGAAGTTAGGCCAGTCACTTACTGTAAAACAGTTTCAGAGACTGACGGGTCTTTTGGCAGCTGCGTCCAACGTGATAACTTTTGGCCTTCTGCACATGAGACCCTTACAGTGGTGGCTCAGGACCAAGGGGTTTTCTCCGAGGGGAAATCCTTTTCGCATGATCAAAGTCACGCGGCGATGCGTTCGTGCTCTGGTCATGTGGAAAAAGCCTTGGTTCCTGTCCCAGGGACCCGTGTTGGGGACTTCTCGTCGTCGCATAATGCTTACAACAGATGCTTCCCTCACGGGCTGGGGGACGATCATGAGTGGTCGCTCGGCTCAGGGTCTATGGGAGGACCATCAGCTCTCCTGGCACATAAATCGGCTGGAGATGATGGTGGTATTTCTTGCAATGAAACACTTCCTCCCAGACCTGAGGGACCATCACGTGTTGGTCCGCACGGACAACATGACGGTGGTCTCATATATCAACCATCAGGGGGGTCTGCGGTCTCGCCGACTTTGCAACTTGGCCCGTCGGATCCTCCTGTGGGCCTAGGGAAAGCTCCTCTCATTGAAAGCAGCTTATATTCCGGGGCATCTAAATGTGGGAGCAGACGCCCTGTCGAGGCAGGGGCCGAGGCCCGGGGAGTGGAGTGGAGACTCCACACCGAGGTGGTGGAGCTCATATGGAAAAACTTTGGTCAAGCGGAAGTCGACCTATTTGCTTCGGGAGAGTCAACCCAGTGTCCACTGTGGTACTCCCTAACGCACCCAGCACCTCTGGGTCTGGATGCCATGCTACAGATGTGGCCAAGGCTACGTCTGTATGCATCTCCCCCGGTTCTGGAAAAAGTACACCAGGAAGGGGTCAGCCTAATACTGGTGGCCCCGTACTGGCCAACCAGGATATGGTTTGCGGACCTAGTGTCTCTATTAGACGGCTCTCCTATGGAGCTTCCTCTCAGACAGGATCTCCTGTCTCAAGCGGCGGCACGATACTCCATCCCCGCCCAGAGCTATGGAAACTGTGGGCCTGGCCTCTTGAGGGGGCAAGGCTCATAGACTCCGGTCTCCCAACCGAGGTTGTGGAGACCATCCTTCAGTCCAGAGCTCCCTCCACAAGGAAGCTATATACATATAAATGGAAGTTGTTTTCTACATGGTGTAGTCAACGTAATGTGGACCCTGTCCAGTCATCTATCAGCTTTGTGCTTCAGTTCCTCCAAGAAAAGTTCTCGGAGGGGTTATCTCCTTCAACGCTGAAGGTTTATATAGCAGCCATTTTGGCCTATCATGTTCCTGCGGTGCATACAAGAACTCCAGCCTGGGACTTGGCTACAGTGTTAGAGGGGCTAGCTGAGGCTCCCTTCGAACCACTGGAAGAGGTATCAGAAAAGTTCCTCGCTCTGAAAACAATATTTCTTTTGGCAATCTCGTCTCTTAAAAGGATAGATTTACAAGCACTGTCGGTTGCTCCTTCGTGTCTGGAATTTGCACCTGGTATGGTTAAGGCTTTCCTGCACACTAGACCTGGCTACGTGCCGAAGGTCCCCACCAACGTCCCGGGTCCTATTGTACTCCAGGCTTTCTGTCCTCCTCCTTTTGTAGATCCGGATCAGGAGAAACGCAATCTGCTTTACCCCGTTAGGGCTTTGGATACATACGTCCACAGAGCTGCCCTGTGGCGAAAAACAGACCAGTTGTTTGTATGCTATGGGTCCCCTAAGAAGGGGGGTCCAGCATCTAAGCAGAGGATGAGCAAGTGGGTGGTCGAGGCCATCTCACTTGCCTATGATGCATCTGGACAGCAGTGTCCTCTAGCTGTTCGTGCTCATTCCACCAGGGGTATGGCGGCTTCTAAAGCATTACACCAGTAACCCGAGACGATTTTTGTCAGGCTGCCATGGACACGCCCTCCAATGAAAACTCAAGATCTTTGTAATTTAACATGGCTAAAGTCTTAAGATTAGACTAACCATATATGATGCGGTTCTGTTTGAATCTCTATGAGGACTTTATCACAGTGTAAAACATGTAATTTCCTGTTGCCGGCAGGTGGCGCTATGACTGTAACTGAATATTGTCATGTAGATGTCTTCAGGCCAGGACTCTTATAAAACATGTGAAGTTTGTGGCAGATCCAACATTGTATACCCGACAACTCATGTTTTTTTTCATGGCAAAACATTGAACTTTGTCAGGCTGCCACAGACACACCCTTCGGTAAAAAGTCTAGATCATCGCAATTTAGTGTCACAAAGGCCTTTAGATTAGACCTACCAAATATGATGTTGATCTGATTAAAGCTCTATGAGGAGTTTGTTAAAGTACAGCGTCTGGAAATGGAAAAAACTGCACAAATTTTGCAAAGAAAATTCAAAATATCTCACTTCCTGTTGGGTTTACAGATTTTGCACCCAGGCTTTTTTGTAGGTACCCAGCCAGCAGAGCCATCTTGACAGCTGTGTCTGTTTGTTATGGCGAGAACAGCAAGAGAAAATATAATCAGATGCTGTAAGCTGATTGATGATAAAAATATAATCATCATATATTGGCTTAGCTCATTGGTATTATGTGGGAGGTTTATACGGGTAGTATGTTATTAATTCTGTTTTATTTTTAAGATTCTACAGCAAGAGAATAATAGAATTTAATCAGAACATCAAACGATTTATAACACACCATTTACATATTTTGGGCTCCTGTGAGTTTTACTCACACACAGACATCAAGAATCAGCATATGAATCTCAACAATGGTGACATGCTTCATGGTGCAATGCATTCTGGGAGCCATGGATAAGTTTCGTATGATGCACTCAGAATGCATTGCACCATGAAGCATGTCACCATTGTTGAGATTCATATGCTGATTCTTGATGTCTGTGTGCAAGTAAAACTCACAGGAGCCCAAAATATGTAAATGGTGTGTTATAAATCGTTTGATGTTCTGATTAAATTCTATTATTCTCTTGCTGTAGAATCATAACAATAAAACAGAATTAATAACATACTACCCATATAAACCTCGCACATAATACCAATGAGTTAAGCCAATATATGATGATTATATTCTTATCATCAATCAGCTTACAGCATCTGATTATATTTTCTCTTGCTGTTCTCGCCATAACAAACAGACACAGCTGTCAAGAGAAAAACTAATGTTAAAAAGTCAAGAGCCTGACTAAAGCACACACTGATCGCCACAATGGTATCATCAAATCAAACTATTACTTTCAAATAAGTAATCAACATCTAAGCCTCTTCTTAATTCTTAATACGAACTTCTGTAGATGTCTGACAGAAATAAAGTCAGTCTGGTTAGTAATAAGTGAAGCTAATGTTGTTTGTGGAGTTGTTAAATCAGATCTTGAGAGATGTAATGTATTTTATCTTCAGTTGAATTCATCCAAGGCTGTGGCTGGAAGTAGTTCTTGTGTTTCTCTTTCCTTCAGTGATTATGCTTGTTAACAGCAGGTGTTCTTCACTAATACAAAATCATTATTCAATCACTTAATTATCTCATTACCTCCAACACTGATTAAGTGTTACATTAAACAGCCTGTAGTGTGCACACTAAGCAGTGTTCATTTCATCTGGGCAAATCCATGTGGGGCCTACATGGAAACTGGGTGCAAAACTGGCTGGGTCCCAGTTAGATAGCCCAGGTCAAACCCATTTGGGCCCCACATGGCTCTGCTGGCTGGGTATTGGTCTGTTACATCTGTATGCTGAATTTCATAACTGTATATCCCACATCAGATGTAAATTTTCAGCACTTCTGACGCTTGTGCAATGTTTCATGAGTTTTCGAGCATGTTTAGGCCCGCAAAAATGTGATTCATTTTGAAGATGAAGAATAGTTGGCTGAGCAATTACAATAGGGTGCTCACACCATTGGTGCTCGGGCCCTAAATATAGAAAGAGCTACATGTCACCGTATTGACATCCCTATATCTATGAGATTGAACTATATAGGGCCTTTAAAATGAAGATACCAAAAAAAGTTTGTTAAGAACCAGAATCTAAAAGGATATTAAGTTCCCTGAGAACAGGGAACTCGACGCTGCATATAGACGCTAGGGGAATGCCTCCACGGGAACCGGTGTCTGAAACACATATCCAAACTCGGCAATATCATATTGACCGGCGACAGCCCATGACATCATAACAATGTGACCCGCGTGTATATAAGGGGCGCCCAAGTAACATGTCCTCCTCTAATCATCTTGTCATGTGTGAAGCATTATCTGGCAAAATGAAATGCATAGAGAGAATTATTAAGTGTGTGGATCTGTGTCCTCGCTATCTGACACTAGATGACACTCACAAGCTGTGCATTCTCTGTCTGGGGAAGAGCACGCATGGTAAGTTCTCGAGGGAGCTGCCTATGCAAACTGTGAGCACGTTCCTTTAAGAACGCTCCGTTCTCGTCTGGGTCTCTTCTCGAGGGAAGAAGGTGAGTTTACTGAATCCTCTGAGCCACCCTGTCCCGTGTATGCTGAGCTGTTAGAGAGAGACCAGGCGCATTCACAAAGAATGATGAACGATTTCTCTCTGGCCACAATCCTACAACTCAAGTGAGCTTTCCATTCCTTCCTGACCTGCATATTGAGGTTGAGGCAGTATGGGAGAACCCAATTCCTAAAACAAACAAACAAAAAAAAACTTTTTTAGGCTTAATAAAGGTGAAAGACCTTCACGTTTTCCATGGTGTTAGGTCGCCACAGGTTTTCATAGGTCTGGTTACTATTTAAATACTAAAGTATTTATTTTTCCCTGTGTAGGGTTTGTGGAAGGAATATGGGTATGTGTCAATGCTTCCGGCTGATTATTATAATTATAATATTAATAAATGTTATTATTCAACACTTTTCTTGCAGAAAATAATTAAGGGACCGGACAATGACACTGAAAGCTCAGACTCTGCCATCTAGGCCTCTTATCTCGCTTAGATGGCAGGGCATACGCAGCAGCTGGTCAAGCTGATGCTGCTCTGCACACAATGGCTGTGTGGCAGACGCACCAGGCTGAACTGCTGAGTGACTTAGACCAGCGGCATTCAAGACGTGCATGCTGCTGAGGTCTGAGTCCTCAACCAGACAAGTTAGGCCTCGCCTGTCTCGACCCGAGGGCCGAGTTCTTCGACCTCTGTTCTTCAACCCCAGGCACTTCTTACATCAGGCCTGTGGCTGTTGGTTGGCCTTTGGCTTTGACAGTGAGAAGATCCTTTCAGGCTTGTAAGGCTGAAGGACACCATGTTTCTATGGTGGAGGTCGCCACCCCGTGGCCGCAGGTGGAACGGTTACCAGGTCTTGTATCTATTTGAAATACTAATGTATTTCTTTAGACCACTGTTCCCTGTGTAGGATGTGCTTGGGCACTCATCTAAATTAGGAAGGAAGTTTTATTTTATTTTATCTATTGTAAAAATATAATAATTAGGGCCCTGAAATTTCCTGTAAGTTGGCTAGTACGATTTTTAGAGAGAAAGAAGTACCATTTAGGTCTTCTTAGGTGAGAGTGTTGGTTTTCGCTTATTGTATGTTCTCTGGTGAGACCACACTCCTTTATTTTTCTCTTTATTGGTGAGTAAGCTGGCCTCCTCCCACTTGAGAGTGGTTTTGAGGCCGTTGCTCAGTTGCAGGCTGGCCCTCTTCAGGCTGCCTTGATAGCCACCTCAGGGTAGATTAGTTTGTCTCCTCTCCTATTGGTTTGGAAGTTGAGCTCAGGTAGGCCCTCGCTAGGCTCCTCTTAAGCCCGCTGAACTAGCATTCAAGCGTTGGGTCAAGTGTGGGTGTTTTTTTCCCCTGGGGCTGAGTACAGATATTATTTCTGTCATGATGGAGTCTTTGTGGTTGGCCTCCACCCTGTAGTTTCTCAGGGTTAGGCGGATAGTACTCCCTTGTAAACAAGGTGTTTTCTGAGTGCTTCGCTTATAGCTCTGTAATCTGCCCTGCACCATTGTGGCTCAGGTCGAGCGGTATTTGACCTTCATTGCGGGCTGGTCATTTAGTACGCTCCCTTGTAGCTCAGCATTGCCACAAGCTGATGCCCGTATTCATCTGGAGTAGGCCCAGTGAGTTCCCACCATGTTGGGCCCTTAGCAGCCAGAACATGCGCGGTCAGGTAGCCTTAACAGGCCTCCCTGTTAGCAGCCCCAGTAAATGGGTTTTCTGGTAGCTATTTCTTATGCCGTTAGATAGTAAGGCTTAGCAGGCTTCTCTTGGTCAGCCCCTTAGTGGATGTTGTAGCAACAAGACACACTCCGGATAGCTGGCCTTAACAGGCCTCCCTGTGAGCGAGTCCCTAGCACTTTGGTATGTGAAAGCTTAGCTAGCAATGATTAAGATTAAGAGGCCTCTCTGTGAGCGAGCTCCCTTTTGTGCGGGTATTTTTTAGAAGGGTTTAGCCACTTAAAACTGGCTACCAGGCACCTGTCCTTGATGGGCCACCCTGTAGGCTTGTCCCTGGCACTAGTGGACTTGCTTCAGATTGCAGGCCTTAGCAGGCCTCTCTGAGGATGAATCCCCAGCAGTGTGGGCATCTGGCATCCAGCTGTTGCTTGTTTTCAGTTTGTTGGCCTTAGCAGGCCGCTCTGGAAGACAGCAGGCCTCCCTGTGGGCGAGCCCAAGGTTGTAGGTTTTGGACAGCTAGCTAGCTATTTGCTATCATGCTGCTGGCCGTAGCAGCTAGATTTCGGGCTGCAGGCCTTAAAGGATTGGTCCACTTTTAAATAAACTTTTCCTGATAATTTACTTACCCCCATGTCATCCAAGATGTCCATGTCTTTCTTTCTTCAGTCAAAAAGAAATTAAAGTTTTAGATTTTTTTCCATATAGTAGACTTCAATGGGCACCAAACAGTTGAAGGTCAAAATTAGTTTCAATGCAGCTTCAAATTGTTCTACACGATCCCAGATGAGAAATAAGGGTCTTATCTAGAGAAACCATCACTCATTTTCTGAAAAAAATTGAAAATTATATGTTTTAATCATAAATGTTCATCTTGAACTAGCATTAATCTTCTTCTCTATTTGAATTCCAGCATTGTAGACACTGCTAAGCATATTACTGCCCTCCACAGATCAAAGTTTGAACTAATTGTTATATACTATTGAACTAGCATATTGCATATAAAAATGAGTTCAAAACTTTGACCTACGAAGGACAGTATTACGCTTAGCAGTGTCTACAATGCTGGAATTCAAATAGAGAAGAAGAGGAGAGCTAGTTCAAGATGAGCATTTATGGATAAAACTTATATAATTAAAAAAAAAAAATCAGAAAATGAGTGATGGTTTCACTAGATAAGACCCTTATTTCTCATCTGGGATCGGGCAGAACAATTTGAAGCTGCAATGAAACTAATTTTGACCTTCAACTGTTTGGTGCCCATTGAAGTCTACTATATGGAAAAAAATCCTGGAATGTTTTCATCAAAAACTTTAATTTCTTTTTGACTGAAGAAAGAAAGACATGGACATCTTGGATGACATGAGGGTGAGTAAATTATCAGGAAACATTTATTTAACCCTCTGGGGTCTAAGGATTTTTGGGGCCCTGGAGAAGTTTTGACATGCCCTGACATTTGTGCTTTTTTCAGTTGTTCATAAACATATAAATGGCACAAGTGTCATTACACTGTATTCAGCACAAACTAGGCTACCATAATATGTGAGGAACATGTATGTACATGTTTGTATTTTTGAAGGAATAATGTTTATGCGTGGTTATTGAAAAAACAAAAAACTTATGTCACTGAAATAAGGCCAAAAAAAGTATATTAAATCTTTGTTCATAAGGCTTCTGGGTATTGGAGGTTGTAGACTAGAGTTTTTGCTTCAGAATTATGTAAAAATTATGCTGCCTACTCCTTCATATAAAACAATATATTGATTTAGTTTTTGTAAGACACTTTTTGCCAAGGAACACAGTATGCATGGAGGCGTGAATGATCGTGAATAATGGCTCATTCTCACCTGAGAAGACAAAAGATTTGAATTGTAATGAGCTGAAATGACTTGCATATTAATGAGCTCTTTCAGTCAGGTAGGCTGTGAAAAAAACCCTCTGTAATCATGTCTCAGCTCAATTGAAAATAATGGTATTCTATTATATTCTTTAAAATATAATGCATTTCTGTGATGCAAAGTGTCTGAACAATTATGTTACCTCTATGGCATTTCATATAGGCTTTTAGCTTAAAAGCATCTACATTTGGAGAAATATTGATGAATCTTATATGTTTATGTCAAATTTCTATACAGAGGAGTAATATTTATTCTATATTTATTTATTCTCATCACTATGAGTGCTGGAAACTGTGTTTTCAGTTCATACTTGCAGCCGGAGGGCGCTCTGTACACCTTTTAGTCCACAAATTATTCTAAAGAAGAAGAGGACATTTCAGGAATGGTGTTTTTAATTCATACTTGCAGCCGGAGGGCGCTCTTTACACCTTTAGTCCACAAATCCATATAAAGAAGAAGAGAACCAGGAACTAACTGTATGTCTTCTAGAGCTCACCATGGCTTTAACTTCCAGATAAACACTTTAAGATAATAAATACACGATTGAGAGACGATGTCTGCATGTATTGACTGAATTTGCGTCTGAATAGCGCTGGCTCCGTGGGCGTGGGCGCATTAGTGGATTATGAGCTGAATCACGGACTTCTGACATGGCTCTCTTCTCATACAGATTACATAAACACAGAAGGTTTGTTTTCGATTTGACTTAAACGATTTAAAAGCTGACATCTCAACGTTTCATTTGACATAAGTGTAATTTTTTTGTCATTAGAATTCACTAAGTTACAGTTCATTTTCTGAGAACTATCAGATTGGACTTCGTTCAGAGGGAGACGAGAGATCACGCATCATGTTAGTTTTCTTTATTTTACAAAAAGCACAACATTTTGTTTTTACTCTGAGTGTACACAAATAAAAGAAGATATTCCACAGATTAAAATGGTGTATAACTCTTAATTATATGTGCAACATTGATGGAGTATTTTGAGTCTCTTTCACACTGGTAAGAAAAAAACCGCGATGTATCGCCGGCGTGACCGTCAGACCCCAGAGTGTTAAAAGTGGACTAATCCTTTAACAGGCCTTTCTGAGAGCCAGCCAATAATGAGTAGGTGTATGGCAGCTAGCGATGGCCACAGTCAGCCAGTGAACATTCGCCATTGAGATGCGTGGCTGTAGTAGGCCCCTTTTTGAGGCGAATTTCCCACAGTATGGTTACTTCTCTGCCAGTTTAGACTTGATACCAGGTGGTTGGCCATAGTAGGCCTCCCTGATGCGAGTTTCCAGCAGCTCAGTATCGGTCAGCAGGGTCTTGCTATCAGGTGGTTGGCCTTCCGGCCTCACTGAGACCACACACTTCAGCGTGTTGCTGGCTTGGCTAACCTTTTTCACCTTTGTCTTTAGTTTATAGCCTGGTCAACCTGATAGGTCGAGCTGGTACTCTCTTCACTCTGAGAGTGGGCTTGAGTATTTAGCTTCCTAAGTCTGGTCAGTGGTTGAAGGCTTCCCTCTAAGCCTCCCAGTTAGATCAGCTCTTAGGCTGTGAGCATTACCCTCGTGAGGGTTCCTTTTTAGAGTGCACAACCTCCTTAGCGCCTTGAAACATAGGTGCTTTGTAGATCCTAGGATCGAGCAGAGTAACTCCCTTCGCTTGCAAGGGTCGATAGCACTTTGCTGAGTCCTGCTCTCCAGGATGCCCGTCTCTAAGATCTGGTCTGAGTTGGTCTACTGCCCTTTCTGCAGTCCCTCTTTCTGGATGTCTCTTTGTGAGACTTCTATGTCTAGAGACTGTGTCTAGAGACTGTTTCTGAGGACACAGACAGGTTGGTGGCAGACTAGGTTACTAGTTCAGTTTGAAGCCAGGTCAGCCTCCCTGGTGGCATTCAGGGTTGACTGCATTCCCCTGAGAAGTGACTGGCTGGGGTTCCTTCTGGGGTGGATATGCCGAGGTGGATATGTGTTTCAGACACCGGTTCCCACAGAGGCGTTCCCCTAAAGTCTTTATGCAGCATCTTGTTCCCTGTTCTCAGGGAGCCATGGTTACATGCGTAACCTGAGATGATATCTTAAATACTTCTTGAGTTGCATGCAAACTTGGGGATGGTTTAAAAATTTCCCATTTTTAAACCATCACCGTTGGCATATAATGCAACAAATATTGCTAAAGTAAACAGATTTAACTCAGATCTCAGGTGAAATTTGTCATTTTGACCCTCCTCTACAAAACATTGATTTTCTCAGTAAATATACATTCATGACATTTAATATTTTTGCTTTCTTCTTCATTTATGTATTTCTTTCACAAGAAAAATCAAAATATTGTTTTTAGCCGGGGACCTCTGGTGCATATTAAGGTAATGAAAATAACTCAGAGAATAGGCTTAATGGTTTTGAACATAATGTCACAATGCAGAAAAAAATGCAATATATAATTCTTTGGAGAGATGAAATGGAAGGAATGAAAGAATCAAAGATTTTATAAGGGCAGCACAGAAATGTAAAGAAATACTTTGGTTTCCAACCTTGTAATGCATGTTGCTCACTTTAAATTTTTTGGCTATTAATCGACAGAGAAATTTTGTTTTCCAGCCTCAATACTTTCCACAGCTGACCAACAGTAACACCTCACCAGCACCTGAACTTAAGAGTAAACACAGGCACAAACATGACCATCACCTACCCAACATCTGACCCCGGGACTGGTGCAAATGTGTTTGGTAGGGAAAACGTGTTTTCAGTGGAATGACTTGATGTTTTTATTTCAAACAACATAGAAGTTTAGCTTTTTTATCACATACTGTATTAAAAATATTAAAGTTATATATAGTTCTGGAATCTAATATTCTACATATACTGTACAGTGGCCCCAAAAGTATTTTGAGATTTAAACCCCACATAGAAATGTATTAATGTTAAAAGTTATTACAGTTTTTTCAATTGCTAGCATAGTTATGTCCAATCTGTAGTCACATTTTCAAAACTCTAAACACATTTAGCAGAACATCCGTCTGTTGTGACCATACCATTAACACAATTCATGTCGTTTTCACACAAAATGCAGTCAATTAACACGTTTCTAAAATGCTTACATTTTCTTTTCATATAAGCTTACCCCATACCAAAATCATGGATCTTTCTCATTTTATTTGAAAATGCTTAAACACAGCAAGTCATAAATGAAGACCTAATGTTCCAATCTTTAAATATAGGATAAAACCGTCTCAGGTTACATCTGTAACCCTGGTTCCCTGAATAGGGAACGAGACGCTGCGTTGAACGCTTTGGGATCACCTCTGCGTGATAACGTCTTGAAGCACTTGTGAAATCGAACCAATAGTGTGACGGTACGTCAGAACGGGTGACGTCCAGGGCCGCATTAAGACTACAGGGGGCCCCTGGGCTTTACCTCTTGAGGGGGCCCTTCATCCACCAGAACTATTACCTACATTCACTCAATCTTCTTAATCACAAAGTGAAAGTTATCAGCCTTTTATTTTGTATGAATAAATGCCATTACCAAAACATCCGAACCTATAGGTCTGTTATAAAATATAAATATCACTGCATGAACTACATATTGGCACATATTGAGGCCGGCTCATTTAAGAAAAACAACCGTTGGATTGCAAAGTAAGAAAGAAAAAAACAGCATTTTGCACCTCACGAGGAATAACCATCAATTTTTTTATGGTTACTTTTCTTAAATAAGACATCCTTAATGATGTATGCAGCCTTCAATTCCGAGCTCCGGAGGATGCAGCCTCTGAAATGAGATGCAGATTCGAACAGTAACAAAGGCATCAGTTTTACCGTATCAATTCCAGCGCGAGTCCTTGTNTGTCAGCATATTTGTTGACATGCATGATTTGTTTTTTTGTTTTTTTTACTTTGCAAAAAACATACTTTCCTTTTATTCTATTTTTTCCATAACATTCGATCCACCAGTACAATCATGTTCCTACAGTCATCTCAATTCTTCATGATTGCTCACCTTACCCCCAGTAATCTGGATCCTAAAAGCAAATTGAGACAAAAGGGCACAGAAAAACAGAAACAACTGCCTAAACATTACTTTTATTCAGTGTGATCAGGAACACGAGATAACGCATCTGCCACTACGTTATCAGAACCCTTGATGTGTTTTACAACTAGACTGTAAGGCTGTAAAAAGAGAATCCAGCGCATCAACCGCTGACTCGGAGACTGTAAAGAATGTAAAAACGTTAAAGGGTTATGATCAGAATAAACCTCCACAGGTAGTCCTCCCCCCACGTATACATCAAAGTGCTGAAGAGCCCAAATTAAAGATAACGCTTCTTTCTCGATCACAGAGTAATTCTTTTGGTAAGTATTAAACTTACGAGAAAAGAAACTTACTGGATGATCAAGTCCAGAGTCACCCGTTTGCAACAAAACAGCCCCAGCACCAATTTGACTTGCATCTACCTGGATTTTAAATGGCCGATCCAGCCTAGGAGCAGCTAGAACAGGAGCCGCGGTTAACAACAGCTTAACATTGTCAAAAGCTTTCTGACAATTTACACTCCAAACAAACTTAACAGAATCCTTGAGCAAATCAGTGAGCGGGGCAACAACAGTTGAAAAGTTGTGACAAAACCCTCGATAATACCCCACCATACCCAGAAATCGCATCAGCTCTTTCTTGGTTGATGGGGGAGGAAAATGTTGAATCGCCACGACTTTGGCTTGAATAGGACGTACCTCACCCTGGCCAACTTCTTTGCCCAAATATCTTACTGTCCCCTTGGCAAACTCACACTTTGCCAAGTTAACTGTAAGACATGCCTCTGCTAAACGGGTCAAAAGAGCACGAAGATGTATCAAATGTTGCTCCCATGTGTTACTAAAAACGATAACATCATCCAAATACACTGCACAACCTTCCAGGCCAAATACCACTCTATTCATCAATCTCTGGAAGGTTGCAGGTGCATTTCGCAGGCCGAAACTCATAACCAAGTACGAATATAACCCAGATGGCGTAATGAACGAAGTTATTTCTTGAGCTCTAGGAGTTAAAGGCACCTGCCAATATCCTTTTAAAAGGTCCAGTTTGCTTACAAACTTTGCCGTACCCACTTGATCCACACAATCCTCCATTCGAGGAAGTGGAAATGAATCAGGTTTAGTAATAGCGTTCAATTTACGATAATCAGTACAAAATCTGTCAGTAAGATCTGGCTTCTTCACCAGCAAACATGGTGAAGCCCAACTGGAGCAAGAAGGAACAGCGATATCATTCTCCAGCATATACTGAACTTCAGATTCCAACACTTTTCGCTTGCTGATAGGAACTCTATAAAAACGCTGACGAATAGGACGCGCATCTCCCACATCCACATCATGCTGGATCAGATGCGTACGAGTTGGCACATCTGCAAACAAACAAGGAAAGTCAAGCAACAATTTTGTCAATTCTGACCTCTGTACATCAGATAGATGCAAAAACAAAGCCTCCAGATTTCGAAGAGTCTCTGAATTCTTCAATTGAGGAAGCAAAACACAGTCCTCAGGGACAATCACATCCTCCCCCCCTCCACAGAAAGAGGCTGATCATCAAGAGAGGCACTAGAAATGGTGACAACTGGACTAATTGGTTGAGTTTCAGAACTACAAAAATGATAAGGCTTAAGTAAATTCACATGAAAACACTGCTTTGCTTTTCGTCGATCTGGAGTTGCAATCTGATAGTTTTGGTCTGTCATTTTACGAAGAACTCTGTATGGACCAGTAAATCGTGCGCAAAAAGGAGATCCAGATGAGGGCAACAAAACTAAAACCTGATCACCTGGTGTAAAAACACGACATTCTGCATGTTTGTCAAAGTGCTCTTTCATTTTACTCTGTGCTCCAACAAGATTTTTCTGAGCACTTAAACCTGCCAAAAACAAACGTCTACGAAAACCATTCACATATTCTAACAAGTTTTTTGGCGGATCATCTTCCACCAGTCCTTCCCTCAAAACAGAAAGAGGACCACGTACACTGTGACCAAAAACCAGATCATTTGCGCTAAAACCTAAGCTCTCTTGCTGTACTTCTCTAGCTGCAAGTAATAACCAGGGTAACCCTTCCTCCCAATCACGGTTCAACTCCACACAATAAGCGCGCAACAATGCTTTCAATGTTTGGTGAAACCGTTCAAGCGCACCTTGGCTTTGAGCGTGATATGCACTCGATTGATTAGGTTTCACATTGAGCACTCTCAAAATCTCAGCAAACATACGTGAAGTGAAATTTGTCCCTTTATCACTTTGAATAATCTTAGGTATCCCGAAAATAGAGATGAATTGGGTAAGAGCTTTTACAACTGCTTTAGTAGTAATTTTTCTGAGAGGGTAAGCTGCCGGATACCGGGTTGCCTGACACATTACTGTCAGCAAATATACGTTACCTGATTTAGAAGTAGGTAACGGACCCACGCAGTCGATTATTAGATGTTCGAAAGGCTTACTTGTGACAGCTATAGGACATAGAGGCACTGGTTTCAAAGTTTGATTGGGTTTGCCTGTTAACTGACACGTATGACATGTTTTAATGAAGGCCGATATATCCTTCTTCAAGCATGGCCAGTAGAATTGTCGCAAAACTCGGTCATAAGTTTTATTTACTCCTAAATGACCTGCCAATTCACCATGAGCAACCTTCATTACCATCTCACGGAACGATTTTGGTACCACTACTTGAATTACAGCTTCTCCAACTAAACCTCTCTTACAGGGAACATATTTCCTCAAGAGCAGCGCATCTTGAACAAAATATCCACTGATAGCACTTCTTACCTCTTGCAATGGAACAACCTTCTCAAACAACTGATGTAATCCAGGATCATTCTGTTGGGCCATTACCAGCTACCTAATAGAAATAGGAGAAAGAGTAGACAAACCAGGCACAACATACTTTGATTCCTTTTCTTCAAAAGATGTCTCACAACTCTTTGAACGAGTTACCACACATGACGTAAATACCTCAGGGAACTTTTGCTTTAACACATCAGCTTTCTCCATCACCGGAGTGGGCATTACTACAGGTGGTGGTATTACCTCTCGCCATACCCTACCTCCAGCTAAATCATTCCTAAGTATTACCATGACATCCTTCACTGGTAATGATGGACGGACTCCCAGGGTTACTTCTCCACAGACCAACTCCGAAGTCAAGTTTACTCTATGCAGCGGAACAGAAAGAGTGTTTAACCCAATCCCTTTAATCAAAACATTCCTACCTTTACTTGATTCATCAGAAAAAGGCAAGATAGACTGAAGAATAAAGGATTCAGAAGATCCTGTATCTCTTAAAATCTTAACTGGGACTGCTGCTTCTGACTTGGTTAAAGAAACAAAACCCTCTGTTATAAAAGGTGCAAAGCGGTTTTCAGTTTTTGACTGGTACTTCGCAGTCTCATCCATAGAGGCACTAGATTGAAAATCATGAACTTTTGCAGTCTCCGCCATTAACACAGGACTAACATTAGCATTTGACTTCTTTTGACTAGATTTCAATTTTGCAGCCAAAACAGGACACTTATTTTTCCAGTGTCCGCAGCGTTGAAACAGTAATTGCATACTAAATCTCGGTCAGGTTTTCCACGACCATTTTTCTCAAATTTTGAAGAAAAAGTTGGTTCAAATCTTCTTGTTGCAACTCTATTTTCAATACCGTTACCATAGTGATGACCTGATCGTTCAACTCTATATGCAGATTTATGCGTCAAAACATAATCATCTGCTAAGACTGCAGCTTCACACACATCATGTGGCTTCTTTTCATTTATGTATGTAGCAATATAGTCAGGCACAATGTTCTTGAACTGTTCTAAAATAATAAGATCACGTAACCTCTCGAAATTATCAACATTGGAAGCACTGCACCAACGATCAAAATGAGAAACAAGTTCTCTTACCACCTCAGAATGCGTTTGGCGGTCACCTTTCCTCCAGTTCCTAAAACGCTGGCGGTATGCCTCAGGAACTAACTCATAAGCCTTTAGGATTGTCACCTTTACCTTATCATAATCCTTCCGGTCGTCCATCGAAAGCGCTGCATATGCTTCCTGTGCTTTACCTGTAATCACAGTTTGGAGCATAACAATTCGGACAGTATTTGGCCAATTCCTTTCTTCAGCAATAGTCTCAAACAAAGAGAAAAATATATCAGGATCATGTTCGTTAAATTTAGGTAATCTTAAATTACTGGCCAAGTCGAAACCACCATAATCGTTCCTCTCACCACGCTCTGGGGAAAGTTTACGTTCCTTTACCAATTTTAAACGCTCCGCTTGCAACTCAAACTCACGTGTTGATTTTTCAGCCTCTAATTGTTTCTGTGCAAATTCAATTTCACGTTGTTTGAGTAAGTTATTGACTCTTAATTTTTCAATCTCAAACTCAAATCGCTTAGTTTCCTTAACCAATTCTTTATCATGATCCTGTTGCATTTGCAAAATCTCTTTTCTTTGTTCAAAAGACAACCCTGAAAAAATATCTACAGGATTTCTCTCAACCTCTTGTTTTTTCTGTGCGGAAACGATTAAAAAATTGTTTTCAATCAACCAATTTCTCACAATAGAATGAAGTTCGTTTTTCTTTATTCGTTTGTCTACATCACTAATTTTAAAGTACTCTACAAGTTCCCACAACTGTTGCTTCACAAACAAATTCAACACGTCCTCTGATGGAGTGTTAATAAATTCTTCAACGGATGCCATATTATTAATTGAAAAGCCAGTGCATTTAAAAACAACAGCTACAGAGAAAACATCAGTCCATTATTTCCCCTTCTACACTGCCTATCCACACACTAAACTATTATATACCTAATCTTCGTGCAGCTTTCAAGAGCAAAGCGACATTAAACACCATATACCGACAGTTTCAAAACTGAGCAAAACAGCCCAATTTGTTACCACGGCGGTGTGCTTCACCCAAAAGCCTACACAAAAATAAGAAAGGCAAAACAACAAACCAACGCAAAGCGTTGCTAATACCTACTGGGGAACATGAACAATGTTTAATCTATAACCATAATAAAAATGCACTTACCTTACATGACGACTACGAACTCGCAGGACATTTTATAAACTCAAATGTTTAAATTGCGTGCACCTCCAAAATAATGCGAGTAAACAATAATTTGGTTGCCCATTTCACATTTACCTCAAACAGAGCACAACCCAAATAAATTAAAATATATTTCTACATTTAAATCAAACGAATGCGTATTTATTTTTATCCAGTTAACAATCTTTAAGACGAGCCCCCATTTGTTACGGTTCCTCGCAAGGAACGCAACAAAACAAGGGAGACGCCACACAACCGCTTACTTTGCAAAAATAACAATTTATTAAACTATAGAAAATAAACATGAAGTGTTTTGTAATCAGTGTAAATGGATAGTCAAAGTGTCAGCATATTTGTAAGTGATACAAGTGTTACAAACTAGCAAAACCAACGAAAGATAATGTCCAACAAAATCCGTTCTAGGAAGGGCGGATCAACTCCTCGAGTGCGGCGGTGGTCCCCCGCAATCTCCATAACCATCGAGAACGCCCGTAGCCCCATGAAAAGGCAACAAACGCCAACAAGCACCAGACTCTTCTTCTCCATCAGTTCAAACGTGTCCTTTTGACAGAGCGTTAATTCGGTACAGGTGCAACATTACGTCATCCAATCGGCCAGTCACCTGTAGCTTATAGAAACACAGTGACTCACTGATTCACTGAGACGTCACAACAGCAAGTAGAAAACAACTTCCATTTATATGCGTATAGCTTTCTCGTGGAAGGAGCTCTGGAGTGGAGTATGGTCTCGACAACCTCAGTTGGGAGATTGGATTCTATGAGCCTAGTCCCCTCAGAGGCCAGGCCCAAAGTTTCCACAACTCCAGGCGGGGGGGGGGTGAATTATCATGCCGCCCGCTTGAGACAGAAGGTCCTGTCTGATGGGGATTTCCATGGGGGAGCCGTCTAGAAGAGACACTAGGCCTGCAAATCAAACTCGGGTTGGCCAGAATGGGGCTATCAGTATGAGATGGACCCTGTCGCGGCGAACCCTCTCCAGAACTCCTGGGAATAGAGCAATCGGGGAAAATGTGTACAGACGTAACCTCGGCCACGTCTGCACCGTGGCATCCAATCCCAGAGGGGCTGGATGAGTCAGAGAGCACCACAGTGGGCAAAAAGATGTTCTTTCGAAGCAAATAGGTCAACTTCTGCACGATCGAAGTTTTCTCAAATGAGCTCCACCACCTCAGGGTGTAGACTCCATTCCCCGGGCCTTGGCCCCTACCTCAACAGGATGTCTGCCCCCACATTTTGATGCCCCGGGATAAGTGCTGCTCTCAGGGAGAGGAGCTTCCCCTGGGCCCACAGGAGGATCCGATGGGCTAATCTGCACAACTGGCGAGACCTCAGACTCCCCTGATGGTTGTGTAACGGTTGTAGCGGTCCGTACAGTTATTAATCAATTTATGGGTGGAATATGAATATAATAATTCATAACGTTTTATGAATAATTATTATGCACATACCTACCCAAGGGGGAATTAAACATATATTGTTAATTACAACGAATTATAATCAATTATGTATATGATTAGTTCTGGTTTAATAATTATTTAGAGAAACTGTTCGTTTGTCCAGCAAACTAATAGTTCCTCATAAAATATTGAAATAGATTTATTCTTTTGGCCACAAGAATAAATTCCTATTATAGCATCAAAGCATAAAGTGATCGAAAACGTTAAAGTGACTTGGTTTTCGGTTGAATGAACAAGCAGAACAATCGAGCGTGAATAACATGTTTAATATGCAAACTACGACTACAGAGGTCTAAATACATAATATACAAATATATACAAAAGGGAACGTAGAGACATGAAAGGAAGGAAAGAGAGAGAGCAAATAGCAAAATCTAACAGTCCAGGAAAGCCAGCACAGAAAGCAGTTTCATTATCTAGATAAGAAACGGTTACTTGCATTGGAGTTGCGTGTTGAGTTTCAGTTTAGCGCTGGTGCAGTTCGTTGACTTCTTCCGTTCCGCGGGAAGGTTTGAACTGAGGACTTGAGAGTTAGTTTCGCTGGAAGAAGTTGGTGGTCCCGAAAATGAGCGCGATGGAGGCGCGTGGTCCAGAGGTGTCCGGGAGGGACGTGCTCGAGGTAGCAGGAGACAATCGGGAGAACACACGAGAATTTGTGTGTCGTTATTTTTATGGAAAACCAAACTAACACACCTCCTGAAGTGTAACGGCCAATAGATGCGCAGCACTATTTGATGGGCAAAACTCCTTGGTTTGGTCTCCTCGCTGAATTTGCATACTGATGGATATCAGATCGGATTCCGAGACGGAGTATTTACTTCACCATATCATTACACACATAGAAAAATGCATTTGTCAGCTATGTGACATACTTCAGTGAATAGCTCGAGTCCGGAGCTTTACGGAGAGATCAAACTCGATAGATCAGAAAGGCATATAAAAGAAGTTATGGTTTACAGACAAAATTCCATCATTAAAACTAAAATTAACTCAAACTACAGTTATTTGCTAAGTCTAAACATTAGGAAAACATGCATACACTTAGACATATTACTCAAATACAAATTTGGCATAGTCATATAAGTATATAAAGTCCTTATGCGTGTGTGCGTGTGTGTGTGGGTGTGTGTGTGTCTCTGTGTGTGCGCGTGTTTGATATTGAAATGCCGTGTTGCCACATGGCCCATGGTAACGTGATCCGAGACAATCATGATTGTTTGCAGTCGCACTGGAGGTGTTCGGGGATCTATCACACAGCCATAAAGATGTCCGGGAGATCTGTACGTGTCCGCCAGATCGGCGCCAAGTTCTGATTTGTAATTCAAAGTTCAGTGGGTTGAAGCGTAATCACAGTTTATGGTGCGCCCGCTAAATTCTGATCGGTTGCAGATGCTACACAGCCTACCTGACTGAAAGGCCTCATTATTATGCAAGTCATTTCAGGTCATTATTATGTGATTCTTTTGTCTTCTCAGGTGAGAAAATTTCATTTCATGATTATAGTGACCAAAATGATCACGGTTATCACAGAATCCTGTTCAAAAAGTCCTAATGCTACACAATGAAATCAATTCACCAAGTTTTATGTAGAAAACCAGCAAATAACAAATAAAATTAGCATCAATATGTACTTTTTCTTTATATAAACATTAAAATAATAACATAAAAAATGATGGCCAGATTTTAAAGGAGTGTCTTGCAACATGTTATCTCTAAATCATTTTTATAAAAGTCAAAAAAGATAAATTACTGACATTTACAATGCACATTATCCTTTATTATTAATAGTATGCGGTCCATGCAGCTTTACAGAGGGATGCTTTACAGGGGGTATGGCTTATCTAAATGAGATGTAAATGAGCCCTATTGTCACTCCCAGCAGGTGAGAACAGGTGAGAACTGCAGAAACTTTAAAGGCGTTTTTCTCCCTATAGAGCTTTCTTAAGTGCCTACCTTCAAATGGCCACAACTTCTCCAAATATTATCAGATTTCCATGTGTTACACATTGTTGGAAAGCTTGGAGACTACACTTTCAGAATCTGTGAATAACTCAAAATGCCCCAGAACCGACTTGTGTCCCTACTTTCCGTGACTGGTCACATATGTATATAAAAGACACTATAATGGTGAGAATTGTTGTGCTTCTCCCTACCCTCATTACGTCACGGCTGGGGATACACACGAGCTCTGTGTTGTTTGTAATGGGAGCGGAGCATGCCCAGGCCGCCCTCGAGGGGGTTGTTTGCGGCATTGTGATAAGTTTAATATAAAACCTCTCCACTCCCGCCGGGCGCTCTTTGAGGAGGGCGCAGCGGCTCGCGTTCCTCGTGGTAGGAGGATATTCAGCCTGTCATTTTTGACTGTTTGTTTCTGGCTGCATTTAATTTAAGGTTTAAATTAAATATTGAATACATTAAATTCTGAGGAATTTAAAAGAAAAGAGGCCAGTCTGCCAACCCTGCCACCTCATGTGCTTCAGGGCGCAGCGGTTTCCAGTGATCCTCCAAGAAGAGGAGGGTCATAGAGTGGTCAGTTCAGTTGTTCCCTGCCGGTTCGCCGTTTCAGGGCACTGGTCTGACCATTCATCCAAAAAAAAAAAAAAAGTGTTGCCACCCGTGCTCCCCCGCAGAAAGCTTGGGGACAGGAAACACAGCTGAAGTCTTTGTGGGGTAAGGCAGATCTGCGGACTGTTATCACCAAGAAGGCTTCGAAGAGGTCCTGACGCCAGTGGCATGGGACATTCGAGGGTAGCCCCCTTCCGAAGAGGGTTCTTTACCACACTATATGGTATCCGCCCCTCCTCGGTGCCCTCAGGGGTCCGTTCTGCCAACCCTGCCACCTCGTGTGCTTCAGGGCGCAGCGGTCTCCACTGACCCTCTGAGGAGGGCCAGTCGACATTTGACTCGGTTGTTCCCTGCCGGTTCGCCGCTTTAAATGCTCAAAAAAAAAAAAAAACACACCAGAGGCCAGTCTCGAAAGACTGGTTCCCTAAGTAGAATGGAAACTTCTTTCAAGTATTTCTCAATGGGTACTGCTCACAATAGAAAAGGGTTACAGAGTTCGGGTCTCGCCCGCCCCAATTTAACAGGGTCTTCCCTATAGTGGTGGACCCCTTGCAGTCTCTGGTATTGGACCACATAGTTCTGACGCTCTTGCAAAAAGGAGCTATAGAAGGGTTTCACAGTCTGTACTTTGTTCCAAAGAGGGTTGGAGGGTACTTTCATATATCCATCCATCCTCAACACAAGAGATTCCTCAGATTTGCTTTCGGGGGCGAAGCTTATCAATACAGGGTTCTTCCTTTCTGCCTAGCTCTTTCACCCCGCACCTTCACAAAATGTGTGGATGCATCTCTGGCTCCTCTGAGACTCCAGGGCATTCGCATGTTGAATTATATCAACGATTGGTTGAATTTAGCTCAATTTGAGCACATGGCAGTCCAACATCGAGATGTTGTTCTATCTCACATGAGAAGGTTTGGGCTGAGACTTAATGCCAAGAAGAGTGTGCTTCTTCCAGCTTAAACTACCAACCAAGGAGGGTCATAGAGTGGTCAGTTCAGTTGTTCCCTGCCGGTTCGCCGTTTCAGGGCACTGGTCTGACCATTCATCCAAAAAAAAAAAAAAAGTGTTGCCACCCGTGCTCCCCCGCAGAAAGGGGTAGTCTGGGATTCCATCACAATGCAGGCACGTCTGTCTCCTGCTCTGGTGAATACCATTCTCTCGGCCGTGAATGGGGTGAAATTAGGCCAGTCACGCACTGTAAAACAGTTTCAGAAACTGTTGGGTCTGATGGCAGCTGCGTCCAACGTGATTCCTTTTGGCCTGCTGCACATGAGACCCTTACAGTGGTGGCTCAGGACCAAGGGGTTTTCTCCAAGGGGAAATCCTTTCCGCATGATCAAGGTCACCTGCTGATGCCTTCGTGCCTTATTCATGTGGAAGAAGCCTTGGTTCCTGTCCCAGGGTCCTGTGTTGGGGGCTCCTTGTCTTCGCGTAATGCTAACGACGAATGTGTCTCTCACAGGCTGGGGGGCGATCATGAGTGGTCGCTCGGCTCAGGGTCTTTTGGAGGACCATCATCGTTCCTGGCACATAAATCGGCTGGAAATGATGGCGGTATTTCGAGCACTCAAATACTTCCTCCCAGACCTGAGGGGCCACCATGTGTTGGTTTGCACAGACAACATGTCGGTGGTCTCTTATATCAACTGTAGCAAATTAGCTCAAAATAAATATGAATAATTAATCATAACTAGTTATAATTAATTATTAATATTTGGATCAGTTAATAAAATTAACTTAATGTAATAAAATTAATATTACAATCAATTAACCTGTTGTCCAATGAACGCACAGTGTTAATTGTTTATTAATTCTAAGAAATGTTCATTTCCAGGTTATGGGAAATAACAATCTTATTGTAAAGTACTACTAAAAGCCTGTAGTCAGGACCAGCATGAATAGGGACTCCGGTATGTGAGCGTGAAACAAGGACAACTTTACGTGTGACATGAACAAGACTTTATTAACTAGACTAAACACTTAAACTACTCTAACATTCACACACATACATGCATACAGTTTACCAAGAGAGAGAGAGCTAAAGCAGACAGAGTACAGGAAAGTTACAGCATTGTTGGACATTCAGCAGATCAACAGCCTTGAGCAAACCATCAGTTTAGTTTTAACAGGCCCTTCTTTAAAAGGGGGTAAGGATACTCAATGTATCCGATGATGAGACTAAGGGTGCTTTCACACTTGGTTCGATTGCCTGGACCGAACCCGAGTTCGATTGCTCCCCCCTCCCCCTGCCCCCACTGGACTGTGTTCACATTATACTATTTGGGTCCGACCCGCGGTTCGTTTGCGTCATCAAACCAGCAGCTGTTTACTACGTTGCTTAGTAACGATGGCGCAGGAGAAGGCGGCAAAATGCATAACGTTGCTCTCCTCATTTTTATATTTTTGTTTTTGAACCGTTGGTTTTGTTCATAACGGCTCTTGCGTCTATCTGCCGCGAATGTATAATGCTGAAGGCGAGCAGAAATTAGAAAAGCTACGCTACAGCTCTCTGTTTGCAGCACGTCAGTCACGCACGTCGGGAAAGTGAGTGAAACATACAAAAACACAAATTTTTATCAAATAATACGGCATTAATAGCGGTTCACTTCCGCAATTTGGTACGTTTGCATTCATATCAGAAGCGAACCGTACCGGAGTTCACTTGAACCGCACCCCAGACCACCCTTTTTAAGCGGACTCGGGTACGGTTCGCGGGTGCGCACCCGAGTTCAGAATACAGTGTTCACATCATCCAAACGTACCGAACTCTGACGTCAATCGAACCCGGGTGAGCACCAAAAGTGCTGATGTGAAAGCACCCTAAGTTTGATACTTGCATGTCTCTCCAAGTTGAATTAAAACTGTCCTGATGCAATTTGTGGAGGCTTCCGTTGAATCTTTGCTGATATTGTCTTGATGAAAGAGAACCAGTTGGATTCAGAGGATCTTTGGTGAATGGAAGTTTCTAGGCCGAAGCCTGGCACAAGCTTTGGGTTTCCGTAGAAGCTTCTAGAGCATCATCTTAACATCCGCATTTGTCAGTAAAAGAGAAGAAAAAGAGCAGGAAGAGAAGAGCAAGAAGAAGGGTTTGATCTTGTGATCAATGAATATAAGGGGTGAAGATTTCTGAGCCAATAAGGAGTTTCCCTTTCAGAGGGTAGTTTTACGAGTCTTTGTTCTGTAGCAAGATATTAGCATAAGACACGGGATTGGACGAATGAGAGAATAACCTTCTAGATTCTTATAATACTAACATGTCACAGAGTTAGTAACATGTAACATAAATTACCAAATAGGAAATGAAAGTTGGAGTCCGTAGATACCAAACATGCTGCCAATGTGATCTCAGTTAACTATAAATTCCAGCTCTGGAATATATTAATACCCAAAATAGTTCAAAAGAGAAAATTAACAAATAGAATAAAGCCTATAAAAGGAAAGTAATGAGATGGGAAACTTGGATACATGTTTATACATTTCCTAAGTAGTTATATAGAGAATACATAGGATTAAGAGAGTTTATTTGTCCTTCTCAGGAAGAAGGAGTCACTAACATTCTTTCTGATCATATAAGTACCCTGTATCTGTAACAGGACACCTAGTTCTGTCAGTGTGTTAGCTACATTTGGGATGCTGGTTGCAGTTTTAGGGGGATGGGTTCACAGAACTTTGATAGTGGGAGTGAGTTTATGGGTAATTCATTAAATACAATGAATAATTGTGTGGCTGATTGATCCAGACGCTACAGCTGTGAAAAAACCCTCCGTGATGGTGTATATCAAACATACAGAAAAAACAGCAATACTGTGAAATATTATTACAATTTAAAATAATGGTATTATATAGGCCTACTTTAAAATATAATGTATTTCTGTGATGCAAAGTGTCTGAACAATGTTACCTCTATGGCATTTCATATAGGCTTTTAGCTTAAAAGCATGTACATTTGGAGAAATATTGATGGATTCTCATATGTTTATGTCAATTTTCTATACAGAGGAGTAATATTTATTCAATATTTATTGTCATCACTATGAGTGCTGGATTCTGTGTTTTCAATTCATACTTGCAGCCGGAGGGCGCTCTGTGCACATTTAGTCCACAAATGCCTGCTAAAGAAGAATAGGCAATCCAGGAACTAACTGAACTAACTGAGGCCAGAGATCCCTAACTATGGCTATTCAAAACACTTTTCAAGACAATAAATACACGATTGAGAGACGATGTCTGCATGTATTGACTGAATTTGTGTCTGAATAGCGCTGGCTCCGTGGGCGTGGCCGCATTAGTGGATAATGAGCTGAATCACGGACTTCTGACATGGCTCTCTTTTCATACAGATTACATAAACAGTGAATATTTGTTTTTGATTTGACTTACACGATTTAAAACCTGAAATTTCAACGTGTCTTTAGACGTGTATTTTTTTTGTGATTAGTATTCACTAAGTTACAGTTAATTTTCTGAGAACTATCAGATTGGACTTCGTTCAGAGGGAGACGAGAGATCACGCATCATGTTTGTTTTCTTTATTTTACAAAAAGCACAACATTTTGTTTTTACTCTGAGTGTACACAAATAAAAGAAGACATTCTATAGTTTCAATTGACATATTACTTATGTCTCTATGACAAAAAATGACGGAGTATTTTAAGTCTGTTTTGCTGCAATGTGAAAAAAATCCTGCAAAACGCGCCGGCGCGTTATCCAGTATGGAAATTCACACAGACAATGACACGCCCCTACTGCGTGTTAGAATCTCCGAAAAACAAGCCGATTTCAACCTCAAAATGTACGCTTTTAAATATACCAATACTGCTATCTCAAACATGGAGAGGCTTCTTCATGATCTCAACTAACAGATTCTGCAAAAAAATGAAAATCACCAATTTTGAAAAAAAAACGCTTCTTTCTCATTTTGCTCGAGAGTTGTGCTGCCGACTTGTGTCCCTGGTTTCCGTGACGGGTCACATATACAGACAGCACATTACATGCCCCACCAGGGACAGTAACATACTGGACCATTGCTACAGAGCTGCTTTGGGACTCTCTGATCACTGTTTGGTTCATCTTCTACCAGCCTACAAGCAGAAACTGAAATCTGCTAAGCCTGTGGTAAGAACTGTAAAGAAATGGACCAGCGAAACAGAGCGGGCTTTACAAGCCTGTTTCGACAGCACTGATTGGAGTGTTTTTGAGGCTGCAGCCACTGATCTGGATGAGCTCACTGACACAGTGACATCCTACATCAGTTTCTGTGAGGACTTGTGTGTTCCCACCAGGACTTATACACAATGACAAACCTTGGTTTAATGCAAAACTCAGACAGCTTCGCCAGGCCAAAGAGGATGCCTACAGGAGCGGGGAAAAAGTCTTGTACAAACAGGCCAAATACACACTGAATAAGGAGATCAGTGTAGCAAAGAGAAGCTATGCTAAGAAGCTAGAACACCAGCTTTCAGCTACTGACCCAGCATCGGTGTGGAAGGGCCTGAAAACCATCACCAGCTACAAGACCCCATCCCCCAGCACTGTGGAGCACCAACATTTAGCCAACGAGCTGCATACATTTTACTGCAGGTTTGAAAGACCTGGTCTCACACCCCACACCCGCTCTGACTGGCTCACCAAACAGCCATCAACACCCTCACCCCTCTCCCTCCAGCTTCTCAACCTGCACTTCAGATCAGTGAGAGGGATGTATGCAGAGTCTTCAGGAAACAGAAGATAAGGTAAGCCAAAGGCCCAGACAGTGTTTCACCAGCCTGTCTCAAAGCCTGTGCCGTCCAGCTGTCATCCATCTTCACACTGATCTTCAACAGATCACTGGAGCTGTGTGATGTCCCCTCCTGCTTCAAACACTCCACCATCATCCCTGTGCCCAAGAAACCAAAAATCACAGGACTAAATGACTACAGACCTGTTGCTTCGACTTCTGTGGTCATTAAGTCATTTGAGAGACTGGTGCTGGCCTACATGAAGGACATCACTGGACCCTTACTGGACCCCCTGCAGTTTGCTTATCGTGCAAACAGGTCTGTGGATGATGCAGTCAATGTGGGACTGCATTATATCCTACAACATCTGGACAAACCAGGAACTTATGCAAGGATCCTGTTTGTGGACTTCAGTTCGGCTTTCAACACCATAATCCCAGATACTCTCCTGAATAAACTGACCCAGCTCTCTGTACCCACCTCCATCTGTCAGTGGATCACCAGCTTCCTGACAGACAGGCAGCAGCTAGTGAGGCTGGGAAAACTCACATCCAGCACCCGCACCATCACCACTGGAGCTCCTCAGGGCTTTGTTCTCTCCCCACTGCTCTTCTCCCTCTACACAAATGACTGCACCTCTAAAGACCCCTCTGTCAAGCTCCTGAAGTTCGCAGACGACACCACAGTCATCGGCCTTATCCGGGACGGAGACGAGTCTGCTTACAGACTGGAGGTTGAACAGCTGGCTGTCTGGTGCAGTCTTAACAACCTGGAGCTCAACACGCTCAAGACAGTGGAGATGAGAGTGGACTTTAGGAGAAACCCCCCTGCTCTCCCCCCACTCAGCATCATGAACAGCACTGTGGAGGCAGTGGAGTCATTCAGGTTCCTGGGCACCACCATCTCTCAGGACCTGAAGTTGGACAATCACATTGACTCCACTGCGAAAAAGGCACAGCAGAGACTGTACTTCTTTCGCCAGCTGAGGAAGTTCAACCTGCCACAAGAGCTGCTGACGCAGTTTTACTCAGCTGTTATTGAGTCAGTTCTGTGCACTTCTATAACTGTTTGGTTTGGGTCAGCCAGCAAATCAGATATAAGAAGACTGCAACGGATTGTTAGGACAGCTGAAAGGATAATTGGTATGCACCTGCCCAACCTTCAGGACTTGTACAACGCCAGAGTGAAGAAACGGGCAGGTAACATCATCACAGACCCCTCTCACCCTGGACACAACCTTTTTGCACTTCTGCCCTCAGGCAGACATTACAGATCTCTATGCACTAGAACATCTAGGCATAAGAACAGTTTTTTCCCCAATGCTATCTCCAGCTTAAACAGCTAACATAGCAATTACCCGTTTTAGTATTCACTTTCAGTACTTGAGAGAGAGTAAAAAATTAGTTGTGTAAATATATATATATATATTCTATTCACTCTGCTGTATATACAATACAAATCTGTATGTCTTCTGTTCCAGATGTATACCACATTAGTATTATTATTTATTTTATTTTACATATTTATTATTTTCTTAGTTTACTTATTTAAATGTTTCTGTTCTCATGTCATATGTATGTGTGTACCAAGAGCTTCTGTAGAAAACCACAACAAATTCCTTGTGTGTTTGTGCACACCTGGCGAATAAAGCACATTCTGATTCTGATTCTGATTCTGATTCATATATATGTGGTGTAACACTGATAGAGATAGTTTCTGAATGCGTAATTGACAGACAACACCAAATAAGACACACAATAACACAGAGCGCTGCTGAAGACACAGAGGCTGGCGTTCTTTGTTCTCAGGAGTGCTTTATAGTTTCCTTGTCCGTGACGTCACCCGTTCTGACGTTCCGTCACACTATTGGTTCGATTTCACAAGTGCTTTAAGACGTAATCACGCAGAGGTGATCCCAAAGCGTTCAACACAGTGTCGATGTTCCCATGAAAGGGAACTATACTTTTGCAACAACAGCAGTACTGGAAAGGTACTGGAAAAAATATAAAACAAATACTGAAACAATTAATAAGCATTTTTAATTAGCAGATCACTTAAATATTTAGAAATAGCAGATTCCAATCTCGGAGGCATAGTCAGGTGTTGAATTTATTTTCATTACGTGGACACACAGTAAAATAGGACTCTTTGAATCGTATTTGTTCAGTGTGGATGAAGAACAACACAGAGGAGCAGAGAGAAAATAATATTTGGGTAAAGGAGAGGAATAGATGAAGGAGGAGAGGAGAAGTTGGATCAGAACAAGGGAGAAGAAGAGGTATGGGAGAAAGGTAGAATGTGTGCTGGATTGTGCATCTCTATGGTTTTCCCCCTTACACATATGGAACCTAAAGCTTATTTCTGAAAAAAAAAAAAAAAAAGAAATTGTGACTTTTTATCTCACAATTCTGAATTTTTTCTCTCAATTCCTAGTTTATATCTCACAATTCTGAGAAAGATTTTTTGAATTGTGAGATATAAACTCACAATTGCAAAATAAAAATTTTTTTTGAAAAAAATTACCTTTTATGCTTTTTTATTCTGTGGAGGAAAAAAAAGCTTCCATAATAACCAAAGACCATGTATGTTGGATTTGTTGTTGATCAATGGCATTAATTTCATGTTTTTATTTCAGTAAAAGCTTCATACTACAACGATTTTTACTACAACGATTCCACTACCACTGTTCCATATTTACAAAATATGTGGTCTGTGTAGGGCACAGTGCTATGTGCTATGTTTGAAAAAAACTGTAGTGCATTAGAAATTAGAATTATACAATTATGCATGTCTGATATCTTTGTAATAGTATCCTTTCAATGGTATTAAGTCGATTTCAAATGTCTGGCATCAGCACTGGCCAATGCATTGATCTAAGCATTGATCTAAGCTACCCTGGCACCAACGCTTAGGCGTTCCATTTACAGTTTTTTTCAATTGCTAACAAGCGTTTACCAATACTTAAAGTACTTTTTCTAAACTCTTAACACAGCAACACACCTACATCACATAATTAGCCAAATAGTTAATTTTCTGCCCAAAACCAGATTTTGTTAAATAAAAACAAACTCTACATTTCAAAATGCTAAAAACTTTTTTCAACATATACTAACTCTATCAAAACACAGTAAACCTGATTCAAAATCGAGTCGTTCTGTCAAAACATAGCACTAGTTTTCTATCCAAAATGAACATATAGTCAATCAAAGCGACTGTCAAAATACTAACAGTTGATGGCATTATGAAAACTGCATTACTTGTAATGTTTCAGTTCTACCTGCAGACAATATGAAATCCATAGTTTTTAAAATTCAGTTCCCTTTCAAAGGCTACACTCTAAGCTGCGCTTTATTCAGCACTGTGGAAACGTCTTTAGTCGTGACCAGCTGTGAATATATGTGTAAAACAACGTCAATGAAATTGACCTATATTTATAGCCTTGCGTGACGTCATTGGAATGCGCCGTGAGCGAGGCTATTATTAGATGTGCCACCTGTACATCAGCAGGTCTTTTGTCTTCAGAGGCCACTCTGTGAAGTTGTGTGTGAACTATATCTCTAAGCATCTATCATTTCTCTTTTGTCAGGAGTTAGATTTGATAGGCAGAGCGCAGAAAACTTTCTCTCTGTTCCTCCTTTCACTCTGCAGTGCAAGTAAAAGTGAACGTTGCATATAACACATATATATATGTATATATATATATATATATATATATATATACATATTATATTATATTATATATATTGAGAGGAAGTATGACTGAACAAGGCAGACGGTGTGTTCCTCCGTGTTCGCGTCCGATCGCCGAAACGGACACACATCCGTACTGTTTTGACATTCGGAATGTTTTGACATTCAGAAAACTTGCGTTGGAAGGCGGCAAGTGCGAGCATTGTGAACTGTTCACAGTTAAGATGCTTCGTGCTCGTCTCTCTTTCTTCCAGGGATCAGCACCCGCATTACGATCGTGGGGCTCACAAATGGATCTTGCTGACGAACGGGAGACGGGTCCTGCCCTTTCGCCTGATTTGTCACCTGATCCACGCGTCTCCTCGCGCCATCCTGAAGCGCACTCCGGTGCTTCTTCAGCTCACGCGGGGGACGATGATTCTCTTCTCGAGTTTGCTGCCTCTGAGCGTTCCTCACGTGATGATAAAGCCGTTGAGGAATTACTCGAGGTAGTAACTCGAGCTGTTGCTAGATTACAGCTAGACTGGCCACAGGAAAAAGAGACCCCCAAACCATCCAAGCTTGAGGGTAGGTTTTTGTCCGGTGGCAGAGGGGAGGGGCCACAACGCCAGTCTCTCCCCTTCTTTGAGGACCTCCATGACGAGTTATCAAAGTCATGGAAGAAGCCATATACTTCCCGTGTTTTTGTGCCCTCGACGTCGATTTATTCGACTATCGTGGGTGCTGAAGCACGGGGGTATACGATGATGCCACAGGTTGAAGAGACGCTGGCGAGCTATCTCTCACCTGTGTCAGCATCATCGTTAAAAAAACCTACCCTCCCCACAAAGCCCTGTAGAACCACCTCAGCGCTTGTGGGAAAAGCTTTCCAAGCTGCAGGTCAGGCTGGTGCTGCGCTGCACACTATGGCAGTGTTACAGGCGTACCAAGCTGACCTGTTGAAGGATCTGAGTGCTGGCACTACCATCACAGAGGAAGCGTTCACAGAGCTTTGTCGAGCCACAGATCTGTCTCTCCGTGCCACCATGCAGACGGCACGTGCCATTGGCCGTTCTATGGCTGCTATGGTTTGCACGGAGAGGCACCTGTGGCTAAACCTCACGGGCATCAAAGATAAAGATCGTGTATTCCTTCTTGATGCCCCAGTATCACCTTCTGGCCTGTTCGGAGACTCAGTCAACACAGTCGTGAGCAGGTTTCAGGAGGTGAAAAAATCAGAAGATGCTTTTGTGAAGTTCCTTCCTCGCCGCACTCAGGGGGAGGGGCCATCAGCCACCCAGCCCCAACCCGGTCCTTCTAAAAGAGAGTTTCAGAAGCAGAGGGTGGCGAGCCGAGCTCCCCCTCGTAAAGACTGGGGACCGTCTCGCCGCCCTGTACAACCTCCCAGGCAAGACCTCAGGACTATTCTCCAAAGAAAGAAGAAATCCTGATGGTCTTGCACCCAGCCCTGTGGGGATGGCCCCCCTCGGGACGGGGCGCGTATTACATCCAAAACTCGCTCCTTTTCGACATCTCCACAAAAACCCTCCTTCCCCGCCACCTCTGGTGCTTCGGGGGGCAGCGGTTTCCAGCGAAATGTTAGGTGTTCCGTTAGCTCCTGTAACATATCAGGACGTGGAACACCTAATATCCCCTCAAAAGGAAGTGTCAAAATTAGTGCCCATTTCAGAAAGCCTGGCGGCGTGGAAAAGGATGCATATTTTCACATAGAAATATTGCAACAACACAGGAGGTTCCTGAGGTTCGCTTTCGGGGGCGAAGCTTACAAGTATCGGGTTCTTCCATTCGGCCTAGCCCTATCACCCTGCACATACACAAAATGCATGGATGCAGCACTGGCTCCGTTGCGACTCCAGGGCATTCGCATTTTGAATTACATAGACGACTGGCTAATATTAGCGCAGTCGCAAGAGATGGCATTAAAACACAGAGATGTTGTTTTAGCTCATCTGGTTTCTCTAGGGTTGAGACTCAACGAGAAGAAAAGCGTTCTCTGTCCAACCCAGAGAACGACAGATTGTACTGTTCTACAGTTTCAGAGAATGTTAGGTCTCATGGCATCAGCGTCCTCGGTAATCCCTATGGGCCTGCTGCATAAGAGACCGTTTCAGTTGTGGCTCAAAGCCAGGAGGTTTCATCCAAGGGCCAAACCCCTGAGGGGAATAAGGGTTACGTGGCGCGGGCTTCGTACCCTATCTGTGTGGCTCAGACCCTGGTTTCTCACCTTGGGTCCCACTCTAGGGGCGCCATGTCGTCGCAGGTTGCGAACGACAGACGCTTCCCTGACGGGCTGGGGAGCGGCCTTAAGTGGCCGTCCAGCCCAAGGGGAATGGGAGTGCCATCAGCTCGTCTGGCACATCAACTGCCTAGAATTGATGGCTGTATTTCTGGCCCTGAAATACTTCTTCCACCAGCTGAGAGGCTGTCATGTCCTAGTGCACAACAGCAGATTTTATATAAATCGCCAGAGAGGTCTGCGCTCGCACCATCTGAACAGGATAGAGCAACAGATCTTTCTCTGCGCCCAGGACAAATTCCTGTCACTGAGGGCAGTGTATATTCCTGGGAACCAGAATGTGGGAGCAGATTTACTGTCCAGACAGAAACTACCGAGCGGGGAATGGAAACTTCAGTGAAACAGATATGGCTGAGATTCTACGAGGCGGAGTTGGACCTCTTCGCCTCCCATCAGACAGCGCAATGTCCCCTTTACTTCTCTCTGAGTCACCCAACCCCCCTAGGTCTGGATGCGATGGCGCATACATGGCCTTCAATGCGCCTGTATGCCTTTCCTCCAGTTGCTCTGCTCCCAGGAGTTCTAGCCAGAGTTCGCCAACAAGGGACTTGCCTCTTACTGATAGCGCCGCGTTGGCCGAACAGAATATGGTTCTCGGAGATAATATCTCTCCTCGACGGCTCGCCTTGGGCGATACCGAGCAGGAAGGACCTTCTGTCTCAGGCGCAGGGGACAATATTTCATCCCCGGCCGGAGATGTGGAATCTTCATGTTTGGCCCCCGAGGGGAACCAACTGAGGGAAACAGGGCTTTCACCTGGAGTTATCGAGACTATTTTGAATGCTAGAGCTCCCTCTACTAGAGCAAGTTATACCAATAAATGGGCTGTCTTTGAAAGATGGTGTACTGCACACAATGCAGATCCAGTAAACTGCCAGATTGCTACATTGCTACACTCTCAGGGTTTATGTGGCTGCTCTCTTGGCTTGCCACGCTCTGATTGGCGGGGTGCCATTAGGCAAGCATTTCCTGCTCTCTCGCTTCGTTCGAGGAGCTAGGCGGCTTAGGGCTCCTTCTAGAACCAGGATCCCTTCTTGGGACCTAACAATAGTCCTAGAGGGCCTGGTTGAGACCCCCTTTGAACCGTTAGAGTCAGTTTCTGACAAGCTGTTAACTCTAAAAATGTTTTTTCTTATGGCTATAACTTCTCTCAAAAGAATTGGGGATTTGCAGGCTCTGTCCATATTGCCATCCTGCTTAGACTTTGCCCCAGGAATGGTGAAAGCTATTTTGCATCCTCATCCTGACTATCTGCCTAAGGTTCCTTTCTCGAACTTGCATCCGGTCACTCTTGAAGCCTTCTGCCCTCCGCCGTTCACTATGCCGGAGCAGGAGAGACTTCACAGACTGTGTCCAGTCCATGCTCTTCAGACTTACGTCCACTGCACTAGCCAGTGGCGTAAGTCAGAGCAACTATTCGTTTGTCATGGCGGCCATAACAGGGGTGCGGCCGCCACGAAACAGACCATGTCACATTGGGTGAGAGATGCTATTGCCCTTGCCTATGAGGCGCGTGGTCATACTTCGTCAACAGGTATTAGGGCTCATTCCACCAGGGGAGTTGCCTCTTCTAGAGCTTTGGCAGGGGCGCTCCCTTGCAACATGTTTGTAATGCAGCAGGATGGTTCTCGCCGCACACATTCATAAGGTTTTATAGTTTGGATGTTACTCCGGGCTCTCATGTCCTTGAGTCGACATCACAAGCTAGTGTCTAAGACTCTCTGTGCTTGTGACACACTTCACAGCCAGGGGGTCCGGACACACAGTGCGGCGGCGTGGGTATTCTCGTTCCCACAGCGCTGAATAAAGCGCAGCTTAGAGTGTAGCCTTTGAAAGGGAACGCCCCGGGTTACTTCACTGTAACCCTGTTCCCTGAAAAGGCAGGAACGAGAAGCTGCGCTTCATTGCCGCACTGAGATGTCCCTGGACTGCTCCTCAGACAAAAGATCTTCTGATGTACAGGTGGCACATCTAATTATAGCCTCGCTCACAGCGCATTCCAATGACGTCACGCAAGGCTATAAATATAGGTCAATTTCATTGACGTTGTTTTACACATATATTCACAGCTGGTCACGACTAAAGACGTTCCCACAGCGCTGAATAAAGCGCAGCTTCTCGTTCCCACCTTTTCAGGGAACAGTTGTTACACTGAAGTAACCTGGGGCGTTTCCTTTTACTGCAGTAAAAGTATAATGCATGTAAGCCATTCTGCATTTTTGGTTGAGTGTTGAATGTGTGCATTCTTGGCAACAGAAGTCATTATTTTATAGAATGTACAGTAGAAAAAGAGAAGAAGAAGAAAGTAACAGAATTGCTCAGGGCAGATACTGGTCAAATGGGTCCCCTATGCAGAACTTCAGTTGCCCCCTTGGTTGAAATCTCTTTCTGGGGGTGGGTGTGTGGTGTTGATGTTGGCACCATAGAGGGTGGGATGGTGTCCCCTAGGTAAATAGTCAATCATAGTGCAATGACTGTCAAAATACTAACAGTTGATGGCATTATGAAAACTGCATTACTTGTCGTGTTTCAGTTCTAACTGGAAAAAATATGAAATTCATTGTTTTTATAATTCAGTTTCCTTTTACTGCAGTAATAGTATAATGAATGCAAGCCATTCTACATTTTTGGTTGAGTGTTGAATGGACTTCTGTTGGTCCCTCTGTTGAAATCTCTTTCTGGTGTTGTGTGTTGTGTTGATGGAGCCCATAGAGGGTGGGATGGTGTCCCTTTGGTAGCTAGTGCCCTACGCAGACCACATATTCTGCATATATGGAACAGTGGTAGTGGAATCGTTGTAGGAAAAGATTTACATGAAGCTTTTACTGAAATGAAAACATGAAATTGCTGCCATTGATCAACAACAAATCCAACATACATGGCCTTTGGTTACTGCTGAAGCTTTTTTCCACCACAGAATAAAAAAAGTATAAAAGGTAATTGTGACTTTTTATCTCACAATTCTATTTATTTATTTTTATTTATTTTTTTATTTTTATTTTGCAATTGTGAGTTTACATCTCACAATTCTGACTTTTTTCCCTCAGAATTATGATATATAAACTATAGGAATTGAGTTTAAAAAGTCAGAATTGTGAGATAAAATTACATAATTACCTTTTTTATTTTCTATTCATGACAGAAATAAGCTTTCATAGGTTCTGCGTGTGTACGTGAAAAAAACAGGGATGCACAGTCCAGCATTCTTCCTCCTCTCCTCTACATCTTCTTCTCCCTGGTCCTGATCCAACTTCTCCTTTCCTCCTTCATCTATTCTTCTCCCTTACCCAGATATTATTTTTTCTCTGCTTCTCTGTGTTGTTCTTCATCCACACTGAAAAATCTGATCAAATCTGATTCAAAGAGTCCTATTTTACTGTATGTTCATGTAATGGAAAGAAGTTCAACCTCTGACTATTCCTCCAACTGAGATTGGAATCTGCTATTTCTCAATATTTCAGTGATCTGCTAATTAAAAATGCTTATCAATTGTTTCAGTATTTGTTTTATATATTTTTTTCAAAACTTTTGAGCTGCTGATGTTGCAAAAGTATAGGTTTTATCCTATATTTAAAAATTGGATCATTGGGTCTTCATTTCTGACTTGTTGTGTTTAAGCATTTGCAAATAAGATGAGAAAGATCCATGATTTTGGTATGAGGTAAGCTTATATGAAAAGAAAATTTAAGCATTTACGAAATGTGTTAATTGACTGCATTCTGTGTGAAAACGACATGAATTGAGTTAATGAATTGGGGGGCAGTCGTGGCCTAATGGATCGAGAGTCGGACTTGTAACCCATAGGTCATGGGTTCGAGTCTCAGGTCCGGCAGGGATTGTCGGTGAGGGGAGTGAATGTCCAGCGCTCTCCCCACCCTCAATACCACGACTGAGGTGAGACCCTTGAGCAAGGCACCGTACCCCCAACTGCTCCCCGGGCGCCGCAGCAATGGCTGCCCACTGCTCCGGGTGTGTGTTCACAGTGTGTGTGTTCACTGCTGTGTGTGTGCACTTAGATGGGTTAAATGCAGAGCACAAATTCCGAGTATGGGTCACCATACTTGGCCACATGTCACTTCACTTTCACTTTCACTTTCACTTAATGGTATGGTCACAACAGACGGATGTTCTGCTAAATGTGTTTAGAGTTTTGAAAATGTGACTACAGAATGGACAAAAGTATGTTAGCAATTGAAAAAAACTGTAAATTACAGAAAACACTGGCTGCTTTGGCTGCTAGAAATTCACTGAAAAAATAATGTGACAAATGTTTTCAGTTTTACATGATGCCTGTATATACAGGAATATTTTTATTTATGTATATGTAAAATGTGCCTGTATTTGTATATTTTACATTTTAAGTGATTTAATGTCAATATACCTATACTTTAACTACCAAAATCTTAATTTGTACCAATAACCACCACAACAATAATGCAGGTGGCACAGTAGAAAGCTAAATATACATTACTGATAACAAAAATAGTAAAAAAAATAAAAAGATTACAAAAAAATAAAAAAATTACAAGAAAAAAAGCCCACGCTGAAGGTCCACAGCTGTAAGGAATCTGCTCAATTAAACACAAAACACAGGTAATCGCTTTTCCTGCCCCTAGAGGGCAGAAAAATAAACATATATTAATATATAAATATATATTATTTAAAAATAAATACACATACATGCCTACATGTACATGTAACATCCATACAAAAAACTCCAATTTAATAAATAGTTGATTGTTGTTATTTGCAAAGGTACCATGTGTTTTTGATCAAATATGCCTTTATTTGATCAAATATGTCCAGTCTCTTCACCCTTCTTTCCAGGAAATCTAGAGAATGTCATGTGCAGATTCAAGAGAGCATTTACAGCCCTCCTTCACAGTTTCTAGACCAGATGACCTTTCCTTCTCCTGGATCTCTTTCTTCTGAGTGTCTCTAAAACATTTTCATGCATTTCCCCTTTCCCCATGCATTCTGTTGTATATTTATGCTTACCACATGTCGGCATCATTGGTTACAATTATGTTAAAACTATGTTCTATATTAAGTATATATTTTTATATTGTGAACAGTTATATACTGAAAAAAAATATCTTTTGGGATTACACATATGAAATTATCTTGTTTCACCAACATTTATATAAACCTTTCAATAAGAAAGGGAACTCATTATAATTTTTATACCAATCATTTTATAGTGACTTTACCCTTCTTATCCATTAGATCCATTAGAGACCAGATATTTCTATTTAACCAATCCTCATAAAATAGAGATTTGTTTCAATTTAAAATATATTTATTATTTCAGGTAGGAGTGTTGTGAGGTGTAAAATGATGGTGTATGAGCCAGTTTTCAAAATAATAAAACTTGTTAATCAACAAGCTGATAATTTCACTGTAGTTTGAATAAATTATAGTCACACTTGAGTAAAAAGTGAATTCCACCCAATTTATGAAACGAAGCTGAAGGAACTGCAAACCAAAAGCTATCAGCATTACATTTAAACATTTGCAGCCACTTCGGTTTTAATAAAATATTCATATTCTCGAAATCAATCACATTCAAACCACCTTGTTTGTATGATTTGATAACATTTGTTTAATATAATGGGTTTTGTGCCTCCAAATAAAGTCATACATTTTCTGATTACTTGTTTTTATAACAGCTGAGGAGGGAGCCGAAGCGATAGTAGGATAAATCAATCTGGATAAATATTCATGTTTGGTTAGAAAAATTCTCAAAATATCTCTCTGCAACAATTTAAGATTCTGCTGGCTTTTTAGCTTATTTTTGAAATTTTCTTTCAAACTAATCTTTTGAAACTTTTGAAACTGATTTCAGCAACGGAAACATCGACTGCAAACAATTAAGTTAAATCTCTCCCATTTTTGTGAATAGCAGTGCTCTTGATCCTTGAAATTTCAATTCTTTCAATTTTTTGGCTGTTTTAACACTGTGTTTAGAAAATAATTTGTTGTGGTAAAGAAAGCCAGAAATGAGATAAGGTGGTGCTTGCTATAAAAGATATAAGCATCGTAAAGTGGTTTGCTTTACTGATCACATCTGAAACCTAATCACTGACCACCCAAATCACTTAGCGTTTAGTGTTGTTAGTGCCTCTAAACTTTCTGCTGATCTTGTAATACTGCAGCATTTGCTCCAGCAGTGTCATGGCAATCTGATCATTTGAAGAATTAAATAATGTAATGAATGTAATAAATACTTATTATGCTGGACAGTAAGTTTTGAACTTTGGTATCAGTCAGACACACACTGACCTCAAGTATGAATCTCAACAATGGTGACAACAAAAAGCTTAATGCTGCAGAGCATTCTGGGTGCACCAAAACTCATCCATGGCTCCCAGCATGCGTTGCAGCATGAATTTTAGTAGTTTGTTTTGTCACCATAGTTGAGGTTAGGTTGATGTACCTAATGTGTCTGACTGTGTTAAATGCAGAGCACAAATTCCGAGTATGGGTCACTATACTTGGCCACATGTCACTTCACTTCACTTCACTTCACTTCACTTCACTTCACTTCACTTCTTAAGGACTTTAGAATCACAAGTCTATGGTGGTGATGTACCTTCCTCTCATGTAAAAGTATACCATGGTTAAAACCACAGTTCCGAATGACCAATCAATTGAATGTAAAAGCACAGATCTGTCCAAATGTCTTGAGCTTTGAGCATTTTACACTGTGTGTGACCCATATGACAACCTTATGTGATGTCAACATCTTGAAATTAGCTTGGGGTTTTTTACTATAAGGAGCCAAGCTGCTACAGGTTTTTCATTGCTTTGGTGCAATTTTCACAAGCAACTTATACATTTTCAAAACTCTTAATACTAATATCACAAGAGATCATCAAAAGTGCACTTTTTTCAAACATTTCAGCATATTTTCAATTGTGTTAGTACAATGCACAAAATCAGAAAGTATCATTTTCATAACGCAAAATAAGTGTTTAATCTATATAAATGTTTCATTCACAGTAACTGCCTTTCATAATGCTATCACTATCAAACGTTTGATTTGCATCTCTTTTCATTCAGTTTAATACATTTGTCTATTATTTAATCCAACTGGACTTAATGATTAATCAATGGATCATTTGGCACACCTATAGATTTCTATAGATATTGATTTTATCTGCATAGTTTCTATAGATCTTGTTTGCATTTTCCGATAAGGATAACCAATGGTTCACATACTTATGAATGGGGACATTTTAATAAATTCAGCTATTTTTTTTGTCTTGTGAACTAAATGCAAACATCTTTTATGTAAAATATCTTACTCAGGACAGTACTAAATAAAAAATAACATGCATTTTGTATGATCTCTCTTATTTTATTAAAATTATTCACATTTTCACAGATTCTGCAAGTGGTTCACATACTTTTTCTTGCCACTGTATATACTACTTTCTGTCCGATGTAACATCAAAAGGAGTCAATAAGTGTGTATAAAAAGTTCAAGACTGAGTACTTTTGAGCCAGAAATAAGTTCACTTTGTCAAATGTGGACTACTGTATGGCTGACTTATAACCAGAAGGAGTTAATGAGTATGCATAGAAAGTTCATGATCGACGACATTTGGGTGAGAAATATGTGCAGTAGGTCAGATATGGACTTCTATATAGCTGATGTCACATCAGAAAGAGGCAATGAGTATATATAGAAATTTCAAGATGGAGAAATATAAAAATACTTTATACCAGAAATATGTTCAGTTGATCAAATATGGACTTGTGTATGACTGTTGTAAAATCAGTAGGATTGAAGGATTATGTTTTGAAATTTCATGAACAATGGCTCTTGGGTCAGAAATATGTTCATTACGTCACATGTGCACTATTGTATAGCTGAAATCAGGAGACAATCAGTATGTATTGAATGTTCATAACTTAGGACTCTTTGGCCAGAAATATGTTCAGAAAGTCCAATATGGACTACTGTCTGTCCGATGTAACATCAGAAGAAGTCAATAAGTGTGTATAGAAAGTTCAAAATCAAGTACTCTTTGGCCAGAAATATGTTTATTAGGTCAAAGTTCAAGATCGGGGGCAGTCGTGGCCTAATGGATTGAGAGTCTTGAAAGACTTGTAACCCAAAGGTCATGGGTTTGAATCTCAGGTCCGGCAGGGATTGTCGGTGAGGGGAGTGAATGTCCAGCGCTCTCCCCACCCTCAATACCATGACTGAGGTGAGACCCTTGAGCAAGGCACCGTACCCCCAACTGCTCCCCGGGCGCCGCAGCAATGGCTGCCCACTGCTCCGGGTGTGTGTTCACTGCTGTGTGTGTGCACTTGGATGGGTTAAATGCAGAGCACAAATTCCGAGTATGGGTCACCATACTTGGCCACATGTCACTTCACTTCACTTCAAATATGGACTTCTGTATGGTTGTTGTAAAATCAGTAGTATTGAATGATCGAACGTTTTTAAATTTCATGAACAATGACTCTTGGGTCAGAAATATGTTCATTACGACACATGTGAATGTTCATGATTGAGGACTCTTGGGCTAGAAATATGTTCAGTATGGACTATCTGGCTAATCTAACATCAGAAGGCATCACTGAATATATATAAAAAGTTCAATATTGAAATATGTGGGATGTAACATCAGAAGGAGTCAATAAGTGTGTATAGAAAGTTCAAGATCGAGTATGCTTTGGCTGTAAACATGTTCAGTTGGTCAGATATGGACTTCTTTATGGCTCTTGTAAAACCAGTAGGATTGAATGATTGAATGTTTTGAAATTTCATGAGCAAAGACACTTTTGCAAGAAATATGTTCAGTAGATCAAATATATCTGTATGGCAAATGTAACAACAATAGAATGAATTGGGTATGTTTTGAAAGGTCAAGATCAAGTATTCTTTGGCCAAAATATGTTCAGTATGTCAAATATCTCAATTGCAGATTTAACACCACAAAGAGGCAATGAGCATATATAGAATATTCTGTTCAGTAGGTAAAATATGGACTTCTGTATATGGCTGACGTAACATCAGAATGAGGCATTGAGTATGAATAGTAAGTTCATGATCAAGAATTCTTGAGAGATCCAAAAATGTAATCAATAATTTTTTTCAGAGTCAATAATGTCAATAATGTATAGAAAATTCAAGATCAAGTACTCTTTAAACAAGAAAGGCAACAAGTATGTGTAGAAAGTTCATGATCAAAGATTCTTGGGACAGAAAAAACTAAAGTAGGACATAAATATTGAAGAGAAAACAAATCACACATGCTTTTGCATTGCAATGCATATCAAGAACTAACATCCCGGCTAACAAAAAGGAGTTGTCAGAACGTTTTGTTAACATTCTCTTTAAGTTATGAAAACGTTATTTCGGAATGTTTTTTAAACTTTCAAAACGTCCAGTTTTTTTAATGTATTAAGAAAGTTTTTTCTTGGTTTATGTGAACGTTAGAGGAACATTCCATTCTATCATTTTGGAAATGTTATGAAAACGTATATATTTTCTGAACGTTCACAACACCCTGCCCCGCTAGAAATTTTACGTTCCCGAACATTCTCAAAACATCCCCACTGGTGTTAAGAACGTTATCTAGTAATGTTCCCAGAACGTTCAGAGAAGGTCACGATGTGGAGCTCTTTTAAGGTTCTCTGAACATTTAGGGAACCATATTTTATTTTATGGAATGTCCCTGCTGCCTTTGTCAAAAAAGTTGACTAATTAAGTACTGCTCAAACAAAAACTAGTTTTTCTTAAATGTCTTACAAAAGACAAAAAAACAACAGCACATGCATGAGCTAATGTAACTGCTGTATCACTGCATCAGCAACTACAGCCTTTAAATAAACCAACATGCATCAGCATGGAGCATCAGTGTTTCTGGATCATCACTGACTGAAGAACAGGCTCTACTCTCCAGCACAATGGTAACCTCACAAAACTCAGATAACAGAAACAACATTAAACACTAACAGATCTCTCTAGATATCTGCATCTTCACTTATTACAAACCACTCTGACTTTGTTTCTTTCATACAAATCTTCTTAGTGAGCTGTTGATATTTTATCAATTTATAAATATCACCATTACGGAGGTAAGCGCTTGTTTTAGTTGGGCCCCTGACCCTTAACATTTTGACTATGTTTTCTCCAATTGTTGTAATTGTGTTTTTAATGCATTTGTTGTGAAAGAAATTGTGAGAAAATAAAACTCTGATCGTATGGATGATTTTCTTATCATACAGTGGGCTTATTCACTGATCTCTGAATATTGTGTTTTCTTTCATGTTGTTGTAGTCATATGATAATGTATAAATTCTACCATGTTTTGATATTTTAAATTTTTTTTATTATTGGGCAGAAATTATTCAAACAGCATCATACAGATTCACACAGACATCAAGATTCTGCGTATGATCCTCAACAATGGTGACAAAATTTTCAGATAAAAAGATTAACTCTGAACATCGCAAAACAAGCTACTAAAGTCACAAAAAAGATTTTTGTTTAGTGTCACCATCGTTGAGGATCGTACGCTGATTCATGATGTCTGTGTGAGATTAAAAGATATGCTCAAAATGCTTGTTTGTATAACAAATTAAATAAAAAACTAAGTTAATACATTCATGGTTTGAGACATTGGTGATGATGATTGAATCACCAGCACTTCACAACTCAATCCATTTAAACAGAATTTCTCTTGCTTTTGCTATAACTAGCGTGTCTTGATAAAACAGTTAAAGCAGACAGAGATATTCTAATGTTAAAAGTCAAGAATCAAGGTGAAAAGCATTTCCTTTAGTTGTGCTCTTGACTCTATTTATTAACATTAATTTATCTCTGGTGCTCCAACTTTGTGTTTGTAGAGCACATTTGTTATGGCCAGAGAAACTATGATCTGAGCTGTGTTTCCCAAAAGTGCTGTGAGCCAAAGTTGATCAATTTAGGTTTACAATGCTTTGGGAAGCACAGTCGTAATAGTTGTGTTTTCTCATTATGAAATGGCCAGATTCATTGGTGACATCCAGCATTAACTGGTGATATAGATGTTATATTATTTATTATAGTAAATCGGTTACCACTTGAGATCCAGCAGAGCTTTTATAATCTGAAGGTTTTTTTTTTTTAAACACACACAGACATCAAGAATCAGCATATGACCCTCAACAATGGTGACAATCAAACAAAGTGCTTCATGTTGCAGTGCATGATGGGAGCCACCAATCAAAATTTAAACTCAAAATAGTAAGTTTTTACAGGGGATGGTAATCTGAACTCAAAATAGTAAGCTTTTACAGACTTGAAAGTTCCAGTAACTTGAATTTAAAAAACTTAGTTGTCAGAACTTGAAAAACTTAGCTGACGCAACTTAATAATTGTAGTTCTTCAAAACTTAAAAAATTGAGTTGATATCTTCAACTCAAAAATTCTGTGCAGTCGGTTGCCTTGAAAATTTGAGTTGAACTAACTTTTTCTTTTTTACATTTTCGACAATGCACCTTTGTAAAAGTGGGCATTTAGCACTTACTCGCATGAAGAACAAATATAGACACAGATAGTGGATTTATTCGATTTAAGACTCAAACTTTCTGCGATACAAAAACATACCTTGTGTGAGTTCTTGTATTTAATGATGATAACGAGCAAGAATGCAATTGTTCCCAACTATCCACATGACTGCAAACGTGACATTATTATACAACAGGTCAAAAAACAAAACGTACATTTTAAACACAGTACTGTTAGTATTTACTCTATTTTGCAATTAAATAATAGTTCTAACGAAAACCACAACAGAACTACAACACACGTCTGTGTTTCGCGAACAATTCTGCGGCTTTGAACGAATCGTGAGAGTCACTGATTCATTCACAGGCACTTGCTTCGTTACTGAATGAATGACTCCATGACTCTCTCATAAGAACAGTGACTTGCTGCCACCTACTGGCAGTTTTAGTTTATTATTTATTTTCTTGGTTTTACCATCATTGCATATTTCTCTATTGAACATTTTTATTTAAAACATTATTTATTTTATAAAGTTATTCATAAAGGTAAAAATATACACTGGAAAATCAATTTAGAGGGCAAAGATTGTCCCTTAATGGTAAAGGTGTGACTGCAGTCTAAGTGGAAGAGAGGGAATACGCAGAAGGAACCACTGTCATACATATCCCTAATGCATTGAGAGTTAACATAAACATTAACATGTGCATTGCATTGCAGTAACTAAATCCGTTTTGCAGTGAAGTGATAACACGACAGGGGCTTGTTGCACTGCATCGCATACAAGAACGAACACTTTCCTTTGTGCGTTGAAGAGAACACAAATCACATATGCTGTTGCATTGCAATAAATGCAAGAACTATCTATTTCATTGCATTGCATACAATAATTAACTTATGTTGCGCTTTGAAGAAATTAATATAACATATATGTGCTGCATTTCAATGCCTTCAAGAAATAATATGTAAGTTGTGCACTGTTTCCTTGCTTTGAATAAAAAAAACTTATTCCTTGTGCATTGAAGAGATAACACATAACATATGTGGTGTTGCGATGAATGAACTAACACATCCCTTATGCATTGAGATGATACACATAACAAGTGCATTGCATTGCAGTAACTTAATCAGTTTTGCAGTGAAAAGATAACAGGACAGGTGCTTTATTGCACAGCAATGCATACAAGAAATAACATGTAAGTTATGCACTGTTTCCTTGCATTGTATACAAACAACTTCCTATCGAAGAGAAACAAATCACATATGCTGTGCATAACGTGCATTGCAGTAACAATCAGTTTTGCAGTGAAGAGATAACACGAGAGGTGCTTGTTGCACAGCGATGCATACAAGAACGAACACTTTCCTTTCTGCATTGAAGACAAAACAAATAACATACTTTTGCATTGCAATGCAAAAACTGTTTCCATGCATTGCAAACAGTAGTTAACTTATGTTGTGGATAGAAGAAAAACAAAACAGGTGCTTGTTGCGCTGCGTTTCATACAAGAAGTAACTCTTTCCTTTGTGCACTGAAGAGAAAACACATATATGTGGTTTTGCGATGAATGAACTAAAACATCCCTAATGCATTGAGATTTAACGCATAACGTGCACTGCATTAGAGTAACTTATTCAGATTTGCAGCGAAAAGAAAACACGAGAGGTGCTTGTGCACAGCGATGCATAAGAACAAACACTTTCCTTTGCGCATTGAAGAGAAAACAAATCACATATGCTGTTGTATTGCAATGCAAAAACTGTTTCAGTGCATTGCAAACAATAGTTAACTATGTTAAATATGTTGTGCATAGATGAAAAACAAAACAGGTGCGCTGCGTGGCATAAAAGAAGTAACACTTTCCTTTGTGCATCGAAGAGAAAACAAATCACATATGCTGTGCATAACATGTGCATTGCAGTAACTTAAACAGTTTTGTAGTGAAGAGATAACACGAAAGGTGCTTGTTGCACAGCGATGCATACAACCCACTAAACATTGGACGTCGGATAGACGTGCAGATCATGTCTATATTAGGTCCGTCGGTCCATGACCATTTCTGAACATCTATTCGACGTCCAAACTAGGTCCACTATTTGGACGTCATCTTGACGTTCAACATTTGACCTTTGAATGGGGTAATTTTTTTGGACATCATTTGGACGTCTATAACAGATGCAGGAAATTTACATGATTAATATGTAATATTTGTTTTATAGGGCCTATCGACATGATTACAGTTTTTTTCAATTGCTAACATACTTTTGTCCATTCTGTAGTCACATTTTCAAAACTCTAAACACATTTAGCAGAACATCCGTCTGTTGTGACCATACCATTAACTCAATTCATGTCGTTTTCACACAGAATGCAGTCAATTAACACATTTCGTAAATGCTTAGATTTTCTTTTCATATAAGCTTACCTCATACCAAAATCATGGATCTTTCTCATCTTATTTGCAAATGCTTAAACACAACAAGTCAGAAATGAAGACCTAATGATCCAATTTTTAAATATAGGATAAAACCTATACTTTTGCAACAACAGCAGCTCAAAAGTTTTGAAAAAAATATATAAAACAAATACTGAAACAATTGATAAGCATTTTTAATTAGCAGATCACTGAAATATTGAGAAATAGCAGATTCCAATCTCAGTTGGAGGAATAGTCAGAGGTTGAACTTCTTTCCATTACATGAACATACAGTAAAATAGGACTCTTTGAATCAGATTTGATCAGATTTTTCAGTGTGGATGAAGAACAACACAGAGAAGCAGAGAAAAAATTATATCTGGGTAAAGGAGAAGAATAGATAAGGAGAATAGGAAAGGAGAAGTTGGATCAGGACCAGGGAGAAGAAGATGTAGAGGAGAGGAGGAAGAATGCTGGACTGTGCATCCCTGTTTTTTTCACGTACACACGCAGAACCTATGAAAGCTTATTTCTGCCATGAATAGAAAATAAAAAAGGTAATTATGTAATTTTATCTCACAATTCTGACTTTTTAAACTCAATTCCTATAGTTTATATATCATAATTCTGAGGGGAAAAAAGTCAGAATTGTGAGATGTAAACTCACAATTGCAAAATAAAAAAATTAAAAACAAATAAATAAATAAATAGAATTGTGAGATAAAAAGTCACAATTACCCTTTATACTTTTTTTATTCTGTGGTGGAAAAAAGCTTCAGCAGTAACCAAAGGCCATGTATGTTGGATTTGTTGTTGATCAATGGCAGCAATTTCATGTTTTCATTTCAGTAAAAGCTTAATGTAAATCTTTTACTACAACGATTCCACTACCACTGTTCCATATATGCAGAATATGTGGTCTGCGTAGGGCACTAGCTACCAAAGGGACACCATCCCACCCTCAATAGGCTCCATCAACACCACACACACAACACCAGAAAGAGATTTCAACAGAGGGACCAACAGAAGTCCTGCATAAGGAACACATCTGACCAGTAGCTGCCCTGAGCAATTCTGTTACTTTCTTCTTCTTTTTTTCTACCGCACATTCTATAAAATAATGACTCACTTCTGTTGCCAAGAATGAACACATTCAACACTCAACCAAAAATGTAGAATGGCTTGCATTCATTATACTATTACTGCAGTAAAAGGAAACTGAATTATAAAAACAATGAATTTCATATTTTTTCCAGTTAGAACTGAAACACGACAAGTAATGCAGTTTTCATAATGCCATCAACTGTTAGTATTTTGACAGTCATTGCACTATGATTGACTATTTGTTCATGTTGGATAGAAAACTAGTGCTATGTTTTGACAGAACGACTCGATTTTGAATCAGGTTTGCTGTGTTTTGATAGAGTTAGTATGTGTTGAAAAAGGATTTTAGCATTTTGAAATGTAGAGTTTGTGTTTATATAACAAAATATGGTTTTGGGCAGAAAATTATCTATTTGGCTAATTATGTGATGTAGGTGTGTTGCTGTGTTAAGAGTTTAGAAAAAGTACTTTAAGTATTGCTAAATGCTTGTTAGCAATTGAAAAAAACTGTAATACATGAAGAGTTCAGATGCAAAAGCCTCTAAGTGCCATCTGAAATTTTCTTCTAGAATGATCATTTTTATCAAGCTTGTATATTTAAGTTCAATAATTTCACTTAAATGGCAATGCAAATTACCTAATACAGTTTTTTTCAATTGCTAACAAGCATTTAGCAATACTTAAAGTACTTTTTCTAAACTCTTAACACAGCAACACACAAACATCACACAATTAGCCAAATAGTTAATTTTCTGCCCAAAACCATATTTTGTTATATAAACACAAACTCTACATTTCAAAATGCTAAAAACCTCTTTCAGCATATACTAACTCTATCAAAACACAGCAAACCTGATTCAAAATCGAGTCGTTCTGTCAAAACATAGCACTAGTTTTCTATCCAACATGAACAAATAGTCAATCATAGTGCAATGACTGTCAAAATACTAACAGTTGATGGCATTATGAAAACTGCATTACTTGTCGTGTTTCAGTTCTAACTGGAAAAAATATGAAATTCATTGTTTTTATAATTCAGTTTCCATTTACTGCAGTAATAGTATAATGAATGCAAGCCATTCTACATTTTTGGTTGAGTGTTGAATGTGTTCATTCTTGGCAACAGAAGTGAGTCATTATTTTATAGAATGTGCGGTAGAAAAAAAGAAGAAGAAAGTAACAGAATTGCTCAGGGCAGCTACTGGTCAGATGTGTTCCTTATGCAGGACTTCTGTTGGTCCCTCTGTTGAAATCTCTTTCTGGTGTTGTGTGTGTGGTGTTCATGGAGCCCATAGAGGGTGGGATGGTGTCCCTTTGGTAGCTAGTGCCCTTCGCAGACCACATATTCTGCATTTATGGAACAGTGGTAGTGGATTCGTTGTAGTAAAAGATTTACATGAAGCTTTTACTGAAATGAAAACATGAAATTGCTGCCATTGATCAACAACAAATCCAACATACATGGCCTTTGGTTACTGCTGAAGCTTTTTTCCACCACAGAATAAAAAAAGTATAAAAGGTAATTGTGACTTTTTATCTCACAATTCTATTTATTTATTTATTATTTTTTTATTTTGCAATTGTGAGTTTACATCTCACAATTCTGACTTTTTTCCCTCAGAATTATGATATATAAACTATAGGAATTGAGTTTACAGTATTTCCCAATTGCTAAAACACATTTCTTGAAACCATCACTCATTTTCTCAAAACATTAAACACAAATCCAATCTTCAAACTAATTTCACAAAACCTCTGACTCTTATGGCAAAATCAAACAAAGCTTTCAGATCATACACACATTAAACAATATATAAACACTACAGATCATTCATTAGACACTACATTAAAAAATGGAAAACACAACATCCAGAACATGAGGTTACAGAAAAAAAAGTATATTGTAACACAGTAAACACATTTTGCCATTACATAAAATGTATAGAAATCACAAGTAATGTGAATTTAAAGTATACTGTATGTACTGCAAGTACAGTATTATATTCAATATTATATAGTATTGAATGTCTGTATATACAGTACTTACATACTGCAAACA
>RJVU01048855.1:126079-136986 GCA_003731715.1 Anabarilius grahami | reverse complement strand
ATTTTTTCTCTGCTTCTCTGTGTTGTTCTTCATCCACACTGAAAAATCTGATCAAATCTGATTCAAAGAGTCCTATTTTACTGTATGTTCATGTAATGGAAAGAAGTTCAACCTCTGACTATTCCTCCAACTGAGATTGGAATCTGCTATTTCTCAATATTTCAGTGATCTGCTAATTAAAAATGCTTATCAATTGTTTCAGTATTTGTTTTATATATTTTTTTCAAAACTTTTGAGCTGCTGTTGTTGCAAAAGTATAGGTTTTATCCTATATTTAAAAATTGGATCATTGGGTCTTCATTTCTGACTTGTTGTGTTTAAGCATTTGCAAATAAGATGAGAAAGATCCATGATTTTGGTATGAGGTAAGCTTATATGAAAAGAAAATTTAAGCATTTACGAAATGTGTTAATTGACTGCATTCTGTGTGAAAACGACATGAATTGAGTTAATGGTATGGTCACAACAGACGGATGTTCTGCTAAATGTGTTTAGAGTTTTGAAAATGTGACTACAGAATGGACAAAAGTATGTTAGCAATTGAAAAAAACTGTAATATATACAACTTTAATAACAATTTATTTTAAGGTCTTTTAACTAATTACTTATTAACAAGCATATTACTACAGCATTGGCTAATTAATATTTATTAAGCACATATTAATGCCTTATTTTGCATTCTTAATTCTACACAATAGCTAAACTATACCTCACTAACTACTAACAAGCAGCAGATCAGGAATTCACTAAGGGAAAAGTCATAATCTATATGTGTTCCCTATACCACAATGGTTACCATAACCTTTTTGTTTCATTTCTAAATTAATTATTAGTTTATACTGGTTTTTACATAATCTATATTAAGATTCATTTAGATTCATTCATTTATCATGCTACACTAATTCCTGCAGTGTTTTCACTACACACACACACACTCAGCGAGCTGCGTCTGTTACTGTCACGGAGTGGCTCTATCTCCTGACCTTCTGACCTTACTGCTTTAACTCCCTTAGTAAACACTGCATGCCTCTAACGTAAAAAGTCCCTTTCCTTAGACTTTTTTTCTGCTCATCATTTTGACCTTTTATTCATAGGAAACTATGTTGTAGATTTATCCTAAAGCTCATTATAACTGTTATTTCTCTGTTTACAAATAAAACTTAATCTCAGGACTTTTTCAACATCCAAACAGGTATGTGGGCAGTCGTGTGGGCAGTCGTGTGGGCAGTCGTGTGGGCAGTCGTGTGGGCAGTCGTGTGGGCAGTCGTGGCCTAATGGATAGAGAGTCGGACTTATAACCCAAAGGTCATGGGTTCGAGTCTCAGGTCCGGCAGGGATTGTCGGTGAGGGGAGTGAATGTCCAGCGCTCTCCCCACCTTCAATACCACGACTGAGGTGAGACCCTTGAGCAAGGCACCGTTCCCCCAACTGCTCCCCGGGCGCCGCAGCAATGGCTGCCCACTGCTCCGGGTGTGTGTTCACGGTGTGTGTGTTCACTGCTGTGTGTGTGCACTTGGATGGGTTAAATGCAGAGCACAAATTCCGAGTATGGGTCACCATACTTGGCCACATGTCACTTCACTTTCACTTTCACTTTCATGTACTATGTACTTTCATAATTGGATTTATGTGTATTTTTAGAGCTTTTGGTCCATCTTTGTTCTTCATAATGTTGTAAACTGCATGTTAATTAGTTCATTAGTTCTTGTATGCAATGCATAAAAGATTTAACTCTAACTCATTCAAATGTGTATTCAATAACATTGCACTTGTTTTATGCATTGAAGCGATAACCAATTTGTGTGCCGTTAATGCATACAAGATCTAACTTAATTGCAATACACTTGTTTCATAAAATAACATAATCACAGTCAGTATCAGTGGAGTCAATCAGTATGAATTGCACGTGAATGTATGCACCAAATGATATATTATTGAATGCACATGTGCATTGCACACAAGAACTAACTTTTGCCATTGTGTATTGAAGAATAACACATTATATAATGCTGTTATATAATGTAGATTACATACGGTTTAAAAGCTAGATATTGTATGCAATGCAAGATAGAAATCAACAAACAACAAACAAAGTGTGCTGCACATTTGCATTTGCATATAAGAAATAATTTATTCTATTCCAATATTCCAAGAATAACACATAAAATATGCTCTGTTGCATTGCATTGCATAATTTAATATGTTGAGCATTGAAGAGATGTATGTTATTTTTCAATGCACTATGCACAACGGACTAAGTTAGATCTTGTATGCAATGAAATGAAACAGAGCATATCATATGTGCTGTTGCATTGTAGTCCATACAAGGACTCATTCTGTTATGTAATTAAGAATAACACGAGATATGCTATGATAGCATAGTGTGTTATTTCATAATGTGATATTTCATCAATTATCAACAAATTAAACTAGTTCTTGTATGCAGTAAGGATTATACTGAATATTCAGTATAATCAGAAAGTATATTCATGCACAGCTATTAAAGTTATTGCTTGTAAGCAGTGCAATGACAAAAACGTATATGTAAGTTAGTTATTGTTTTAGTCTTTTTTTTAGCAAAGTTATGACATGACGTAGAATCAGTAACATTCTATCCATAAAACCACCAAAACATAAAGTGTGTGCAAAGTGCATTGCAAAGAGATACTAACATCAATTGCAAGAAACATTCACAGCAGGTGCAAGCTCCGTGCATTGCCTTTCATACAAGATATATATGTCTTCATAAAAATGTATGTAAAATTCACTTTAATGAAGATTTACTTTCTATACATATTCATTGACTTTATCTGATGTTACATCAGCCAGTCCATTTTTGACATAATGAACATTTCTGGACCAAGAGTACTCGATCTTGAACTTTCTATACGTTCTGATTGAATCCTGATTTTATTTTGGCCATACATTTTCTGGCCAAGAGTATTCGATATTGACTTTTATACTCATTTATGCCTTCTGATATCACATCAGCCACACAGTAGTCCATATTTGACCTGAAAATTTTTTTTCAGGCCTAACTTGACTTTGAACTTTCTATACGTTTTCATTGACGCCTTCTAATGTTACTTCAGCCATACAAATATCCATATTAGACCAATTGAACATATTTCTGGCAGATTAGTCCTTGATCATGAAGTTTCTAGGCACACTCATTGACTTTATCTGATATTACGTTTGCCAGACAGAAGTCAATATTTGACCTACTGAACATATTTGGGGCAAATTAGATCTCAATGTTGAACTTTCTATACATTCTCATTGAATCCTGATTTTATTTCGGCCATACATTTTTTGGCCAAGAGTATTCTATATGCAATTTTATACTCATTGACGCCTTCTGATAACACACCAGCCTTATAGTAGTCCATATTTGACCTAATAAACATTTTTCTGGCCTAAGAGCGCTTGATCTTGAACTTTCGATACATGCTCAATTGACTCATTCTATTGACTCTTCAGCTGTTTAGATGTCCATATTAGAGCAACTGAACATATTTCTGTCAAATTAGTCCTCGATCATGAACTTTCTATACACACTCTTTGACTTTATCTGATATTATATATAACTCCTTCTGATATTAAATCAGCTGCACAGAAGTCTATGTTTGACCTATTGAACATATTTCTGGCAAATTGGCCTCGATCATAAACTTTTTATACATACTCATTTACTCCTTTTGATGATACGTCAGTACATTTTTGCATATTTGACCTAAGGGACATATTTCTGGCCAAAAAGTACTTGATCTTGAACTTTTTATATTTATTTACCGACGGCTTCTGATATCACATTAGCCATACTCTTGTCCATATTTGACCAAAGAAAAATATTTCTGGCCCAGGAGTACTCAATCTTGAACATTCAAAACATATTCATTGATTTACTCTGTGATGTTACTTCAGCCATATATGAACCCATTTTGACATACTGTAAAAAAAATTCTGGCAAATAAGTCCTCAACAATGAAATTACTATACAGACTCATTAATTCCTTCTGTTGTTACATCAGCCAGACAGAAGTCAATATTTGACCTACTGATATTTCGGGCAAATTAGACCTCAATCTTGAACTTTCTATACATTCTCATTGACTCTTTCTAATGTTACTTCAGCTGTTCAGATGTCCATATTAGAGCAATTGAACATATTTCTGTCAAAATAGTCCTCGATCTTGAACTTTCTATACATTCTCATTGACTCCTTCTAATTTTATTTCAGCCATAGAGAATTGGATATTTGAACTAATTTATATGTTCATTCGATCTTGAACTTTTTTACACTACTATTGACTCCTACTGATGTTGCTTCACCCATACAGAAGTCAACATTAGACCTACTCAACATATTTCTGGTCAAAGAAAATTGGATATTGAACTTTATTGTATACTCATTAACACCTTCTGATATTAAATCAGCTATACAGAAGTCCATGTTTGACCTATTGAACATATTTCTGGCAAATTAGCCCTCAATCATGAACTTTTTATACATACTCATTGACTCCTTTTGATGATACGTCATTTAAAGAGTATTGCATATTTGACCTAAGGGACATATTTCTGGGCAATGAGTACTTGATCTTGAACTTTTTATATTTACTTAACGACGCCTTTTGATATCACATTAGCCATACTGTGGTCCATATTTGACCAAATAAACATATTTCTGGCCCAGCAGTACTCAATCTTGAACTTTCAATACATATTTATTAATTCACTCTGATGTTACTTCAGCCATATATGATCCCATTTTGACCTACTGAACAAATTTCTGGCAAATGAGTCCTCTACGATGAAATTTCTATATGGACTCATTGACTCCTTCTGTTGTTACAACAGCCAGACAGAAGTCAAAATTTGACCTACTGAACATATTTCGGGCAAATTAGACCTCAATCTTGAACTTTTTAAACATTCTCATTGAATCCTGATTTTATTTCGGCCGTATATTTTCTGGCCAAGAGTATTGTATATTGAATTTTATACTTATTGACACCTTCTGATACACATCAGCCACACAGTGGTCCATATTTGACCTAATTAACATTTTTCTGGCCTAAGAGCACTTGATCTTGAACTTTCTATATGTGCTCATTTGACTCCTTCTAATTTTACTTCAGCTGTTCAGATTAGAGCAACTGAACATATTTCTGGCAAATTAGTCCTCGATCATGAACTTTCTATACACACTCATTGACTTTATCTGATATTATGTCAGCCAGGCAGTAGTAAATATCTGACCTACTGAAAACATTTCTGGCCAAAGAGTGCTTGATCATGAACTTAATATTCATGCCTCACTCTAATGTTGCTTCAGCCATAGAGTATTGCATATTTGACCTAATGGACATATTTCTAAGGAAATTAGTCCACGATCATGAACTTTCTATACATACTCTTTGACATGTCATCCATAGAATATTGCATATTTGACCTAAACATCATATATATGGCCAAAGAATACTCAATCTTGAACTTTCTATACATTCCCATTGCCTCACTCTGATGTTACTTCAGCCATACATGAGCCCATGTTTGACGTACTGAACATATTTCTGGCAAATTGGTCCTCGATCATGAACTGTTTATACAAACTCGTTGACACTGGGTGGTTGTTCCTCCCGCTTGATAAATAAACTACAGCTCGTACAAAATGCAGCAGCTAGAGTTCTTACTAGAACTAGGAAGTATGACCATATTAGCCCAGTTCTGTCATCACTGCATTGGCTTCCTGTTAAACATCGTATAGATTTTAAAATCTTGCTAATTACTTACAAAGCACTAAATGGTTTAGCTCCCCAGTACCTAAGCGGGATGTTCTTAATGCATTATAGTCCTTCACGTTTATTGCGATCTCAGAATTCAGGCCAGCTGATAATTCCTAGAATATCAAAATCAACCGCAGGTGGTAGATCCTTCTCCTATTTGGCACCTAAACTCTGGAACAATCTTCCTAGCATTGTTCGGGATGTAGACACACTCTGTCAGTTTAAATCAAGACTAAAAACGTATCTCTTTAACCTGGCATACACATAACACATTATCAATTTATATTTTCAAATCCGTTAAACGATTATTAGGCTGCATAAAATAGGTCAGCCGGAACCGGGAACACTTTCTATAACACCAGATGTACTCGTTACATCAGAAAAAGAATGGCATCTACATTAATATTAGTCTTTCTGTTTATCCCGAGGTTTACCGTAGTCAACCGGATCCGGGCCGTATCCAGCTGAGACCAAGGACCGGAGCCATAGATCATCCATTGTGAAGACATCATCAACACGACAGCCAGTAGCACAGTTCATCAACAAACCGTCCATACCGGCGTGATGAAGACGATCCTCAGCTGGATAGAACTGAAATAAACACTTTGATTGTTGCGATCCTATCAGACTTATGATAGCAACCTGATTCGTAACAAAGCACTGTTTGCCAGAGGAGAACAGGACCCCTGACTAAGCCTGGTTTCTCCCAAGGTTTTTTTCTCAATTTTAACACCTATTTGCCACTTGTTTGCCACCTGTTTGCCACCTGATGTCACCTGATGGAGTTAGGGTTCCTTGCCGCTGTCGCCTTTGGCTTGCTTAGTCGGGGACACTTGACATTTGATATTCAACAGTATTCTTGACATTTAATCAACAGTGCTTCTGATCTGCCTGCATTGACACTATTCTTTAAGAGCTGCTGTGCAGCCAAAATTATGTACCAGTTATCAATGTAAAGCTGCTTTGACACAATCTGCATTGTAAAAAGCGCTATATAAATAAAGGTGACTTGACTTGACACTTTCTGATAATACGTCAGCCATAGAGAATTGCATATTTGAGCCATTTTGACCTACTGAACAAATTTCTGGCAAATGAGTCCTCTACGATGAAATTTCTATATGGACTCATTGACTCCTGTTGTTACGTCAGCCAGACAGAAGTCAATATTTGACCTACTGAACATATTTCGGGCAAATTAGACCTCAATCTTGAACTTTCTATACATACTCATTGCCTCACTCTGATGTCACTTCAGCCATACATGAGCCATTGTTTGACCTACTGAACATATTTCTGGCAAACTGGTCTCTATCATGAACTGTTTATACAAACTCATTGACACTTTCTGATGATACGTCAGCCATAGAGAATTGCATATTTGAACTAATGGATATATGTTTATTCGATCTTGAACTTTTTTACATTACTATTGACTCCTACTGATGTTGCTTCACCCATACAAAATTCAACATTAGACCTACTCAACATATTTCAGGGCAAAGAAAATTGGATATTGATCTTTATATATATAGCTCCTGATATAAAATCAGCTATACAGAAGTCCATGTTTGACCTATTGAACATATTTCGGGCAAATTAGTGCTCGATCATGAACTTTTTATACACACTCATTGACTCCTTTTGATGATACGTCAGTTAAAGTGTATTGCATATTTGACCTAAGGGACATATTTCTGGCCAAAGAGTACTTGATCTTGAACGTTTTATATTTACTTACCGACGGCTTCTGATATCACATTAGCCATACTGTGGTCCTTATTTGACCAAATAAACATATTTTTTTGGCCCAGGAGTACTCAATCTTGAACTTTCGATATATATTAATTGATTTACTCTGTGATGTTACTTCAGCCATATATGAACCCATTTTGACCAACTGTAAAAAAAATTTCTAGCAAATAAGTCCTCAACAATGAAATTACTATACTATTACTCATTGACTCCTTCTAATGTTACTTCAGCTGTTTAGATGTCCATATTAGAGCAACTGAACATATTTCTGTCAAATTAGTCCTCGATCATGAACTTTCTATACACACTATTTCTGATATTACGTCAGCCAGACAGTAGTCCATATTTGACCTACTGAACAAATTTCTAGCCAAAGAGTACTTGATCATGAACTTTATATACATGCCTCACTCTAATGTTGCTTCAGCCATAGAGTATTGCTTATTTGACCTAATGGACATATTTCTAAGGAAATTAGTCCTTGATCATAACATTCGTATACATACTCTTTGGCTGTTTCTTATGATACGTCATCCATAAAATATTGTATATTTGACCTAAAGGTCATATATTTTGCCAAAGAGTACTCAATCTTGAACTTTTCATACATTACCATTGACTGCTTCTGATGTTACTTCACCCATACAGAAGTCCATATTAGACATACTGAATATATTTCTGGCAAATTAGTCCTCGATCATGAACTTTTTATACACACTATTTCTGATATTACGTCAGCCAGACAGTAGTCCATATTTGACCTACTGAACAAATTTCTAACCAAAGAGTACTTGATCATGAACTTTATATACATGCCTCACTCTAATGTTGCTTCAGCCATAGAGTATTGCATATTTGACCTAATGGACATATTTCTATGGAAATTAGTCCTCGATCATAACATTCGTATACATACTCTTTGGCTGTTTCTGATGATACGTCATCCATAGAATATTGTATATTTGACCTAAAGGTCATATATTTTGCGAAAGAGTACTCAATCTTGAACTTTTCATACATTACCATTGACTGCTTCTGATGTTACTTCACCCATACAGAAGTCCATATTAGACATACTGAATATATTTCTGGCAAATTAGTCCTCGATCATGAACTTTTTATACAAACTTCTTTTGATGATACGTCAGTTAAAGTGTATTACATATTTGACCGAAGGGACATATTTCTGGCCAAAAAGTACTTGATCTTGAACTTTTTATATTTACTTACCGACACTTTTGCAATAAATATGTTCAGTAGATCAACTATATCTGTGTGGCTGATGTAACATCAGAAGGAATCAATGAGTATATATAGAAAGTTCAAGATCGAGGACTCTTGGGTCAGAAATATGTTCAGTAGGTAAAATATGGACTTCTGTATATGGCTGATGTAACATCAGAATGAGGCATTGAGTATGAATAGCTTGATCAAGAATTCTTGAGAGATCATAAAATTTAATTGGGTTTAATATGGACATGATGTGATATCAGAAGGCATCAATAGTATATATAAAACGTTCAATATCAAATACTTTTTGGACAGAAATATGTACAGCAGATCTAATATGGACTAGTGTCTGGATGATCTAACAAAAATGCTCAAAAAGTAAATGTATAAAGTTCATGATCGAAATATGTTGCCAGAAATATGTTCAGTATGTCTAATATGAGCATCTGTATGGGTGAAGTAACATCAGAGTCAATAATGTCAATAATGTATAGAAAATTCGAGATCAAGTACTCCTTAAACAAGAAAGGCAACAAGTATGTGTAGAAAGTTCATGATCAAAGATTCTTGGGACAGACAAAACTAAAGTAGGACATAAATATTGAAGAGAAAACAAATCACACATGCTTTTGCATTGCAATGCATATCAAGAACTAACATGTAAGTTATGCACTGTTTCCTTGCACTGTATACAAATACTAACTTATTCCTTATGCATTGAAGAGATACCATATAACAATGGTTCCCGAACTGGAGTACGCGTATCCCTGAGGGTACGTGAGGTGACAAGAGGGGGTACGCGAACAAATTGCTGACTAGTTAATTTAATTCTACCTTACAGTAATATTAATATTAGTAATATTAGCATGTATCATTTGCAGTCAAAAATGACTGTATCCACACAAGCAGCATGCATTTGATTGATTGCGTGCAGAGTCTGCTGCCTTAAATCGCGCTTAATTACTGTCATTCTCGACAATGCACCTTTGTAAAAGTGTGGATTTAGCACTTACTCGCATGAAGAACAAATATAGACACAGATAGTGGATTTATTTCGATTTAAGACTCAAACTTTCTGCGATACAAAAACATACCTTGTGTGAGTTCTTGTATTTAATGATGATAACGAACAAGAATGCAATTGTTCCCAAATATCCACATTTTAATGTACATTTGAAACACAGTACTGTCAGTATTTACTCTATTTTGCAATGAAATAATAGTTCTAACGAAAACCACAACAGTACTACAACACACTTCTTTGTTTCGCGAACAATTCTGCGGCTTTGAACGAATCGTGAGAGTCAATGATTCATTCACAGCCACTTGCTTCGTTCCTGAATTAATGACTCGATGATTCTCTCATAAGAACAGTGACTTGCTGCCACCTACTGGCAGATTTAGTTTATTATTTAAACGTTTTTCTTGGTTTTACCATCATTGCATATTTCTCTATTGAACATTTTTATTTAAAACATTATTTATTTTATAAAGTTATTCATAAAGGTAAAAATATACACTGGAAAATCAATTTAGGGGGCAAATATTGTCCCTTAATGGTAAAGGTGTGACTGCAGTCTAAGGGTGCTTTCACATCAGCACTTTTGGTGCGCACCCGGGTTCGATTGACGTCAGAGTTCGGTACGTTTGGATGATGTGAACACTGTCTTCTGAACTCGGGTGCGCACCTGCGAACCGTACCCGTGTCCGCTTAAAAAGGGTGGTCTGGGGTGCGGTTTAAGTGAACTCCGGTACGGTTCGCTTCTGATATGAATGCAAACGTACCAAATTGCGGAAGTGAACCGCTATTAATGCCGTATTATTTGATAAAAATTTGTGTTTTTGTATGTTTCACTCACTTTTCCGACGTGCGTGACTGACGTGCTGCAAACAGAGAGCTGTAGCGTAGCTTTTCTAATTTCTGCTCGCCTTCAGCATTCTACATTCGAGGCAGATAGACGCAAGAGCCGTTCTGAACAAAACTAACGGTTCAAATACAAAAATATAAAAATGAGGAGAGCAACGTTATGCATTTTGCCGCCTTCTCCTGCGCCATCGTTACTAAGCAACGTAGTAAACAGCTGCTGGTTTGATGACGCAAACGAACCGCGGGTCGGACCCAAATAATATAAT
>RJVU01048855.1:96811-116817 GCA_003731715.1 Anabarilius grahami | reverse complement strand
TGTGTGTGTGTGTGTTTTGCAGCAGGCAGAAGGAGTCCAGATTTGTATCGCCCCAACAGTAAGTCCATTACATGATCTGACTCTTACTGTGAAACATTCATCAGTTACTTTAGTTTACTAATGTTTTATGCTATTAAACGAGCAGTTCATCAGTTTGGTTTTCATCTGTTTGTTTTGTCTTGTGTGTTAGTATGTTATTTGAGGACACTACTACAGGATTATGCTCGAGCAGAAGTTAAATGTAGTGAATGAAATGCTCATGGTTGATTTGTGTCCTCAACATTAGGGTTGTTAAAGTTTCTGTATTCATAGTGAATATCTGATGAAACTCAATATCATGTAGCAGTGCAAGGCAAGCCGTAATGTTCAGCAGATTCACTTACAGTGTGTTTTACTGTCTTGTTTTGCAGTGGGTGAAGATTCAGATCAGCCCAAAAGTAAGTCCATCTGACAGAAAAGTGTATTATATTTTAGTTTAGTCACAGGTTGGAGCCCTGATTCTGTGTTAATAATCTCTCATTTGTGTCAGGAATTGTACCAGTTTATAATTAAATTTGATTTCCATGAAATTGGTTAAATAGTTTATTTCTGTTACATTGCGGTAATGACAGTCTTTTTGGGAATAGGAAGTAGTTTTTTCGATTTGTGTCAGTTTTTCTGCAGTGAACTGTTATCTGAATTGAGCTGTTTGAGTCACTCGTTGTGATGTCCTGTGGACTCTGACAGAGTTCACTCTACATTAAAAATGCCTTAGAATAAAAAATTGAATTTATCTAGGCATAGTTTAATAACAAGAGTTCAGTACATGGAAAAGACATACAGTGAGTCTCAAACTCCATTGTTTCCTCCTTCTTATATAAATCTCATTTGTTTAAAAGACCTCCGAAGAACAGGCGAATCTCAACATAACACCGACTGTTACGTAACAGTCGGGATCATTAATATGTACGCCCCCAATATTTGCATATGCCAGCCCATGTTCAATGCATTAGACAAGCCAGTATTAACGTCTAGATGTGCACAGCTGAATCATCAGACTAGGTAAGCAAGCAAGGACAATAGCGAAAAATGGCAGATGGAGCAATAATAACTGACATGATCCATGATATCATGATATTTTTAGTGATATTTGTAAACTGTCTTTCTAAATGTTTCGTTAGCATGTTGCTAATGTACTGTTAAATGTGGTTAAAGTTACCATCGTTTCTTACTGTATTTACGGAGACAAGAGCCATCGCTATTTTCATTATTAAACCCTTGCAGTCTGTATAATTCATAAACACAACTTCATTCTTTGTAAATCTCTCCAACAGTGTAGCATTAGCCGTTAGCCATGGAGCACAGCATCAAATTCATTCAGAATCAAATGTAAACATCCAAATAAATACAATACTCACATAATCCGACGCATGCATGACAAACACTTTGTAAAGATCCATTTGAGGGTTATATTAGCTGTGTAAACTGTGTTTATGCTGTTCAAGGCAAGCGCGAGCTCCGTGGGTGGAGAGCACAAGAATTTAAAGGGGCCGCAACCTATATATCGGTGCATAGTTAATGATGCCCCAAAATAGGCAGTTAAAAAAAATGAATAAAAAAAAATCTATGGGGTATTTTGAGCTGAAACTTCACAGACACATTCAGGGGACACCTTAGACTTATATTACATCTTGTAAAAAAACGTTCGATGGCACCTTTAAAAATTCGCAGACTGTTATTTAGGGCTGCACGATTAATCGCATGCGATTGTCACGCGCATTTCGTCAGTAAAGCCGGTTCCCTGATTACCGCTAAATCGCCATCACCTGCTTATAAATGGAGCGGCATATAATAGACAGAACTGTAGATCACTGACAAGGCACGCAATATCGCGTTCATATCGCAGATGAATCGCCTTCGAAAATGAACGCGATATTGCGTGGCTTGTCAGTGATCTACGGCTCTGTCTATTAAATGCCGCTCCATTTGAAAGCGGGTGATGGCGATTTAGCGGTAATTAGGGAACCGGCTTTACTGACGAAATGCGCGTGACAATCGCATGCGATTAATCGTGCAGCCCTACTGTTAATAAACTACACAATCGCAGGATCCACTTGTTTAAGCAGCAGTGGAGTCAAAACAAGAGAAATTTCAAAAAGGAGAATTAAATACACAAAAGGAAGGAAAGTAAATTATTTGCAGGAGATTAGTGCCATCATTTTGGAAAACACTTATCAGAATAATTTTCAACAATCTTGTGTAAATTACAGTTTTTTAAATTTGCGTACACACTAAAAATATCACTCATACAGTTGCAAAAGAAAAAGTATGTGAACCACTTGCAGAATCTGTGAAAATGTGAATAATTTTAATAAAATAAGAGAGATACAAAATGCATGTTATTTATATTTAATTTTTTCAGCAGCGACAATGATTTTGAGATCCATCTTTTCACACTGAGGACAACTGAGGGACTCAAACTCAACTATTAAAAAAGGTTCAAACATTCACTGATGCTACAGAAGGAAACACGATGCATTAAGAGTCGGGGGTGAAAACTTTTGAATTTGAAGATCAAGGTAAATTGTACTTAATGTTTTTTCCGGGAAACATGCAGGTATCTTCTGTTGCTTCCGAAGGGCAGTACTAAATGAAAAACAATGATATTTAAACAAAATACGAAAAATTGTGACATTGTCATCCTGTTCAAAACACAGTATAGAGAATCAATGGTTCACATACTTTTGAATGGGGCCATTTTAATAAATTCAGCTATTGTTTTGTCTTGTGAACTAAATGCAAACATCTTTTATGTAAAATATCTTACTCAGGACAGTACTAAACAAAAAATATGCATTTTCTATGATCTCTCATTTTGTTAAAATTATTCACATTTTCACAGATTCTGCACATACTTTTTCTTGCAACTGAACATCTCCAGAACAAGTCTGCAAAACTTTAAGCACATTATCTGCTTTACACTCATTTGCAATTGTAAAACAAACTTTTTGCAAAACTCTAAACAGTTCTCTACATTAGACACATCCCTCAAAATTAACATCTCTTTTGTTTTATTTGGGAAAGACTAAATACCTCACTCATTTCCCAATTACCTACACCCAACGATCATGTGTGAAAACACTTACACATTAACTGATCACTTAGAAATCAAAACAGTGTTTTCAGAAAGAAAGAAATTATTTTTACCCTCTTGCATTTCGGTTTATAGTGTAAATATACCTAATTTGATCACTTAAAAATCAACACTCATGACCCTTGCATTTCTGTTTATTTGGTAAATATATACTGAATATGCATACTAGTCAAGTCACTTCCCATTAAAATTACTACAGTTTTTCTGAATTGCTGAAACACTAAATCCCATTCCCTGAACCAAATTCTCAATAGTCTAAACCAATGTCGAATAAATCACTCCTTCTTTAAAACAGAACTAAGTAACTTTATTACCTTCATAAATGGTTTTCTAAGTCCTTACGATGGTTAATTGACTTGTAGTGGTGTGTTTGAGGTGAACCCCCTCTGGCACGTCTACGCCAGAAAACAACACTTGCAAGTTGAGCTGCGCCGACCCGACACGATCTCGCCTCATGTTCATGTTCACGTTCACGCGAGAGTGACAAAATGCTTTACGGTAATTCAAAAACAATGTATATATTATGACTTTATAAGACAATTTAGAAAATTACCCACCTCCATCGAGATTTCTTGTACTGTATTTGCAAAACTACTGCGCTGGTGAGCATTGTAGTCGTTGTAGTCCAGAGCTGCGCTTGGAGTATTTACGACAGTGTGATTCACTGAAGGAACCTGTAGGGGGAGCTTCGCAGATCTTACTGAGTTCCGCTTTAAAACCTTAAACAAGTTCAGGCTGTTAGACACTGTTTGCAAATCTCATGCACTCTTTTCAAAACTCTAAACACATTCTCACTCACTAAAACACAATTCTCACTGTGATGCACTTGTGTTGCAAAACGCTAAACACAGGCAGGCAAAAGTTAAACACAACTACAACACAGTACATCCTTTACACACAATGACTCAAAATTCTTATTACACTTATTTCTAATTATGTGATCAGACCAACTGTACATAATATAAGTCAGTTCAGAGTGCCAAAACTGACTCAAAATGTTGCACTGAATGTTGATACCAACAATGGATGGAAACAATACAATATAAGAGGGAGAGGAGGAAAAGTGTGTGTAAGAGGTGGTGGATGAGGAGGAAGAGAATAAAGATTAGGAAGAGCACGGTGTGGAGAAAGTTGTCAAGACTGGATCTGGCACACTAGATGATTTCTCCCTTTGCCTGGCTAGAGATGACATTGTCTGTGATGTGGACAAAGTCCTCAGGCTGAACCCAACATGAAGACACAATGCTGACCTACAGTGAATCTCTCATTGACCTTGATTTTGCAGATGCATGACTCTTTTGAGTGTACTGTAACATGCTTTTCATTTAGTTTAGTTTTTTACCTTTTTGGTTTTTGCTGTTGGACTACTGTATTTTCACAGTAAGTGCTGAATATTTATTAGAGACCCCAGACCCCAGGCTCGTCCACCAAGTTCGGATAGGCCCCCCCCTCAAAAAAACACTTGGGCGAGACTCGGGGTGTTTTGGCCCGCTGGGACTCCCGAAAAGGGCCATGGGCTGGAACGGAGCCTGGAGTGGGCTCGTGGAGGACTGGAGATGGCATGTGGAGGTCCTCCATGGGCTCGTGGAGAACTGGAGCGGGCCCGTGGAGGACTAGAGTGGGCTCATGGAGGGCTGGAGCGGGCTCGTGGATGACTGGAGCGGGCTCGTGGAGGGCTGGAGCAGGCTCTTGGGAGGGAGCGGGCTTGTGGGCTGGCACTGAAGCCCCCTCTGGGCTCGCGGCGGAGACTGGGAAGGAGACAGGAGCGGGTTCGGCGAATGGAGCGGAGACTGGGAAGGAGACAGGAGTGGGTTTGGCGACTGGAGCGGATTCTGGCGGATTCTCTCCCCTCATATTCTACAAGTATGCCAAGGGGCACAAGTGTGGGAGCCATTACTGCTGAGGGCTCAGTTGTGGCGAATGAAGGCTCAGTTGTGGCAGTGGCCATCTTCTCTGTGGGCTCAAGCGTGGTGGCGACCATCTTAAAAAGGGACTCTGGGCTGGCAGCCATCTTGGGAAGGGATACTGGAGTGACGGCCATTTCGCTATGGGACACTGAAGTCGCGGCCATCTTGGAAAGGGCCTTGGGACTGGCAGCCATCTTGGGAAGGGCCTTGAGACTGACAGCCATCTTGAGAAGAGATACTGGAGTGGCGGCCATTTCCTGACGGGACGCTGAGTGGCGGCCATCTTGGGAAGTGACTGTGGGAAGACTGGAGGTTTATGCGTGGGGACCCCGGTGACTGGAGTAGATGAGGGTGACTGTGGTTGAGTGGCGGTGGTGTCCTCGTCAACCTCACGGACGGTGAGGGAAGAACCACTCAAACACAGCACAGAGAGATCAAGGAACACAGTAACGTACTCCTCAATTGGGCGGTCATCCTGGAACAGGGTGGGCAGATGATCAGGCACAGTATGAAATGGAGCAGATGAGACTGATGCTTGATCCCTACCAGAATCCGTGGTGCTCTGCATGTGGTCTGGTCTTCTGTCAGGCACACAGACAGAGGCAGGCAGGTACGTGATAAACAAGCTCTTTATTATAAACAGAGACACGGAAACTGGCAGACAGCTGGAGCAGGTGAGTAGATATGTTTCTAATGATATCAAATGTTTCTTGAGCAGCAGATCAGCATATTAGAATGATTTCTGAAGGATCACGTGACACTGAAGACTGGAGTAATGATGCTGAAAATTCAGCTTTGCCATCACAGGAATAAATTACTTTGTCAAATATATTCAAATAGAAAACAGCTTTTTAAATTGTAATAATATTTCACAATATTACTGTTTTTACTGTATTTTTAATTAAATAAATGTAGCCTTGGTGAGCAGAGGAAACTTCTTTTAAAAACATAAAAAATCTTAGTGGTTCCAAACTTTTGGACTGTACTGTAGATACATCGCTAACTCAGGTTAAAAGCATTATCAATACACCACGTTAGCACCGATCACCAAAAACATAAACATCTTTGATTATATCACGTTAAACTCTTGCAACGTTAAACAGATGGATGATTCAAATAAACTTCCAGCCATCGCTTTCGACAGGGTTTAGAAGGATGATTGAATCAGATGCAACAAAAACATATGTTAATCGTTTGCTGTGCCATAAGCTCGCTATTTCCTGTTACCCAATGTGCGGTGCTCGTGGAGACACGTCAAAATAAAAGTCCTCACATAGAAACTTGCATAATAGCGGCAGATAAAACAAATCTTATAATGAATATTAAACAATCATGAAAATGTAATGTTTATACATGCAAATGTCCATCACAAATTATGCACAGCCTCCAACAGAGGCAGCAGAGGTAGAACATTGACCCGGTTGAGAGGGAGAGGACACTGGCGTGGCTTGTTCGCCGCTTCTCCGTTTTCTCTAACTGAAAACCCTCTACAGTGCAACAGTTGTTTGTTCAGTAAGTTACTAGTGTCGCTGCTCACTAGTAAATATTGTGGATTTGTATGTGTTCTTGTTCCACCGACTCAAGCGGCTGCTTACCCACCAGTTTGCTATCGCTTGGGGTTTCCAGTGTCTGTTCGTCGCTGCCTGTTGCCGTGGGGCTTTCGCCTGTGGTCGCTGCCGATGATCGCGAGGTGTTCACCCATGGTCACGGTTGTTTGCTTGCTGTGTCTGTTGGCTTTTCTCTGTGCATCACGGGCGTGGCTTGCGGCTAGCAGACCACTCTCCACAACTGGCATAATGCTGAACTATTCAGCCATTCAACTTAAGAAATTCAACAACTATACAGCTCCATCGTGTACATCAGTCATTAAACAACTTGGACTCCTTTGCCGGCCCCGTTATATTCACAGAAGTTGCCGTCGAAAGTTTGTTTTCTCCCAGTCTGATCACAACATCTCATCCATCTGGTCTGGCGTGCGCACCGTCGCATCTCGAACACGTCATCAGGGCGCCGTCACTCCTAGGACTAGTAGCGCTGGAGTTTCCATTACAACGCTATGCACTGACTTGGATGGAAACCGGAGAAAACATGGAGTGGATCTCAGTCTACTTCGGCCAATACAGAGACACACTGCTGCAACGAATATCAAGATTAAACTTTTTAGTGCACAATCCATCACAAACAAATCTTGCCTCATACATGATCATATTCTAGAAAAGTGTTTAGATATGATGTGCCTTACAGAAACCTGGCATCAACCAGATGTTTATTCTGTTTTAAATGAGACCTGTCCCCCTGGTTACTGCTATTTACAGAAAGCCCGCAGCACAGGGCATGGTGGTGGTCTGGCTGTCATCCACCGAAGTGATCTGATCTTGTCCCCTATAACCCTGCCTGAGCTGTCTTCGTTTTAATGCCTTGCATTTAAATGTAAGCACCCTCTTTCCACTAAGATACTTCTTATTTACCGGCCACCCAAACCAAACCCAACCCATCATTCATCCCAGAGATGTCCAATCTTCTTTCAACTTTCTGTATAATGTCTGCTTATATCATCATACTTGGAGATATGAATATTCATGTCAGCTCTTCAACCTGCCGTTTTGCAGCAGAATTTCTCCAATTACTTGACTGTTTTAATCTGACACAACTTGTCTGCCCCCGCTCATACCAGGGGCCACACTCTCGATCTAGTCATTACAAACTCTGTTTATCTCATCTTCTGGTGTATGATCTGGGAGTTTCTGATCATAAGGCCATCTCCATGAAGATGTCTTCACTGTCCAGCCTCATCAAGCCCAAACGCCAAATCTGCTTCAGAAATCTGAAAAACATCAACCAAGAGACTATGGCATCCGATCTCCAGCATCTCCTTTCTGTAAACTGTCTACCACCCATGGACTCAGTGGACTATTATAATAACACCCTCAGAAGCATTCTGGATCTTCATGCCCCGGTCAAAACCAGAACAGTCACTTTCACCCGATCAGCACCCTGGTATACCTGTGAACTATGAAAAATGAAGGCAGCTGGGTGTGCCATTGAGAGGAGATTCAAAACCACAGGTCTCACTGTGCACAAGCTCGCTTTTCGGGAACACCGAAAGGACTACTCAAAGTCACTTATGGAGGCACGGCCAAATTTCTACTCAAATGTCATCAGAAATAGTCCCGGAAACTCCAAACAGCTGTTCTCCACCATAAATCATTTACTCAAACCACAAACCCCCTCACTTACAGAAACTACAGAAGAGCACTGTAATAATTTCCTGGACTTTTTCAAAACAAAAATAGACTCAATTCACTCTACCTTTCCTGGATCCTCACCACTATCCACCCTGACTATCCACTCACAGCCTGCAATTTCGGAGCCCCTACATCGTTTTCCAGAAATCTCACAGCAAGAGGTTGAGACGATAATTAAAAGGATGAAACCTAACACCTGTGCCCTAGACCCTTTTCCTACAGCTCTAGTGAAAGTAAACACCTCTGTCCTAAGTCCTCTGATTACCACTATAATAAACCACTCCCTCCAGTCTGGCAATGTTCCATCTGCCCTAAAAACTGCCATAATCAGACCACTTCTCAAAAAATCCACCCTTGACCCAGATGTGCTTGCAAATTACAGGCCCATTTCCAATCTCCCATTCCTCTCCAAAGTACTGGAAAAAGTTGTAGCTTCCCACCTCCAGGATCATCTCAAACACAACAATCTTTTCTGGTTTCTGCTCTGCACACAGTACGGAAACAGCTTTGGTTAGAGTCACAAACGACCTACGGATGACAGCTGATGCAGGCTCACCATCCCTCCTCATACTCCTTGATCTGTCTGCTGCATTCGATACAGTGGATCACGGCATACTCTTTAACCGGCTGCATCAAACCACTGGACTCACTGACACTGCTCTTAACTCTCTGAGGTCTGAAAACGCACCGGTGCGTTTTGCAGGTTTTTTTTCACATTGCAGTAAAACAGACTTAAAATACTCCGTCATTTTTTGTCATAGAGACATAAGTAATATATCAATTGAAACTATAGAATGTCTTCTTTTATTTGTATACACTCAGAGTAAAAACAAAATGTTGTGCTTTTTGTAAAATAAAGAAAACTAACATGATGCGTGATCTCTCGTCTCCCTCTGAACAAACTCCAATCTGAAAGTTCTCAGAAAATGAACTGTAACTTCGTGAATACTAATCACAAAAAAATGACACTTATGTCTAAAAAAACGTTGAAATGTCAGGTTTTAAATCCTGCAAGTCAAATCGAAAACAAACATTCTGTGTTTATGTAATCAATATGAAAAGAGAGTCATGTCAGAAGTCCGTGTTTCAGCTCATTACCCACTAATGCGGCCACACCCACGGAGCCAGCGCTATTCAGACGCAAATTCAGTCAATACATGCAGACATAGTTTCAATCGTGTATTTTATTATCTTGAAAAGTGTTTATCTGGGTGTAAAAGCCACGGTTAGCGAGCTCTAGAAGACATGCAGTTAGTTCCTGTTTTCTTTTCTTCTACACTCTAAAAAATGCTGGGTTAAAAACAACCCAAGTTGGGTTGAAAATGGACAAACCCAGCGATTGGGTTGTTTTAACCCAGCGGCTGGGTTAAATGTTTGCCCAACCTGCTGGGTAGTTTTATTTAACCCAAATATTGTTTAAAAATTACTGTATTTCTTGCTTAAAATGAACCCAAAATATGTTGGAAATTAACATTTATTAATATGTTTAATAAACAAACATTTATTAATACTTTTTTGAATAATATTTAAACAATAAACATTTATTAAATTGCTTATTAATAAATGCTCATCTTTTTGATTATTATTGTTGCCTCTAGTAATTATGAGTCTGATTTTTAATTTCCAACCTATTTTGGGTTCATTTTAAGCCAGACATATAGTAATTGGTAAACAATTGTTGGGTTAAATAAAACTACCCAGCAGGTTGGGCAAACATTTAACCCAACTGCTGGGTCAAAACAACCCAATCGCTGGGTTTGTCCATTTTCAACCCAACTTGGGTTGTTTTTAACCCAGCATTTTTTAGAGTGTATAGATGAATTTTAGATGAGTTTTCTTTAGCGCCCTCCGGCTGCAGTATGAATTGAAAACACCATTCATGAAATAGCCTCTTCTTCTTTAGATGAATTTGTGGACTAAAAATGCACAGAGAGCGCCCTCCGACTGCAAGTATGAATTGAAAACACCAGCGCTCACAGTAATGACATTGAATATTAAATAAATATAACTCCTCTGTATAGAAAATTGGCATAAACATATGAGAATCCAATATTTCTCCAAATGTGCATGCTTTTAAACTAAAAGCCTATATTCAGACTCTTTGCATCACAGAAATACATCATATTTTAAAGTATAATATAAAACCATTACTTTATATTGTAATAATTTTTTTCTGTATGTTTCATATACCATGATGAGCTTGAGACATCACAGAAGGTTTTTTTCACAGCCTACCTGACTGAAATGCCTCATTAATATGCAAGTCATTTCAGCTCATTACTATTCAATTATTTTGTCTTCTCAGGTGAGAATGAGCCATTATTCATCATTATTCACGATGATTCACGCCTCCACGCATACTGTGTTCTTTGGCAAAAAGTGTCTAACAAAAACTAAATCAATATATTGTTATATATTGTTAATCAATAAATGAAAGAGTAGTCAGCATAATTTTTACATAATTCTGAAGCAAAAACTCTAGTCTACAACCTCCAATACCCTAAAGTATTGTAAACACAGATTTACTATACTTTTTTTGGCCTTATTTCAGTGACTTAAGTTTTTTGTTTTTTCAATAACCACGCATAAATGTTATTCCTTCAAAAACACAAACATGTACATGTTCCTCACATATTATTGTAGCCTAGTTTGTGCTGAATACAGTGTAATGACACTTGTGTCATTTATATGTTTATGAACAACTGAAAAAAGCATAAATGTCAGGCATGTCAAAACTTCTCCAGGCCCCAAATCAGCCTCAGACTCCAGAGGGTTAACTGGTTTAAATCATACCTCACTAACAGAACAGAGTACATTTCACTTGGAAGTGCAAGGTCCCGGCAACACACAGTTACCTGCGGGGTCCCTCAGGGGTCAGTCCTTAGCCCCATTCTCTTCATCATTTACATCATCCCCCTCAGCCATGTCATTAGCTGCTACGGAGTCTCATTTCACTGTTATGCTGATGACACACAACTGTACATGAAATTAGAAACACACACCTCTGCAATTTCACCAACATCATCTCTGTCTTCAATACTCACTGCCTGTCTGGAGGAGATAAGGGTCTGGATGAAGCACAACTTCCTCCAGCTAAACAGCTCTAAAACTGAGGCAATTCTTGTTGGCACACCACATCAAACCCAGTCTTCCTCCATAACTGATATAACTATCTCTGATCATGACATTCCCCTCTCCACAACTGTCACCAATCTTGGTGTAAGATTTGACCCACAACTCAGCTTCGAAGCTCATATCAAAAAACTCTGCTAGACATCTTTCTACCATCTCAGAAATATTGCAAAACTCCGCCCAACGTTAACCTTAGCAGATGCTGAAAAACTGGTCCACGCCTTTGTCTCCTCCAGACTGGATTACTGTAACGCACATCTCATCGGGATCCCTAACAAAAGCTTGCAGAGACTGCAGTATGTTCAGAATAGTGCTGCTAGGATCCTGATGAGAGTTCGAAAATACAATCACATCACACCCATTCTCCATTCACTTCACTGGCTTCCTGTTTCCGCCAGGATTGAATATAAGGTCTCCCTTCTAACCCACCAGTGCATCTATGGAAATGCCCCCCNATCTGAAAGAACTACTCACACCTTCGACTACAACTCGATCACTCCGTTCAACAAACTTAAACCGCCTCCTTCTCCCCAAGACAAAGCTCAGCACTATGGGTGATCGGGCTTTCTGTTCTGCTGCTTCTCAGATTTGGAATGCCCTCCCCGACCATCGGAGGGCACCTCAAACTATTGAGACTTTTAAAAAAGGACTAAAAACATTTCTTTTTAGGAGAACTTATGACTTTTAACTATTAAATCTAATTGTATTTTATCCTCCTTAAATGATCTTAACTGTAGCACTTTGAGATTTGTTCCAAATGTAAAGTGCAGTACAAATAAAATGTATTATTATTATTATTAACATTGGGCTCATCTGATTTTCTTTTCCATCCAATCCTAAGAAAAGTGTCCTAATTTTTTGGAATAATTTGCGATTCAAAAACATTTGTGGGCAAAAAGCTCTTACAGTAATAAGAGGATTAGTAGTGGTAGGAGCAGGAGCAGCAGCAGCAGCAGGAGTAGGAGCATCAAGAGCAGCAGAAACAGTAGTAGCAGCAGTAGCAACAATAGCATTGGCAAAAGGAAAGCGGAAAATCACGCTCGGGCTCGGCTCAAGGCAACCGTGCCTAGTGTGAGTACACCCTTGTATAATTACCTGTCTTTCACTGAACTCATGATTGCAGAGTTTTGTAAGCCATACTGTGCTGATCGCTAACAGCCTGAAGAAAAAAGTTATAATCCCCATCCCTTCCTAACACATAGTCGGGTAGATTACTAGAATGTGTATGTGCGAGTTCTGTTTGGCAACGGCTTATCTCATACATTATATTACTTTTTACCTCTACTGTTTATGCTTAACCTGTTTATTTAATGTCATTTAAATTTTCACTGGAATGATGAAGGACTAGCAGAAGACACATTACATCACCTCTGTATAAGGGACAAATATATTATGTTAGTACACTAGTGTTTCCCTGCTGTTCCTGGAAGGAATTCAATATTGTATGTCTCTATGTATTTGAAAGATTTGTTATTAAATTTGATATTATTTTTATTAATAATACTTGTATAAAAACATAGACTAGAGCATTGTAATTCAGTATAAAATGACTGTGTGATTTTTGTCAAAATGATTAAAGATAATTATATAATTTTGATGAAAGCAAACTTACTCATTTAAAGCATAAATAGAGGCTGTTGTCTGCTCATGCTTAATAAAATGTCACCTTTGAAACACAGCTAAATAAAGTGACGTTCTCTTTCACAGAGCCTGATGTACAACATGATTTAAACGATCTGAGGATTGTGCTGCTGGGAGTCTCTGGGGCTGGAAAGAGTCCAACAGCAAATGCAATACTGGGTCAAGAGGATTTTAAGGAGAGCAAAACTAGTGAAAGTGAGAGACAGAGAGGAAGAGTAGAAGACAGAAACATCTCCATCGTCGACACGCCAGGATTCTTCAACACTCACCTGACTGATGAAGAGCTGAAGAAACAGATGATAAAGAGTCTGGATCTCTCTGATTCTGGTCCTCACGTCTTCCTGCTTATCATCAACCTGGAGAATTTCATTGAGGAGCAGAGGAACGTTGTGGAGCAAATCCAGGAGAACTTTGGAGCTCAAGCTAAGAGGTTCACAATGGTGCTGTTTATTAGACGAGAAAAAATATCTAAAAGAAAATGGATTCAAATCACTGAGAGTGAAAAATATAAAGAGCTGCTGAGCAACTTTGAGGGAAGATATCATGTGATAAACAGCAAAAATGAATGTGATCCCTACCAGATCACGATGCTCTTAAAGCGTATTGATGAAATGATGAAGAACAATGGAGGACAAAACTACAGCAATAGACTTAAACTGAATCTGAGAGAGAAGGATGCTGCAGACCAAGAAGATCCGGAAGAGATTAAAGGACTGATACGGGAGATTGCTAAAGAAAGTCTGCGCTTTAAATTGGGTAAATATTTAGAAATTTGTGGTTTCATTTCTTTTAATTCTGAGAGATTTTCATGTAAAAAAGGTAAATTATATGTAAGTGATAATCTATGGCTTGGTTGAATGAAGTGAAGGCAAACAAAAAATGTGATATTGAGGCAAAGAATCTTTTAGAACTTCTAGAAATCACACTTTTAATATTAGCTGACCTTGTACAGTATATCCAGGTTTTTCAAAGCAACGGGAACCCAGGTTATTTGATGGGGGAAAATGTTGTTGAGAGGGTAAATTAAAATAATGTTAGTTAACTTATTTTATACTTGTTCTGTTTTATTTTAAGTCATCTTGAGGCCCCCTATTGAGCAAAGACAAAGTGCTGAATTATTATCACAAGTGTAAATAACATTTTAATCTCCTCTCTTGCAGATCAGAGGATTGTGCTGTTGGGTAAAACTGGATCAGGAAGGAGTTCAGCAGGAAACACCATCATCGGCAAATCTGAGTTTAATCAAAGTGTTTCCTCTAAGTCCATGACAAGACGCTGTAAAATACGTGTGACAAGAGTGGAGAATAAAATCATCTCGGTGATCGACACTCCAGGACTATATGACACATCAATGAGTGAAGAAGAGCTGAAGAAAGAGATCAAGAAGTGCATCTACATGTCTGCTCCTGGCCCTCATGTGTTTCTGCTGCTCATCAGACTGGATGTGAAATTCACAGAAGAAGAGAAGAAAGCACTGAAATGGATTCAGGAAAACTTTGGACAAGAAGCTTCTCGTCACACCATCATTCTGTTCACTCACGCTGATTATCTGGAGGAGACTTCATTAGATGAATACATCAATGAAAGTAAAGATCTCAAGGCTCTTGTTGATGAGTGCGGTGGCAGATTTCACTCATTCAACAATGAAGACATGAGTAATCGCTCTCAGGTCACAAAACTGCTGCAGAAGATTGATAAAATGGTGAAGATCAATGGAGGACAGCACTATACTAATGAGATATATAAAAAAGCCCAGAGAAAGATTGAACAAGAGGCTTTAAAACAAAATCTGAGAGACTATGGGCAAACAGCACTAACAGCAATAGGAGTAACATTAGTAGTAGGAGTAGCAGCATTAGTAGGAATAGTATTCGCAAAATGAAAATAAGGAAAGGAAATTAATCTGATTGAACAACGGCCAGATCTTCATATACTAATTTCTAATTCAGTTCTCTAAAAGATTTAGTGAGAATTGGATTGAGATTTTTTAAGATTGCCTTCTATATGGTATGTATATTGATTAGATTATTTCATCTGTTCATCTGCAATTGTCAAAACCTGGAAATATATCTCTCATTTTCTTCCTCAACAGCCTAAACAAAAGTGCTATTTCAGTCTCTAAGAAACTCTTAATCTTAATCTGTACTGTTCCTACATAATTTGTAACACAAGACAGTGGTGAAAAATCTATTTAGGAGTCTTAGACCTTTCCAGCGATATATATACAGTAGTCAACATTTGAAGTGGATCAAAACCTTTCATCAAAGTTGTCCTAAAACCTTCTTCTTAGGAAAACATTGATTAACTTTTCTGATCCACTTCAAATGATTGGATTACGATTTAATTGTAATATAGTGAAGAAAACATAGGTGCCCTGCTGACGGGACGGTGACAGTTAAAGTAAATAAACATACCCGGAAGAACCGATGCACTGCTTCGTTGAGCACTTCCAGTAATCTATTTTGCTGTGGTAAAGGTCCATAACTTTATTTATGATGCACTTTGAGCTTTACAACTTTGCAGACTGTTTACATTTACATACAGCTACATTACACACTGCATGAAAGGTATAATGATCAGAAATCCACAATAGTGGCACATTAATAAAAAAATAAATAAAAAAAAATATTCAAGGGCAGATTAGAATCCAAACTTCTGACACGATTAACAAAAGTTCTACCACCAGACCATTAGGACAAACAAGTGTTTCATGCAGATCTATGTATTTTTTCACAAATTATACTCTCTGGACTAACAATATATTGTATTATAGATGGTGTAAGGATGAACACATTAAACATAAGTTCTGTGTCAATAAATGAAAATGTGTGGATGGTGTGATGATGTAAAACTATCGGCCGATGTCTTGCTCTGGAGGCGGGCATATGCAAATGTGTTTGCCCATTGTTTTTGAAACTTAATTAAATAAATGCTTTGTTTATAACGAGGAGGACATTTTAAGCTGCGAAACTTGCAGGATGTTTTAATGGTACAAAGACCTATTATACAGTGGGTACGGAAAGTACTCAGACCCCCTTACATTTTTCACTCTTTGTTATATTGCAGCCATTTTCTAAAATCATTTAAGTTCATTTTTTTCCTCACTAATGTACACCCCATATTGACAGAAAAACACAAACTGAAATATCACATGGTCCTAAGTATTCAGACCCTTTGCTGTGACACTCATATATTTAACTCAGGTGCTGTCCATTTCTTCTGATCATCCTTGAGATGGTTCTACACCTTCATTTGAGTCCAGCTGTGTTTGATTATACTGATTGGACTTGATTAGGAAAGCCACACACCTGTCTATATAAGACCTTACAGCTCACAGTGCATGTCAGAGCAAATGAGAATCATGAGGTCAAAGGAACTGCCTGAAGAGCTCAGAGACAGAATTGTGCTAAGGCACAGATCTGGCCAAGGTTACAAAATCATTTCTGCTGCACTTAAGGTTCCTAAGAGCACAGTGGCCTCCATAATCCTTAAATGGAAGACGATTGGGACGACCAGAACCCTTCCTAGAGCTGGTCGTCCAGCCAAACTGAGCTATCGGGGGAGAAGAGCCTTGGTGAGAGAGGTAAAGAAGAACCCAAAGATCACTGTGGCTGAGCTCTAGAGATGCAGTCGGGAGATGGGAGAAAGTTGTAGAAAGTCAACCATCACTGCAGCCCTGCACCAGTCGGGGCTTTATGACAGAGTGGCCCGACGGAAGCCTCTCCTCAGTGCAAGACACAGGAAAGCCTGCATGGAGTTTGCCAAGATGGTGAGAAATAATATTCTCTGGTCTGATGAGACCAAGATAGAACTTTTTGGCCTTAATTCTAAGCGGTATGTGTGGAGAAAACCAGGCACTGCTCATCACCTGTCCAATACAGTCCCAACAGTGAAGCATGGTGGTGGCAGCATCATGCTGTGGGGGTGTTTTTCAGCTGCAGGGACAGGACGACTGGTTGCAATCGAGGGAAAGATGAATGCGGCCAAGTACAGGGATATCCTGGACGAAAACCTTCTCCAGAGTGCTCAGGACCTCAGACTGGGCCGAAGGTTTACCTTCCAACAAGACAATGACCCTAAGCACACAGCTAAAATAACGAAGGAGTGGCTTCACAACAACTCCGTGACTGTTCTTGAATGGCTAAGCCAGAGCCCTGACTTAAACCAAACTGAGCATCTCTGGTGAGACCTAAAAATGGCTGTCCACCGACGTTTAACATCCAGCCTGACAGAACTGGAGAGGATCTGCAAGGAGGAATGGCAGAGGATCCCCAAATCCAGGTGTGAAAAACTTGTTGCATCTTTCCCAAAAAGACTCATGGCTGTATTAGATCAAAAGGGTGCTTCTACTAAATACTGAGCAAAGGTTCTGAATACTTAGGACCATGTGATATTTTAGTTTTTCCATTTTAATAAATCAGCAAAAATGTCAACAATTCTGTGTTTTTCTGTCAATATGGGGTGCTGTGTGTACATTAATGAGGAAAAAAAATGAACTTAAATGATTTTAGCAAATGGCTGCAATATAACAAAGAGTGAAAAATTTAAGGGGGTCTGAATACTTTCCGTACCCACTGTATATGATATGACAAATTTGATTTCTCATGTCATGACCCCTTTAACTCCCATAAACTGTTGCTGTAAACTCAAGATGCTTCAGTCGCAGATCTTATAGTTGACAGATAACGGCAGGTACACAGTTCTTGAGCACTTCACTGTCATGTCACTTTCACATAAATACACAACAATGGTGCTACTAAACAGTTCATTAAACACATTTATTCACAGCTATTTACACTACATAAAAACAAGAAAATGCAAAGAATAACACCAAACAATACAATTAAAGTTATAACATCAGTTAAATCTCCATTAGAAATGAAGAATGACACTGATTCCTGTTTGAGCTCATGATAGTTTGATCAGCCAGCCTGTGGCCTAAAAGCACAAATTATATTTCTCACATCCACAAGTCCTTGGCCACCTTCCTGTACTGGTAAGTATAATACTGCAGCGCGAGTCCAATGCTGTCCATTCCAAAAAAAAAATTCACTATTGTCCTTTGTATATTGGAGATCAACTCCTCTGGTGGCTCCATGACCATAGTCCTATGCCACAAAGTAGAAGCAGACAGATTGTTTACTACCAGAACTCATCCTCGATATGACAATTGTGGTAATAGCCATCTCCACTTCGACAATCGGGCAGACACCTTTTCTATCAAACCCTCTCAGTTTTTCTTTTGAAATTGTTCATTTCCTAAAAAACTCCTAAAATTTTTAGTCCGTCTTTTTTCCATTGCAACCCTCCTGGAAGTTGTGTAAAATTTTCCGAATTACCAATTATAAATCTATCCAATTAACCTTGGCAGAAGAGGCTTTTTTGTATAATTCAATGGTTTTTGTTAAAATTTCAATGTCTTTTTGTCCTGTAATAAAAACAGTAATGTCATCTGCATAGGCTGATAAAACCACCTTAGAATGACCACTAACCTGAGGGATTATCACTCTAAAAACTGCTGGGTTAAATATGGACAAAACCAGGGATTGGGTTGTTTTTACCCAGCCATTTTTTTCAACCAATTTTGGATTTATTTTTTTAGCCAGCAATATAGTAATATAGTAAAAGGCGTGTTTTTGCTCACCCCCAAATAGGGGCAAATTTGTGGGGTATTTTAAGCTGAAACTTGACCAGACCAGAGACTTATATTACATCATGTGAAAGAGGGCATAATAGGTGCCTTTTAACCCAACCTGCTGGGTTTGTCCATATTTTACCCAGCTTGGGTTTTTTTAACCCAGCATTTTTTAGAGTGATGGTTCCTTTTAAATTCCTCCTCAACTTACATAATAAAGTTTCAATTATTAGGCTATATAATTGTCCTGGAATTGGACAACCTTGACTTATACCTCTTGTCACAGGTATTGGAGCACTTAAACCCCCCCACACACTTTCACCATCACATAAACATTAGAATACAACAACCGAATATATGAAATAAAACCATCACCAAAACCATAACTCTGTAACACTTTAAATAGATATTCATGATCCACATCAAATGCTTTTTCTTGATCTAACGACAACACTCCCAAATCATTCTTATTATTCTGATTAAAATCAATTATATCTCTCAATAAAAAAGACTATCTATAATAGATCTCTTAGGAATGCAATATGTTTGATCATTTTGGATGAGCAAATCTAAACAGTATTTGAATCTATTTGCTAAACACTTTGAAAAAAAATTATAGTCCAGACACAAAAGATATACAGGTCTCCAGTTTTTTAACAGTCCAAAGTCTCCCTTTTTTGGAAGTAATGACAAGATTCAAGATTCAAGATTTTTATTTGTCACATGCACAATTATATAGAGCATATATAACCAGCAGTGAAATGAGAGTCAGGTCCGCTCCATGGACAGTGCAATTATTAAAGAATACAACAGAAGATGAAAATATACATAACTATAGCTATGAAAGAATTAAATAAAAGTAAACAATAAAAATCTAAGAATAAAATATAAAAGAGATGTATACTGTAGAATTAAATATAGAATTGAAAATAATGTGCATGAAAGTAAACTGTAGTCTTAAATATTAAGATACACAGGGATGTGCAAGAGGCAATGTGCATATGTGCATTATACTGTAGTCTTAAATATTAAGATACACAGGGATGTACAAGAGGCAAAAGTGCAAACAGGTTAACACTTTCAGTATGTCAATGTAAGGTAGTGAATGATGAATTATCTTACTGATAAAGTGCATATTAAGTGAAGACATGAAGATGTTAAGAGGCTGGTTTAGAGTTTAGGAGCCTGATGGCCTGGGGAAAGAAACTCCTCCTAAGTCTCTCGGTTTTTGCCATCAGACTACGGAAGCGCTTACCAGATGGCAGCAAAGTGAAAAGATGATTACTGGGGTGGATGGAGTCCTTGATGATTTT
>RJVU01048855.1:62297-76684 GCA_003731715.1 Anabarilius grahami | reverse complement strand
GATCGACCTACAATACTCACCTCAGAGTCATCAGTTCCTCTTCTGTTATCTGAAACATAACGTCAAGAGAATATTGATGATCAAACACATAATACAGTCTCCAATGAAACTGATTTTAGAAGAATTCTAGTGCTGTAGAATAGAAACATTAAACTCTGTCTGAGAGGAATTCTGTCTATTGTTATATAATATGAGAAACTGTAAAAACTCACCGTCTCTTTTTCTGCGAATCATCCAGAGAATAAGAGCAGGAAGGAGAACAGCGAATGAAGCGACAACAATCACAATCACTGAGAGAGAGACGATATTACAGTCATATTAATACTGATGTCCACTGAGCTCATTTTCACTACAATGAGTTCATTTAGATCCTGATTCTAGAAAAACTCCAGAGTGTGAAAACAAGCACTGAAATGAGGATGATGTTCATACACACCTAGAGAGGTTGGAGTCGGTGTTGATGCTGTAGTTGATGGTACAACTATTAAAACAAAATCATATTTGAATGCATGAACACAACATCAAGACGTTTCTTTCACAAACCGTGATGATTTATTTAACTGCTGTAGTTCAGATCAGATCTGATCAGTGACTCAGTTATTGTGCTGAAGATGTTCACACTAACATGACTTGTGTTTAATAAATGCTCACTATGATTTTAGTCATTTAAGCTAAAAAACTAAATTCTGTCATTCACATATATATGATAGAGTATATTTACTCTAGTACATTAGCATTTGAGCTAACTTCCTGTTTGTGTGAATGATTGAGGTCTACAAATTCAATATGGTTTAATAAGCTCTTCCTCAATAATTCTCAGTAAACCACTGAAATAAGCAAGACATGAATAAACACCTTGTTGTTCAGTAAATCCAGCTGCTGTCCTCTCAGAGTTTGGAGTATTTAATGACTTCTGATTCTCTGTACAAATGAAAGGATGGATGAATTAAAGCCAGTGTGAACCAGTGAAGTGAGAGACTGATGATGTGTGACAGTGATCATGTGATCATGAACCTTGTGTAGGAGCTGCTGCTGTAGTTTGGCTTGATTTCTTCTCAGAGTTTGAGCTGCTGACTGGAATCAGTGTTGTTGAATCAGAAGATGAATGTTCAGATGTTCATCTGTAGGACATTAACATCATATTTTACAGTAGTAATAGTTGTTTCTCACCTGAATACTTGACAGTGTATCTGACTTCATTTCCTTTAGTAAGCTGACATCTCCACTCTCTGTTGTCATCTTCATTCAGGAGTGTTGTAGTCAGAGTGATGATACAGTGATCTGATGATAATAATATCTGATATCTGGAGTCTGTCTTCAGATCAACACCAGCCTGATTCACCCACAACAGCTGAAGTCCCTCAGAACGAACCCAATAATCACAGGGGGATCCAGTATATGAATACAACTGACAGGAGAGAGTCACAGAGCGACCTGGACTGATCTCAGTCTGTGAGGATGATGATGATGATGATGATGATGATGATGGAGAGACTAAAACTAAGACACAAGACACAATAATCAACTGAGTTTAAAGGGAAAATACCCTTTTTAAATTGACCACACAATCATGAACTCACCATGAAGAACATGCAGATAAACACGTTCATCAGTTCCTTGTTTTCCTCCATTCACATATTGTTGGCAGATGTATAATCCATAATCTTCTTCTGTGATGTTCTTGATGTTCAGAGAGCAGTCAGACCCCAGATTCAGTCTCTCATGTCTCTCTGTGTCTTCCTTCTTTATTCCTAAACCAATCAGTTCAACTGCTGCTGAATGTCTGATACTGTTATAGTAGTTCCATGTAGTTGATTTGCAGTCAGAAAGAGCATTATTACAGGACAGACGGACATTTTCACCAGAACTGATGAACACATGAGCATCATTCACTCCACTGGACCCTGAAACACAGTATATTTGAGTGATCATTATGATATATATTAATAAATGAAGACATGAAATATATCGGCATATAAATCAGACAATTCAAGTCTTTTTTCCTCATGAACACAATCATCACTCTCTCCAGAATAAAGTGTTTGTCTTGATCAGAGAGCTGTTGAAATCTCTGAATATGAAGATAATTGTGGATCATCAGATGTTTGAGTGACTCTATGTCCAGTATCAGGAATAATACAGTATGATCTGTATGTATCAATACACAACTCTGAGATCACAACGTGAATGTGTGCAAGAATAAACTGAGCATGTTCAAATCAACTCTTTCCAGACTAATTCCACTAAATGTCTTTAGAGAAAATCCAGATTTCTTTACCTGTGAGAAGTGAAGAGAGAATGATCAGTCCCAGCAGACACAGATCACACTGACCAGCCATTTTCTGTTTCTGTCAGTCTTTCTCTTCTTTATATAGTTACAGTTCTTCCTCTAAACACTGTCAGCTCCTCCTGTGTGTGTGAACTTCTTCTAGTCTGACCGACTAAAGTGTGAAATCCTGCTAGACTTGATATATGTATATGTATATATAGTGACACTGTACCAGTGCATGATGGAGAAGTGTTGCTTGTCTTTTTCATTAATGCTCAAATGTAATTTACAGCACATTAAAACTGTAATAGGAATGTCCCTCAAGAGCATCTGATGGTGATGTGCCCTAACCATAACCATAACCACTAACATGAGAGAGATCAGGCTTTGACAGGACAGCGGTTGTGAAGCTTGTTCTTCAGTGTGATAAAGTTCATACTGTAAACCACACTGGCTCAACACACATCTGATCTGAACTCAGTCTATAAGGATGTACTTTTGCACACAAGAACATTTACTGTTAGTTTCATTTCTTTATTTTAAAATTTCCTGCATGCAGTTAAATTATAGAAATAAAATCATCAAATTATTAGTGCTCAAACAAACTCTTTATTAAAAGTCACTGGACTACATAAAAACAAGTTGAAATGACGTGTTCATCCAAACACCATCCTCAGTTGTAAAAACACAGGAAGTGAAGGACCTGCTACAGTCACATGACCAGCACACAAATAGAAGTCACATGACTTAGGTTAACCACATAGTATGCTTGTCAGAGTAGATGGTAGAGCCTCTTCTCCTCCCACGGTGGAGCACACTGACCCAAAGCGTCAGGAAATTTGGAGTCGGACCACTTTGGGCCAAACTGAGGGTCATTATTTCTTTTGAATTTTAAATTAGACTTTCAATGACAGGTTTCCATTATTACCTTACTGAACCCCAGTGTATGTGTGTGTGTGTGTGTGTGTGTGTGTGAGTGAGTGAGTGAGTGTGCGCGTGCATGTTGTCCTGTATAAAGCCGGGTTCACACTGTACAATTTATAACAGTCCTTTACGATGGTTACTTGTCAGACTGTAGGAACATGATCCTCATGTCACACTGAGGGATCTCAGCTGTCTTTTATGTCAGACTGTACGACAGTCAAGACGAGTTAACAACAGATGCGCGCTTGAAAACTTGTCCGGAGTATTATATAATCAACCCATACACGTTCGGTGACTGTGAGATGCGTTACACGCGGGACTGAAATGGTGGCTAACAAAGACATCTCTAATCAAGTCAAGTCAAGTCACCTTTATTTATATAGCGCTTTTTACAATGCAGATTGTGTCAAAGCAGCTTTACATTGATAACTGGTACATAATTTTGGCTGCACAGCAGCTCTTAAAGAATAGTGTCAATGCAGGCAGATCAGAAGCACTGTTGATTAAATGTCAAGAATACTGTTGAATATCAAATGTCAAGTCAAATGTCAAGTGTCCCCAACTAAGCAAGCCAAAGGCGACAGCGGCAATGAACCCAAACTCCATCAGGTGACATCAGGTGGCAAACAGGTGACGTCACGTTTCCTCATTGGTTGGATACAGAGGTGCTTCACGAACGCAAAATGCAGAGGGTTCCCATCACGTCATTCGACGTAGCGTCTCGTTCCCTTACTCAGGGAACAGGGGTTACATCTGTAACCCGAGACGTTCATTCATTTTTTTATTTAATATTGAAATCAGAAAAATTAGCATCCCATGTTGTCTAACAAAAGTTATGACTGCTGCATATTCACTTAAATAGTTTTTTTCGTTTTCTTTTTAAAAATGAAGTTAGCAGTTCTGTTTAAATCCGTGAGATGATTTTGTATGTGCTGTAAAATTATGATGCTTGCAAATTATTCAATCTGTGATTCAAAACAAGCCAGAAAATCTTTTATGCAATTCATTATATGAAATTGTGAACATATTTTAATTACGCATAGTGTCAAAGAGTTGTGTTGCAATGATTTGTTTGTAAATAATATCAAACTGTTTAAAATTTCTCAGGTGTGTTTGGAGATACAGGTGAAATGAGTCAGTGATGGAGGGAGATTCTGTCGTTCTAAAGCCTGGTGCAGAGAGATGAAACGATCGAGTAGAGATTTGGACAACACGACTTTCTCACTGCCCGACTCAACAGAATAAGATCAATTTTCATGATGATGGTGCTGAAGGGAGATTCAGAGACAGACTGAAGCTGGATCAGACTGGATCTCTGACCATCACAAACAGCAGAACCACAGACTCTGGACTTTATACAGTCACCAGAACCAACAAAGAGACACCACTAAACATATTCAGTCACACTGATTCAATAGTTTATTTAATTTTTCTGCTAACAACACCTAAAAATGTATATAATGATGTATGAATATGTATGAATCTATAAATCATCACATGATGATCAGTGTTTCTCCCAGTGCTTTAGCACCCCCTTGTGATTCAATATGGAAACAGGGCTGGAAGGTTACTTTTAAAATGTATTTCATTACAGATTACAAAATACCTGCTTTAAAAAGTAATTTGTAACATATTTCGTTAGATTACCCAAGTTTTGTTACTTAATCAAAATACTTCAGAATACTTTGGAATACTAATAAATATGTAACATAAAAACAAGGCAATTGCAAGTTTTTATCTCACAATTCTCTACATCTCTACAACGAGTTGTAAAGTCAGAATTGTGAGATACTCGCAATATTGAGAAAAGTCTGAATTCTGATATATAAAATCAATTTTGAGAAAAAAAGTCTAATTGTGAGATTTAAACTCGCAAGTGTGAGAAATAAGTAGGAATTGCAAGTTTTTAATCACACAATTCTGACTTTATAACTGGCAATTGTGAGTTTATCTCACAATTTTGAGGAAAAAAAGTCACAATTACCTTTTTTACAATTACAAGGGACTCACAAACAACTATCACAAAACATCTGTTAGGTGAAATAGCTTATTAGGACAGTACTAAATAAAAATAACATGCAATTTTTATGATCCCTCTTTTGTTAAAATGATTAAAATGTTACATATTCTGCAAACGGTAAGAAACTTTTAAGCAGAACTACAGCTTAGGATGCTTTTGCAGACTGTCAGAGTCGGAGAATCACCAATTGCTGTTTACATTAATTGCCTGCCACAGTTTACATTAATGTTTAAATGACATTAAAATTAAAAGTAATCATTTTGGTAATCTAAAACACTTTTCAGATGTCACTGTAATTTGATTACCAGTCATTTAAAATGTGACGGTAATAAAATACAGTTACTCAATTTTTGTATTTTAAATACGTAACTAAGTTACATTCATTTCGTTACTCTCCAACCCTGTATGGAAACGCACAGTTTTGGTCTTCGTGTTCATGCATGTGTTTTCTGAGAGTGAGAGGCAGTCACATGGCACCTCCTGATAATGATCTTGCTCATTTCTTTGTCAGTTTTAAGTATATGTATAATTTTCAGTATACTGCCACTAGATGGAGCTACATTCCTGCATGTGCATTAGGAGAGACATCTGAATAATTAATAATTAATTAGTTTAATCTAACAATTAATTATTAATTTAATTGAACTAAACTAGAGAATAATTGTTTTCAATGTTTTCTTCTGAACATATTCAGTTGTTTAAAGGGCAAACTCTCTCTCCCTGAGTATTCTCTAGATATCTGCTGTATCTGATCAGATTTAGTCTACTCTGAGGACTCTCTGGAGTTTCACATTGGTTATAATAATAGAAAATTTAAAGTTTAAATCTTTGGACAGAGTTCAAGTTCTGTTCTTCTTCCTTTAGTTAATTTAAGTCATATGCACTTATGCAGTCTGGGAAGGGAGGAGTTTATTCACACTGACTGCAGTTTCAGTAAACCTCTTTACTCCAGACGAGCAGCACATTCACCATAACAGGTTATTATTATATTGGTGAACTGCTGAACAAAATGTTTGTGGCATTTATTTTCTTCAGTTTGTGCTCATGCAATCTATCTGGTAAGTGTTTTTATAGCTTCACTTCAGTTTATACTATCTGACTGCCTACACATTTGCTCTTTTTTATTTCCATCACTTATTTTTCCCATAAAGTCTTCAAGTTTATCAGACTAAAATACTCACATGCTTTTGTGTTCATGTTTGAAATGTTGCCATTTTCTCTTCCAGTATGAAAGGTTTAACTTATTGTGAATTACTCATTTATACATAGAAATTAGTTCAGTGATTTTTTTTTTTTAATGACAAATTATTACTAGTTTAGTTAAAATTATATTTTAAATAGTTTCAAAATGACTAAACTGTTTCTGTTTGTTCATCAGGTGTGTTCAGTGAGTCTGTGTCAGTGATGGAGGGAAATTCTGTCACTTTCTACACTGGTGCTGCTGAAATACAGAGAGATGATCTGATACTGTGGACATTTGGACCTCATGACATTCTCATAGCTAAAATCAACAGACAGAACAATAAGAGCAGGTTTTATGATGAAAATGCTGATGGGAGATTCAGAGACAGACTGAAACTGGATCTTCAGACTGGATCTCTGGCCATCATCAACAGCAGAACCACAGACTCTGGACTTTATAAAGTCACCAGCAGCAGAACAAGGATCACACTTAACACATTCAATCTCACTGTCTATCGTAAGTTAAACCACTTTTCATTGTCTCAGTATTTTTGTATGCATTTTTTTGAAACAGTTTTGCATGGCACTGATACTTTAATTCCAGTGTCGACACGAGTCACTTATAAATGCTGAACTTTCACTCAACACATCAGATACTGACATCTCTCTTTCTTAATGTTAATCATTTATTCTCTTTATTTAGCTCATCTGCCTATTTCTTTCGTCAGTAGTAACTCATCAGTGTCCAGATGTGTGCTGCTGTGTTTAGCTGTGAATGTGAGTCATGTGACTCTCTCCTGGTTCAAAGGAAACCGTGTATTCTCCAGCATCAGTGTGTCTGATTTCAGCATCAGTGTGTCTCTACCTCTGGAGGTGGAATATCAGGATAGAAACAGCTACAGCTGTGTGGTCAACGATCCCATCAGAAACCAGACTCAACATCTGGACATCACTCAACTCTGTCACACATGTGCAGGTATATCATTGAAACTACACTTTTTTATTTCCACAAATCAAATGAAACATGCTCATGAATGCCCTTTCTTCTCACACAAGACTGCACCCACTGTGGTTTTACTGTGATCCGATTGGTCCACTTTGCTCTGGTGGGCGTGGCTATTGTTGCGGTGCTGTTTTATGAACTCCGATCTAAAAGTCAACAGAAGAGCATGCAGAAATAACCATCAAATCCTCAAATAACCGGATGTGGACATTCTTGAACGACTGCTTTGTGTATGTCATCCTTTCAGTAGACTATATCATTCATGAATAAATGTCATGTAACTGATTATGAATTAATTTTATTCTGTACAGAAAATACTGCAATAAAGTAGTCATGAACAGTTGTATTTGTATATTACCTTTAACATTGCAAATGGTTCTAAAGTAGCTTTTCCAAGAATAGCTTGTAAGTATTCTTTCAGGGGTCATGTGGGATAAAAAAAAGATTGTCATGCAAGATAGTGAGAATTTTAGTGGCGTAGCACAGCCAAACGTCCTATGTTTTTTCATAATAACATCTGTATTTGTGCATACAACTTCATTGCCAAGCTGAGGTAAACAAACACTCTCGCGACTCTCTCGTATGTAGCGCTGGAAAGTCTGATTCATTCTAGTGAATTGGTTTGTCCAAAACAGTCCTTTCTCTCATATGTAACTTTGGAAAGTCATTCCATTGAATTATATATTGTAAATAAACAGGTTCCAAATAATTCACAGGACATGACATTTCAGGTAGTATTCACAATTGGATATTTATTGTAATCTGATCAAGTTTTTTGTAATTACCCTAAATTAATTAGTTAATTTATTTAAAAACCCCCCGTGATATGATTATACAATTGTATAGGCTAGTTATTGCTATATTAAAAAAGACATGGCCCATAAGTAGCTTCAGTGTACTAGCCTAACTCAGTCGCCATGTGTCTTGAATGGGGTGTATGTTGAATGTCACATGATCAAACCGGAAGGTTATGTGACAGTAACAACATGGCTGATGTAGTACATATAAATTTAATTCATATTAGTCATATTCTATTACTATTCATATTCAACTATTAAAACCAACTTTTTATTATTATTGTCCACATGAATCAAAAACAACCAGTGTTACACACAAACCAAAATCAATCCAAATAATGATAAAGAAGAAAAAAATAAAAAAACAAACTTTTTAATGAATGCCAAGTAAGTTCAAATTCAAATGTACAGTAGTTCCTGTTCAGACAGTATGCGATTTCAGACAAAACAAAAGTGTTAACAGCAGTATGAGCTGACGGTGATATGTGTGGACATTTAAGGTAACCTAGCTACTTATTTTAGTTATGTTTTAATCAATTTTAATATCCAAATGTTAGTGAGAAAAAAACAACAACTTTTAGATATCAATCTGCAAATGTGAGAGACATCGGTTTTACTCATCTTTGGTAGCTCCTCTAAAGGTATCTTGAGTAAAACGGCTCTATATTTAACAAAGCACATACAAAAGATCTGAACTGGAAGTGATGTGATCTGTTTTGCAGAACTTGTGGATGCCATTGAAAACATGGTAAGTCTATCATAGCATCACAGCTTCACTTTCTTATCTGTCACAACTCTGCTCTGAGTACGGTCTGTTCCAAACAGGAATCACTGGAGTCTTACTGGAGATAAAGCTGAAGGAAACTCAGAGATCACTGGAGACTTACAGGCCAAATCAAGTTAAGTAAGGGTACAGTGTTTCTGTGTTGTTCTCAAAACACTGCAAAATATCTTTCAGAGAAATTTCAGCTGACAAAAAACTTCAGACCATATGAGCTGTGGAAAATTATAAGTGATCTAGGAACTTTATACAGCTTTTTACAGTGGATGCCATTGAAAAGGTCTATACCAGAGGTCTTGGTCCTGGAGGGCCACTGTCCTGCAGAGTTTAACTCCAACACACCAGTTTGAAATGTTTTTGTATGCCTAGTGAGACCTGGTTCAGGTTCATTAGCTGGTTCAGGTGTGTTTAAGTAGGGTTGGAGCTAAACTTTGCAGGACAGTGTCCCTCCAGGACCGAGTTTGGAGACCTCTGGTCTATAGTAAACACCTTCACTGCATAAGCTTTTGTCAATATCATTAGGTAAAAAATAAATGCACAATATGTAGTTTTTTGCTGCTAGATGTCGCCTATTCAAAACAAAAGCGTAGCTTGATGACGCCTTGATTTCGTGGGATCTTGGGAAATGTTGTCTTCACCTCACAGCCGGTTGAAAAGAATCGGGGCAGAAATCATGTTCATGGATGAGATTATTAACGTTACTGTAGTATGAAGCAGAGCAGGAGCGAGTGTTGTGGAGCTGAACGAGGAGCTGGAGTGATTGATAATGAGAGACGAGTGTGACACACACCTCGAGAGCAGCGGGATTTCTTTATGCCTCAGTCGCCACTTCTGCTTTTCCGGTCATGAGTATGAGGTAACGCAGCTCTGTTTATCATATTAGATACATTTGAGTGTGTTGAAAATGATGTTATAACGTTACTCTGAGCATTCGCTCGCCGGCTGCTGTGAGACACTGTTACACACTGCAGTAAGATAGATCGATTTTACAATATCATATTAATATAAGAAAGCGAGATGAGACTTACTGTGTTGAACTATATAACATGATTAGTTTTCTGTCGATGAATGTACCCAAACAGTTGCTCACCTGTCTAAAAAAATGATAATCAGATTAATCTGAAAAAATAAAACTAAAACAATCGATAGATTAATCGATTGTAAAAAATAATCGTTAGTTTCAGCCCTACTGTCATGTAAATGAATGGTCAAAATGCATTAAAGGATTTTAGTTGAATGTGGTGTAATCCCTAAAACAGGTAGGGAATCTGTATCCATCTTAATACAACAATCAGAATGCTTTTACATCTACAAAACATTTGCTTGTGCAAGTGATCAGTTAAGAGCAGATGAGAGAGAAGAACTGAGACTCTTTAACCAGAAACGCTCTGTGGTTTAATGCACCTCTGCTAAAATACATGCTGTGAAGCAATCTCACAGGAAACTGAGGCTAGCAGAAACCAAAAGACTTATTTATGTGCACGTGAAGGTATGTGAGAAAGACGAAGTACAGAAACTGACCAGTGCAGTGAACAGTTTGTCTTTAACACTGAGAAATGAAATTAAAACATGCTTTATATCATTTGAGGTTCATTTGTATTGATATATAACATGTCTTGTATATAGTTGTAGTTACAAAGTTACTAGTAAGGCCTAACGAGCTACTTGAGTAGTTTTTTCATTTGATATATATTTTTACTCTTACTCAAGCAATTAAGATTATTACTTTCACTTTTGCTTTGACTAAGTATTTCTATAAGTACTTGTACTTTTACTTGAATACAGTTTTTGGATACTCTACCCACCTCTGACTATCGCCCTACAATCCTTCACGCTCCTTAAGATCACAAAACTCTGGACTTCTGGTTGTACCTAGGATATCTAAGTCTTCTAAAGGAGGGAGAGCATTTTCACACTTGTTTCCTCTTTAGCCAAACGTTCACATAATGCATCTCATATCCTTGTACTCCAGTTACTGTATATTAAAATAGAAAACAAATCACAATATTACTGTTTTGCCTATTTTTGATCAAATAAATGCAACCTTGGTGAGCTTAAACATAAAGAATTGTATTAATCCTTTTGAGGAGCAATAGGCCTACATCATATCAAAATGAACAAGAATTTAAGAACAATACCAGAATAGATATAGGTCCTCAAAAACATTTATACAGGTTTATTTCAGTTGTTACAGGCAGTGATGTACTTAATGATAACAACTAATAAAATACAGAGTTTTAAAACATTGCAAAGGAAGAGCACGAGGAGCTGAACTCATTGTAGACAATAGGTGTTCTGCTGTTGCACGAAGTACGCATAACCTGATATTGCTGAGTTCAACATGTTCCTCGGTCAACATTTTTGTTGATCCTGGAACAACATACAAATCAACCAATCAGATTTGAGGGACAAGTTTACAGATTATGTCAAGTTTAGGCTTAAAATCATGAATTGGTGCTTCTACATCAGTGTTATTCATCTATCATTTTCCTCTGATTTTTGGGATAACTTATGGGTAGGGTTAGGTTTAGGGGTAGGAATAGGGTTAAGACTAAATTTTCAGACTAGAATGTTGTTCCAGCACTCTAAAAACTGCTGGGTTAAATATGGACAAAACCAGGGATTGGGTTGTTTTCACCCAGCCATTTTTTTCAACCAATTTTGGATTTATTTTTTTAGCCAGCAATATAGTAATATAGTAAAAGGCGTGTTTTTGCTTTCCCCCCAAATAGGGGCAAATTTGTGGTGTATTTTAAGCTGAAACTTGACCAGACCAGAGACTTATATTACATCATGTGAAAGAGGGCATAATAGGTGCCTTTTAACCCAACCTGCTGGGTTTGTCCATATTTTACCCAGCTTGGGTTTTTTTAACCCAGCATTTTTTAGAGTGAGGATCAACAAAATATGTTGACCCAGGAACGCATCCAACTCAGCAATATCTGGACGTGCCACGTGCCAATTCCATTAATGAATGCTTTGTTAAGGGTAAGTCAAATTAATAAAGGGTCAACAAATGTTAGTAACACATCAGTTAATGATGAAATAGTGTACACTTTACAATAAGGTTCACAAATTCCATTAATAAATGCTTTATTAATGATAAGTCATGTTAATAAAGGGTCAACAAATGTTAGTAACTCATCAGTTAATGTTGAAATAATGTACACTTTACAATAAGTTTCACAAATTCCATTAATAAAGGCTTTGTTAATGATAAGTCATGTTAATAAAGGGTCAACAAATGTTAGTAACACATTGGTTAATGATGAAATAGTGTACACTTTACAATAAGGTTCACAAATTCCATTAATAAATGCTTTGTTAATGATAAGTCATGTTAATAAAGGGTCAACAAATGTTAGTAACACATCGGTTAATGATGAAATAGTGTACACTTTACAATAAGGTTCACAAATTCCATTAATAAATGCTTTGTTGAATGTAAGTAATGATAGTAAAATGCATATAAACATGAACAACATATCTGTTAATGTTCAGATGGTTTCCATCTTGAGAATTTACAGCCCAAAACAATGCCTTGTTAATACATAATGCTGATAAGGTACACAATGGTATTTTTTACCTTAATTTAGTGTAAGTGAGTGGAGCGTTAGAAATGTGTCAACTGCTACATAAACTAATGTAAGTACAGTAAGTTAACCTTAAAACATTAAGGCTAAATAAGAGGCATTGTTCATGATTAGTTCATATTATAATGCATTAACTAATGTTAACTACTTGCGCCGTTAATATGAATAGATTCATTAATATAAGCGTGAGTTAACGTTAACAATGATTAACTAATGCATTAACTAATGTTTACTAATTGCGCTGTTCACAGGAACAGATATGCATGTTAACCTTAACAAACATTAACTAATGCTGAACAGAGGTGTTGTTCATGGTTAGTTAATGTTAACTAATGCATTAACTAATGTTAACTAATACAACCTTATCGTAAAGTGTTACCAAATTGGCTGACATCATGATCCTGAACTGAACATTTACTGACATCATGATCCTGAACTGAGACTCAAACCTCAATCAATTCTTACAGTTAATATTATAACACTTGAAGGAGTGTCCATTTACTGAAGTTGGTTTTCAGCTAGAATTAGTTATTAAAGCAAACTACTATTACATGAATTCAAAGAACAAGTGTGATGGCAGTTAAACATCCTGCATGTAGTTACAGATAATTACAAAACCAAGAAAACATACATTAGGAAAAACAAATGAAGAACGAGACTGAACTCTTAAATCACTGTCTCAGGAGTGTTTTTGTCTGATTGTTGATCATGTCTGTGAAACCACTGAATCCGGCTGAGTCTCTTGGTTTTGTTGATTCAGTTGAATCATCTCATGTGATTCTGTGTTCGGGTTCTGGTTCTGGTTTGATCCAGTGGCTATAGTGTTATCAGAAGCTGCTGCATTCTGGGTTCAGAATAAGACATGTTTTAACACGTGTTTTCAACAATATTAATATCACAGCAGTGTTTCTCAGTCCTGCTCCTGCACCTTTAACATGAAGTGATACTGCAGGTGAATTAATGATTTTTTATTAACATTTAAAAATGAAACTTACCTGACTTGGCTCTGGATGTGATGTGATCAGAGTTCAGAGACAGAGGAGGAAAAGAGATTTACAGGATTAATTTGATTGAAAACACATCAGACTGGACAATAGATGAGTCCTGGGGCTTGTTTTTAATAAGGAGGTTCAACCAAATCTGAATTCAAACTTGAACTCTGAGTTGACTTACCCTAAAACTCTTGAGTTTTCTGTTTCAGAACAGATGAATTGCGTTAATTCTCTGAGTAGGTTTTTTACGATATTACGATTCACCATGGCAACAGCACCCAACAAAATGAGGTCTGCATACTTCTGAGTCAATGCAAGTTTAATTCTATATCACTGTTATTGTAATGAAGGGTCGGTAGAGAGTGGATCCATTTGCAGCTTTTATTAAAAGTACAATAATACAGCAGGGCAAAGACAATACCGTGGTCAGGGACAGGCTGGGGGTCAGGGCTGGCAGCAGATAACAGAGTCGGGTCACAGGCAGTGGTCGAGGCGGGCGGCAAGCAAACAGGGTCAGAGTCCAGGCAGAGATCGGGGCAGGCAGCAACGGATCAGGCAGAGATAAACAGTCCAGGCAATAACAGAGAATCAGTCCACAGAATAAACGCTCGGAATTGATCACCTTGGCAAATCAAGACTTCGCGAAGCATGTGTGCAGTGGAGTGTCTTAAATAGTGTGGGTGTAATGAGGTGCAGGTGCATGTGTAATCAGTCCCAGGAATGAGGGCCTATGGGAACTGGAGTCTGATTGGGAAACAGTCAGAATTCGGGTGATGGCTCCCTCCGGTGGTCCGGAGGATGAGTCGAGGGAACCTCATTCATGACA
>RJVU01048855.1:22141-50064 GCA_003731715.1 Anabarilius grahami | reverse complement strand
CTCACTGGCTGGAGCGGGCTCTGGAGTGGACTCACTGGCTGGAGCGGGCTCTGGAGTGGACTCACTGGCTGGAGCGGGCTCTGGAGTGGACTCACTGGCTGGAGCGGGCTCTGGAGTGGACTCACTGGCTGGAGCGGGCTCTGGAGTGGACTCACTGGCTGGAGCGGGCTCTGGAGTGGACTCACTGGCTGGAGCGGGCTCTGGAGTGGACTCACTGGCTGGAGCGGGCTCTGGAGTGGACTCACTGGCTGGAGCGGGCTCTGGAGTGGACTCACTGGCTGGAGCGGGCTCTGGAGTGGACTCACTGGCTGGAGCGGGCTCTGGAGTGGACTCACTGGCTGGAGCGGGCTCTGGAGTGGACTCACTGGCTGGAGCGGGCTCTGGAGTGGACTCACTGGCTGGAGCGGGCTCTGGAGTGGACTCACTGGCTGGAGCGGGCTCTGGAGTGGACTCACTGGCTGGAGCGGGCTCTGGAGTGGACTCACTGGCTGGAGCGGGCTCTGGAGTGGACTCACTGGCTGGAGCGGGCTCTGGAGTGGACTCACTGGCTGGAGCGGGCTCTGGAGTGGACTCACTGGCTGGAGCGGGCTCTGGAGTGGACTCACTGGCTGGAGCGGGCTCTGGAGTGGACTCACTGGCTGGAGCGGGCTCTGGAGTGGACTCACTGGCTGGAGCGGGCTCTGGAGTGGACTCACTGGCTGGAGCGGGCTCTGGAGTGGACTCACTGGCTGGAGCGGGCTCTGGAGTGGACTCACTGGCTGGAGCGGGCTCTGGAGTGGACTCACTGGCTGGAGCGGGCTCTGGAGTGGACTCACTGGCTGGAGCGGGCTCTGGAGTGGACTCACTGGCTGGAGCGGGCTCTGGAGTGGACTCACTGGCTGGAGCGGGCTCTGGAGTGGACTCACTGGCTGGAGCGGGCTCTGGAGTGGACTCACTGGCTGGAGCAGACTCACTGACTGGAGCGGGCTCCGGAAAGGCCTCCAGGCCTTGAGAAATCACTGAAGCCTTTCTCCTCCTCTTCCTCCTTTTATTTGAGTTAGGCGGTGAACCTGTGCCCACCACTTCGGTGGACTCTGGAGCGAACTCACAGGCTGGAGCGGGCTCTGGAGCGGATTCTGGCTGAGCATGTGTTGCCAAATGGCTTCTGTGGGAGAGATAGCTAACAAAGCCCCAAAAATCCAGGGTCTGGAGCCCCTCCAACTCACACTGAGGCAGAGGGTCATCGAGGCATCCATTGAAAATCCCTTTTTGAGCCTCATCATTATAGCGCAGCCCTCTCTCCATGGTCCAGAAAAACTGGGCAAAACCCCCTACCGCTCTTCCCTCCTGTCGTAGGGCCACCACTGCCCGAACTAGAGCCATCCGCTCTCTAATGGAGGCTGGGGAACGAATCCGAATGCTCATGCTGCTGGATCTAGAAATGGTGGTTTGTTCTGTCACGGTAGCACACAGACACAAGATGTTGAGGATCCAAGCGCAGCGTTGTTTATTAAAGGGTAATCCAAAGTCGTAATCCAGAACAGGCAAGGGTCAAAATCCAAGAGAACAGTCCACATAAACAGAAAGCCATAGAACAGGAGTGCACGCAACAAAATATACAACAAACCACAACCAAGGACAGAAACAACTGAGACTAAATAGACAGACACTAATGAACAAACACAAAACAGCTGAGTGCAATGACATGGGATAATGAGTCCAGGAGGTGAATTATGGGAAATGCAGTTCGACAGGTGACAAAGAGTCCTTGTTGGAGTGCCCTCTGGTGGCTAAACAGGGCACTCCAACTCATGATCATGACATTCACAGGAGGAACTGGCTTGTGGTGTTTGAGACTGCTCACGACTGCCCCCTGTAGCTGGCTCTGCTGCATCAGGATGATCGCAACATTATGTGACTCAATCTCTGCTTGAGTCACGTCCTCATTGTCACTTTCATTTTCACAGAGATCTGCTGCTGGTGATGCTGTAGAATTTTCAACTGTTTTTACTTCAGTTTTTGTTTCGTCCACTTTAGTCTGAGTCTCAGTCACCTTTCTTAGTCTAGACTGATGGACCAGTACATAGGATCCCCCATGTGTCACAAATACAACAGCCCCATCTTGGCCTATCACCGTACCCGGACCTTTCCACTCATTACAGTCGACCCTCTTGTAGTAGACTTTGTCCCCTGTGACATACCTGTCATCAACTGGCTGTAGTTGTTTGCGAAGGGCTCTTCTGAGTCTCTCGGAGCATTCTGCCTCTGTGAATGCCTTTCTCATAGCATGTAGCGTTTAAAATTTGTTGAGCTCACACTGGTCTCCAGGGCTGGGGGTTTGTCAATGAGCACGGAGGGCAAGTTTGGATTCTGACTAGGATTGTAATGTATGAGATTTCCACAGTATGATTGTAACACCTATCCCGTTAACTTTTTACTTGAGTGCTACATAGAATAAGGGACCAACCAAACCAATTGTGATGTTGTAAGTTGTATAAAAAGAATGAAAACAAAAGCTAACTCCAAACGGTCGACTTTAATGTAGGAAACATCAGTAACATTGCCATAGCAAAACAACAACTCCATTTCTTCATCACCTTTCTAGGTTTCTTATTAGGTTTTACTGCCCTCTAGCGACCATACTTAGTATCACAATTATTCATAGAACACAACATCTTCCCTCTCTGTTAAGAACACTACTTCAGTAACTGAACACGTTTCGTATTATGAAATTATTGCAATAAAGAAGGTGACATCTGTTTTTACATAACTAACATATGGCAGTCAAAAGTCTTCACATTCATGAAACTCAGAATACTTTTTAAAGTACATTTCTTTTATAGCTTGGTTAAACTAAAAAACTGTTCTTAACCCTTCAAATCTCAATCAGTTACATTACGTAGTCTTTGTGCCACTTAGGTTTGAATCTAATACGTGGCTGTTTCTGAGAAGTACCCTGAATGGGTTGTGTGCAAGTTGGTGTATCAACTTGACCTCCACTTATGGGTGCAGAGTGAGAACTAGCCAAGTGTGTGACATTCCATCTCTTCCCATCACTTAGCAGAAAGGTGTTTGGACTCACTCGCTTTTCCACTGTTAACGGAGCAGAGAATCTGGAGTGTGCTTTAGGGACTAAGCGAGGAATTCTGACCCTCACTCTCTCCCCTTGAGCAAAAGACGGGGTACGTGCATGCCGCTTAATGTCAGTGTACTGTTTCATCTTGGCTTGTTTCCTTTCCACAGAGTCATGGATGTCAGATGAATTCGACATAGGAGCAATGGGCAAAATGTCCAGTCTGGTTCGCATTTTACGTCCATAGAGCAGTTCATAAGGTGAGGTTGAGGTAGTGGCATGAGGTGTCGCACGATACACTTGAAGCCAGTTAGTCACAGCTTCCTTCCAAGGCTGTGACTGCAGGATGGCTGTCTGTATGCAGCCCTTCAGAGAACGGTGGAACCTCTCAATAGCTCCATTGGCTGCAGGGTAGTACACAGATGTCCTGCTATGGTGTATACCCCTGGTCTTAAGAAATTCAGCAAAGGCAGCTGATGTGAACTGCGTCCCGTTATCAGTGACAATGCTTTCCGGATTTCCATGACGACTGAAAACGGTGGTCAGAAAATCTATGACACCGTCAGTTGTGGCGGATGGGCAAAAGGCAAGTTCAGGCCACTTTGAATAGTAGTCGGTCAACGTCACAGCATACCGACAAGAAGGAATGGCAGTCTCGAATGGCCCAACAATATCAAGGCCTAATTTCTTCCAGGGACCGTCAGGGAGTGTAATAGGTTGTAGAGGTGCTGGATGAGTGAGAGCTGTTTTGTCATTAGACTGACAAGGGGCACAGGCAGATATACAGGTCTGAACCTGAGAGTCCATACAAGGCCACCAGTAAAGGTCACGCAGCCGCTGTTTAGTGCGTACAATCCCCTGGTGGCTTTCATGGGCCAGGGTGATCAGTGTGTGACGCAATGAGACAGGCACCACTAATCTGGAACCACGGACGATGTAATGACCCTGCACTGAGAGTTCATCCCTAATTTTGTAGTAGGGCATTAGATTCTGGGCAACAGCCCGTATAGATGGAGGCCAGCCACGGCTAATCTGTTCACGAAGAGCCCCCATTTCTAAGCATGAGGAACAAGCACTGTCAAAGTCAGAGACCGGAAGGGAACTCAGTGTGGAAGAAATCAGAGCCACAAGTTCAGGTTCCACATCTGTAGAAGGATCCGCTGGCACATGCAGAGGGAGACGTGAAAAGCAGTCTGCAGTATGGTTTTGTGAACCTGGTTTGTAAATGACAGCATAGGCAAAACAAAGCAGACGCGCCGACCAGCGGGCAATGCGCAATCCAGCCCTGTTCATTCCTTTGGTAGTGAGTAAGGTTGTGAGTGCCTGGTGGTCCGTGCGCAAAGTAAAGCGCCTGCCCCACAAATACGTGCGCCACTTTTCTGTAGCCCACACACAAGCAAGTGCCTCTTTTTCCACGATTGAGTATTTACGCTCTGCCATTGTAAGTGTACGTGAAGCAAAAGCTACTGGTTTCTCTGTACCATCAGGCTGAATTTGGGCGAACACAGCACCCAGTCCATAATCACAGGCATCGGTCGAAATCACTGAGCGTAGGGAGGGGTCGAACAGAGTTAGGGCAGAGCTTGACACCAAGAGCTGCTTAACCTCTTCAAAACTGGTCTGGGCAGCTGCAGACCATGTGAAAGTCTCTTTATCTTTGACACATTCACGCATGGGAGCCACCACCATTGCAAAATTCGGAATAAACTTAGAGTACCATGAAGCAAGGCCCAAGAAGGATCGCAAGGCAGCGGCATCAGATGGTGCGGGAGCTTGAAGCATTGCATTAACGTGCTCTTGGTCAGGAAAAATACCATCTGCGGTAATGACATGGCCAAGGAAGCGGAGTGTGGTCTTTCTGAAATGGCACTTTTCATCATTCAGAACCAGTCCAGCCTCTTTGAGTTTTAGCAGGACAGTATGGAGAGTCTGATCGTGTTCATCAGCAGTGGCACCGTAAACTATTAGATCGTCCAGATAGTTCTGGACACCAGGTACTCCTTCCAGAATGGTTGCCATCATCTTTTGAAAAGCTGACGGAGCTGATGCCAGGCCAAATGGAACCCGGCAAAATCTAAATAGGCCCTTGTGTGTAATGAAGGCCGTAATGTCTCTACTGTCCTTGTGAAGTGGCACCTGGTAGTACGCGTTGACCAGGTCGATGGTAGAGAAAAGAGTAGCACCTCGCAGGCTGGAGAGAAGCTCATCGACATGTGGAAGAGGATAACAGTCGGTGACCACAGCCTTGTTTGGTTCACGAAGGTCTGTGCACATTCGTATGCCTCCATTCTTTTTTCTTGTAACTACAATGGGAGAAACCCAAGCAGAGGCATCAATCTCTTCTATAATGCCAGCCTGCAGTAGACGATCGAGTTCAGTCGAGACAGCATCCCTAACTGCGAATGGTAAACGCCGCAGTTTCTGGCGCACAGGTTGGACTGTAGGATCAACTTTGACCTTATGTACGAACTGTTTCACACACCCAATCTCAGGTGGAGGAGTAATGAGAGGTTCGGTAGTGGTTGTGGACAGAACAGGAGTAGCTGGTGTCGCATCTGAGGTGGTAATCATATCAGCCTTTATGCAGAGATGCAAGCTGCTAATTAAGTCCATACCTAACAATGCAGTACCTTCCTCTACCACGAAGAATGTGCCTGGAGTGCTCGAGTCCGCTACACACACTTGGGCATGGAGACATCCAAGTACTGGAATGTGTGTCTGTGTGTAGGTCACCAGTCTAGCAGAAGGTGGAAACAAGGGGGTGGAGCTGAAATATTGTTTATAGACATGGTGTGGTAATATAGAGACAGCAGAGCCTGTATCTACAGTAAGTCGTATCTCCTGGGCAGCAGAGGCAGGTGTATGAATGGTGGCATTGCAAAACAGTCTCTTTGGAGCATGTTCATCAGTGTTGCCCGTATACAATATAGTCACGTCAGGTAACTGCACCTCGTGTACTTTACTGGTCGGAACAGAACGACATACACTAGCAAAATGACCCCTTTTATTACAGGACTTGCATTGGGCATTTGCAGCAGGGCATTGAGTGGAGTTGGCTAAATGCTTGTCGGAGCCACACCTAAAGCAAGATCTACGTGGAGAAGAAGTGGCTGCAGCATGTGGCTTAGATGAGCGGTGGTACTGTTTGTTCGCAGTTTTGTGTGATCTAGAGTGCACAGTCTGTACTGGAAGTCCCTTGTCCGAAACACCTCTGTCTGAAATCATTTTTTTGGCTTGATCAGCAGCAGCTTCCATCTGTGTTGCAAGAGTTACGGCTGTGTCCAGTGTTAGGTCTGACTCCAGTAACAGCCTTTCTCTAATACTGTCACTCAACAAGCGTTCCAGTAGTTGATCACGAATCATGTCATCAGATTTGTCCTCAAAACCACAGGTAGTTGCAAGAGCACGCAAGGCAGCTACATATTGTGCAATAGTCTCATGTGGAAATTGAGCTCGCTTTCTGAATGCATAACGTTCAACAACAACGTTGACTTTTGGAGTAAAATGTTTCTCTAGTGCACTGACAGCAGAAGCATAAGTGTCAACTGTTTCTGGTAGAGCGTAAAATATCCGCTGTCCCTCCGTTCCCAAACAATGGAGTAATGTGGCTCTTTTGCGGACATCCGGCCAAGCATCCCCTGTCGCATTANACCTGCTGGCGAAGAAGACTAACAGCAGATAGAGATCATGCATCGGCACTCTACTGCTTTTCCTGCAGTTCCCGGATGTGAAATGTTGAATTTTCTGCCGAATTTGAACCACTGAATTTGTGGAAGCGAATTTGTAAAGCGAAATAAAATGGACTGAAAATTGCTAGTCGAATTTTATAGGTTGTATTTTTAAACAGAATGAATATTTTGGAAGTGAAATCTGAAAGGTGAAAATAAATTATTGAATTTTTAATAATGAAAATGTGTGTGAAATATTTTTAATTGAAATATTCACAGCTAAATATACAACCATGTTGAATTTCAGCCCATAAAAATTCAAGCCTTAAAAATACAATGCATCTAAATGCAAACACAGCTAATGTAATGCATAATTATTTTCAATTAGTGCAATACAACAAGCTTTTTATTTCGAAAACATTTGGCATTAATTTACTTCCATACATATATACCTAAACATTTGGAATGAATTATTAAGATTTAAAGTTTGTCTGTAAAGTACACCAAGAAATTGGCTTTATAAAACATTATTTAACGCATGATTAATTGGATGTTATTTCTATGAGGATTTTGTGTTATTTTTCAAAGACCTAATAAATTCTTATAAATATTAAACGTAGGCTAATGATAACCATACAAAGCTCAACGTACAAGTAAATAGGAAAATAACATTTTCAAAGACGAAGAACAGCTTAGGCCTACCTCAAGATGCTTTTTCAGATTAACGATAGATGTTGAATCCTTTGAAGCCGATAGAAGGTTGTTGCAGGTAGAGATAGCTTGCATTGCTCTATGATGTTACTGTACGTCCTTTTTCACGTTTATAAGTAAAACTGTCTTTGAATTTCCACTAGAGAAATGCGTTATGCCCTTTTTTCCCGTCCATTTTTTGCGTACGATCTCATGTCTGCACTCTGCAGGTTGCTAATATCTGAACAGGCTGCGCTCGTTTTTTTTTTTTTTAAACAGAGTCGGATAATCATCAACAATTGCCTCATTGGTTAAAAATCCTCCAACAGCTTACATTAATATTAAATTAAATAAAAGACATTAAAATTAAAAGTAATCACTTTGGTAATCTAAAATACTTTTTGAATGTAACTGTAATTTGATTACCATCTATTTAAAATGTAACTAACGAAATACAGTTACTCAAATTTTGTATTTTAAATACGTAACGTCGTTACTCCCCAACCCTGGGGTGTAATGCTATCTCATGCATTCTGACTTATTTACACTATTAGTTGGATTCTCATGCTAAACATGGCCAAAGTTTCAAAACACGAGTTAGACATATGGCGGAGTATTTCTGTGCCAAAAAAAATAAAACTTTTTTTTCTTTTTCTTTTTTTTTTTGAGTATGGGCCTGAGTCATGTCAACGGGGACGGAATTGGTCCGTGTACGTTTTGATAGTTTGTTTTCCGATTTGAAATGAAATACGCAGAAATGAGAAAACGTTCGTTTCCCGTTTTTTCGTTTGTTAAAAAAAACGAAAAAACAAGATTTTGGCTCGATTTTCGTTTTTTCGGGTCACAAATAGAAAACGGAAACACGACTTCAAAACTCATTTTCCACATGTGGGCGGTCATTACACGCCCCTTTCAGTCGATTGGTCAATCAAACCTGAGCCAGTGACGTCACCATCAGTTCGTTCAACAAAATAACAGTCCTCTGCTGCTTTATCAGTATATATCATATATCGGCTTTCTTCTGTGCAACATAACGCGTATTTCACAGAAATATGTTTGCACAGATAAAAAAAAAACCTACAGTAAATTTAATTAAGTCTGTTTTTAAGTTACTCATTGTGTTTTTAAAATGTAAAATGTAAATGCCTCATCTGTAGCCAAGCATATGATCCTTTGGGCTACTACAACCAATCAGCTATATTCTTTATTAGGCCAATAGATCGGTGGCTACTGCACTCTTTTTTTTTTCTTTCTTATTTTAATGTTTTGTTTACATTTTATACATTTAAATTCAATCATTTAGAAGACGCATGCCATTCCTTGCAGTATACTGTATAGTAGGCTATGCAGTCATATTAGAAAATAGGCTGTCCACTAGGTGGCGCACAGGGATCACCATGGCCGCGATAACCTCCATGCTGGGTTTCGTCTTTTTTACAGTCTATGGTTTCGTCCAAAGGCAATGCTTTGCCCCGCAGTAGCTATTTTCATATTTTCAGTGTTATTCATGCACAGCATATAGGCAGACGGAATTAAATAATTTGTGAATCTTTGTAAATATTCGTGGCTCAAACAGCTGGAAAATTTACTGTAATGCAGTTCTGTGGATGTTTTGCCAAGGCAGGGTTATAGTTAGCCTATAGTTAGCCTAATTAACAAAACAAAAACTATTAAAACATTTATGCTAATCGAAATAAACCTGAAACATCATTAGAATATATAAATATTAGTTGAAAAACTTAAACTAAACGAAAATTATTGTTGCTTGCCTTGTCAATATAATTTCTGGGTTTTTCCCTTTTTTCAACTGACGCAATCATCTTTTCATTAACCGACAAGATTATATTAAATTAGAATTAAACGAAATTAGAATTGATAGAATTGATAAGTGTCTGTAAATCATTAAAAAATCCCAGGGGTTTAGTTTTAGCCTACATAAACAAATAGCAGAATAAACAACAGAACATGAGGGTTAATCATCATCACGCACCTGCAGCGATTCTGTGAACGAAAAAAAGGATTAAATTATATTAAAGGAATAAATATATTTTAATAAATATCATTAGCATTCGAAAACGCCTCCGATGAACCATATATGGTGACAACACTTCCCTTTAAAAATCACGAGATTGTGTTTGTTCCTCACCGCAATAATGGCAAAGAGAGCTCTTGCCAAGCAGATCAGCGTGATCTTGGAAAACATGCTCTCTGTGGAGTGCATTGCTTGCAAAGTCTTCCAATAACGCAAGATAAAATATAATAAAGATAAAGTTTACTTAATTTTTCTTTTGCAAGTTTTTGCAAACATAGACTATTTAAGTAAATGTCAAATATGGATTTAAGTTACTCTACTTAGCTAAGATAAGTAAAATTATAAGTAATTTTAACTTGACCAGTAAAAAATTGAGTAATTTCTATTTAGTAGAAATTTTTTTGCAACACATTTTACACAAACAATAACACTGAATGAAACCATGCTATTTATGTGTATGCATTACTTAGAAACATCTATGTAAGTAATACAATAGACATTGTGTAGACACCATATCTACATAATAAAAAGAATGCTATTTTTGAACACAGAGACCTCAATACTTGGTACACAACACATAATGACGGTAACATTCGATGGAACATTTTTGAGAGTGATTGTGGCATTTTGAGTAGATAATGAACTCCAAATGTCACAAAATGGCAAGTTACTAAACCTAACCACAAAAGCAATGATAAAACAACTGATAAAACAGCTGGAAAACAGAGAAAAATTGACCTAATTAATTATTCAAGGCCCAGTGCATGATGGGAACACCAGTATCAGAAAAGTTGAGTAGTTTTACTTAATTTTAAAATTGTAATATTTACGCTTTTATTTCTACAAGCTTAACTTGAGTACTACTAAATAACTTACATTTGTTTTAGTTTTTTTCCGTCGTATTAACTTCACCATCATTTATTTTATTTATTTATTGTTTTTACAGTGTAGGGTTTGACACCAATTACGCATTGTGTGTAAAACTAGACAATTGATAAATTGAGTGTTTTATAATTAAAGGAAACACAGGACATGTGGATTGCTTAATGCATACTGTGACACTCTTAAATTATTTTTGTGTGTAGTGTCGCTATTCTAGCACTAGGTTCTCTGCGTAAGCATGCTCAGAGGTGTGCTTATATTTACACATATTTCTACGTATAAGTACAAGTTGGTGAATCCCACACTTTGCGTGAAACTGTTCTTACGCACTCACTACGCGCAAATCTGTCCATACGCACCATTGATAAATGAGGGCCCAGGAAACTATAAAGCATACCCGGATGCAGAGAACGCTAGCTTCTGGGATAAGTCTGAAACAAGCACTCGTAAGTATGCAGGGGGTATGGCAGGAGACGCAGCGTCTTGTTCCCTACTCAGGGAACCAGGGTTACATCTGTAACCTGAGACGTTCCCTTTCGTGGGAACTGTCGACGCTGCGTGGAAACGCATTGGGAACGCAATCCCAACTGTGCCGTAGCTTCAAATACTTGCCAATGTTAGTTGAACAAAATAGAAGACCCTAGAGTGGAGCCAACATCAAGGTTTTAAAACCTGATAAATGTGTGCTGGCATGACCATCCAGCTGCATCACATATATCATTCGTGGATATTCCAGACATCAGAGCCTTTGATGCTGCCATACCCCTAGTGAAATGGGCGCGAACAGCCAATGAAGAGGGCTGTCTGGCCGATTCATATGCAAGTGAGATGGCCTCAACCACCCACTTGCTCATCCCCTGCTTAGATGCTGGGCCCCCTTTCTTAGGGGACCCATAACAGACAAACAATTGGTCTGATTTTCACCACAGGGCAGCTCTGTGGACATAAGCATCCAAAGCCCTCACCGAGCAGAGCAGATTCAGTTTTTCCTGATCCGAAGACTCAAAGGGAGGAGGATAGAAGGCCTGGAGTACAATGGGACCTGGGACATTGGTGGGGACCTTTGGCACATAGCCAGGTCTAGCGTGAAGGAATGCTTTCACTATTCCGCCGTCGTGTTGTCCGTACGGACCAACACGTGGTGGCCCCTCAGGTCTGGGAGGAAGTGTTTCAGTGCTAGAAACACCGTTATCATCTCCAGCCGATTTATGTGCCAGGAGAGCTGATGGTCCCCCCCCCAGCCCGTGAGGGAAGCATCTGTCGTAAGCATTACGCGACGACAAGGAGTTCCCAGCACGGGTCCCTGGGACAGGAACCAAGGCTTTTTCCACATGACCCGAGCACGAAGGCATCGCCGCGTGACTTTGATCACGCCGCGTGACTTCGATTTCCCCTCAGGTAAAACCCCTTGGTCCTGAGCCACCACTGTAAGGGTCTCATGTGCAGAAGGCCAATAGTAATCACGTTGGACGCAGCTGCCATCAGACCCAACAGTCTCTGAAACTGTTTTACAGTGAGAGTGGTTCGAAGGGAGCCTCAGCTAACCCTTGTAATACCACAGCCAAGTCCCAGGCCGGCCTCAACCTCAGTGTGCCAAAGAGGAAGCGTGTAACAAGGGGGTCTCATCCTACCGAGGAATCCCCCTCAAGAGGAGCATGATAGGCTGAGATAGCCGCAACATAAACCTTCATGGTTGAAGGAGATAAATCCTCCGAGAACTTTTCCTGGAGGAATCTTAGCACGAAGCTAATGGAAGCATGGACAGGGTCCGTATCATTTTGTCTACACCAAGTAGCAAATAAATTCCATTTATAGGAATACAGCTTCCTCGTGGCGGGAGCTCTGGAGTTAAGAATGGTCTCCACAACCTCAGTTGGGAGACCAGCATCTATGAACCTGGCCCCCTCAGAGGCCAGGCCCATAGCTTCCACAATTCTGGGCGGGGATGTATTATGGTGCCGCCCGCTTGCGACAGGAGGTCCTGTCTGAGGGGAAGCTCCATTGGGGAGCTGTCTAGTAGGGACACTAAGTCCGAGAACCATATTCTGGTTGGCCAGAATGGGGCTACCAGTATTAGGTTGGCCCCCTCCTGTCGAACTTTCTCCAGAACTCCTGGGAGCAAAGCGAACGGGGGAAATGCGTACAGATGCAGCCTCAGCCACATCTGTACCATAGCATCCAGACCCAGAGGTGCTGGATGTGTTAGGGAGTACCAGAGTGGTCACTGGGTTGACTCTCCCGAAGCAAATAGGTCGACTTCCGCTCAACCAAAATTTTTCCATAGGAGATCCACCACTTCTGGGTGGAGTCTCCACTCCCCGGGCCTCGGCCCCTGCCTCGACAGGGCGTCTGCTCCCTTTATACCCAAGGATGTAAGCTGCCTTCAGAGAGAGCCGCTTCCCTAGGGACCATAGGAGGATCCTACGGGCCAAGTAGTAAAGTTGGCGAGACCGCAGACCCCCCTGATGGTTTATATATGAGACCACCGCCGTGTTGTCCGTGCGGAACAACACATGGTGGCCTCTCAGGTCTGAGAGGAAGTGTTTTAATGCTAGAAACACCACCATCATCTCCAGCCGATTTATGTGCATGGAGAGCTGATGGTCCTCCCGTAGACCCTGAGCTGAGCGACCACTCATGATCGCCCCCCCAGCCCGTGAGGGAAGCATCTGTCGTAAGCATTACGCGACGACCAGAAGTTCCCAGCACGGGTCCCTGGGACAGGAACCAGGGATTTTCCCACACGACCAGAGCACGAAGGCATCGCTGCGTGACTTTGATCATGCGAAAAGGATTTCCCCTCGGAGAAAACCCCCTGGTCCTGAGCCACCACTGTAAGGGTCTCATGTGCAGAAGGCCAAAAGGTATTAGACGTAGGACGCAGCTGCCATCAGACCCAACAGTTTCTGGAACTGTTTTACAGTGAGTGACTGGCCTAACTTCACTCCTTTCATGGCTGCGAGAATGGAACTCACACGAGCAGGAGACAAATGTGCCTGCATCATGGTGGAGTACCAAACTACCCCTAGATAAGTGGTAGTCTGAGCCGGAACTAGCACACTCTTTTTGGCATTGAGCCTCAGCCCAAGCCTTTTCATGTGGGACAGAACAGCATCTCGATGCTGAACTGCTAGTTGCTCTGATTGAGCTAGAATCACTTTCTATGTAATTCAGTATGCGGATGCCCTGGAGTCTCCGCGGAGCCAGCGCTGCATCCACGCACTTCATGAATGTGCGGGGTGATAATAACAGGCAGAACGGAAGAACCCTGTATTGTTAAGCTTTGCCCCCGAAAGCAAACCTGAGGAACTTCCTGTGAGAAGGATGGATGGACACCTGAAAGTACGCATCTCTCAGGTCTATCGCCACAAACCAGTTTTCGGACCTGATCTGTGGGATAATCTGTTTGAGTGTAAGCATCTTGAATTTGAGCTTTTGTATTGAGTGATTTAGCACATGTAAATTTATGATAGGACTCCATCCTTCTTTGGAACAATGAAGTAGCGGCTGTAGAAGCCTGACAGCTTGCTGGGAGGAGGAACCCTTTCTATAGCTCCTTTTCACAAGAGTGTCATAACCACTATGGGAAAGACCCTGTTGAATCTGGGCGGGCGAGACCCGTTCTGTAACCCTTTTCTATGACGAGCAGCACCCATTTTGATATTTTCGGTAGAAGTTTCCATTCTGCCATAAAATCTACTAAGGGAACCAGTCTCTGTTTTTTGAGCACTTGATTCGACGTTCTGAAGCGGCGAACCGGCAGAAAACAGACGAATCAAGTCATGACCGGCCCTCCTCGGAGGGTCGGTGGAGACCGCTGCGCACTGACGCACACTGGGTGGCAGGCTTAGCATAACGGCCCCCTGAGGGCGCCAAAGGGGGACGGGTGTCAGATATTCTAACACAGGACCCCCTCCGGAGGGGGCTGCCCTCATGAGTCCTGGCCCACAGATGTCAGGACCTCTTTGAAGCCTTCTTGGTGGTGATAACAGTCCGCAGATCTGTCTTACTTCACAAAGACTTCAGCTGTGTCGCCTGTCCCGGTCGACTCCCCAAGCTTTCTGTGGGGGAGCAAGGGTGGCGACACCCTTTTCCTTTAAATTCCTCAGAATTTAATGTATTCAATATTTCATTTAATCCTCAAATTAAATGCAGCCCAAAACAGTCAAAAATGACAGGCTGAATATATTAGAATACAAAAAGAATTATAGCTCGTAATAGTTTGCAAGGTATTATAGGGAAAGAGAGAAAGGTAAACTCCCGTCTGCTCAGTTCCCTCCAGATATATATAAACACATTATATACAATATATACTACGTGCACGCAAGATCCGAGCGAGCCGTATATTTTTTGTTGCACACTTAATCTACGGGCTGCCTCGGCAAACGCGAGATTCGAGCTATATATTCTTTATTGCAGGCTTAATCCACGCGGTGCCTCGGCAAACGCGAGATCTAAGCCTTGCGTTAGACTTTTATTCCCTCGAGAATAAAGCCAACAGGAGTGGAGATAAAAACTCCCGCTAGTGCATTTCTTTCTTTACGCTCCGGGACATTTTTATGAATGAACCGTCAGCTGCTTTGTTTTTGAACTGACGTGCATGCTCCACTCCCTAAATTCAGAAAGATGTTGGAATAATTAACTTGTTTTTGGAACACGATGTGTGTGAGGTGGCGAGTCCTCAGATCGATATCACAATATCCACCTCCTCAGAGCTGGGCATGTATAATACTGGTGGCTCAACCCGGAGAAAGAAACCACAGAGCGTGCTTCCACCTGGAAGACGGCACTGAACCTGGCAGGTAAGGGCAGAGAAAGGGCAGCGCCCGTCTCTAACCCCTCTGTCAGATCCATTTGTGAACCCCATTCAATGCTCAACTCCCATTCAACTGCTGTTTCTCGCCATAATACTTGTCTTTTTTATATATAAATATATGGATATGGAACTAAATAATTTCTAATATGAAGATAAAATGTCCCCTAACAGCTGTTTTTCAAGGTTTTCATGCAATATTCAAATTTTTCGCATAAGTTAATTCACAACTTTGGATAGAAACTTGCAGATTGTATGTGTGTGTGCACTTAGATCAGCATTTCTCAAAGTGTGGGGCGCACCCCACTGGTACGGAATAGACACATGACAGGTAGGTGCGACAAATGAGAGGAAATTTGGTAATTTTTGTGCCCATCTTTATTAACCTTTTGAGTCCCACATATGGGATTTTTATCCAGAGACGGACGCGCGCGCTCAGCACTTCTCATTTATCACAACTATGCAGTGTATTCAACAACATAAGGTTTATTTTAGGTGTCAGACATTTAAATATACATAAGTACTAGTAAAAAAATACATTTGAAGTTTTTAAAGTACATACTGATGTCTATGGAATTTGCTGACATGTTTTATTCATATCAGATGCACATAGTATAAGTAACTATAAAGTTTCCTCTATTTTTCTCCCTGATCACCGGTCACTTACTTACATGTATTTTGGGAGAAATTGATGAATAGGTTGTTTGCAATCATGTGGTTCTGGTGATGCGCGAAATTCCGGTGGAGGGCAAGCAGTGAAAATTATAATGGAAGAGATGGAGAAAAGTCCTCTCTGTGCTGATTTAGAAAGGTATAAACAGAAAATCACAACACATGTTGGACGTGATCCTTATGTTATGAAGATAAGCGACTTTTTCACTGAATTGAAAGACTTGATTGCCATCAAGGAGGTAGATATAGAGAATGTGAAGCTGCCCTCACGCCGCGTTCAGTTCTAGTCTGGTTTGTTTATATCGCGCTGCCTTTCTGCTAGTGATGTTAAGGACAGTATTTTAATTTTCTGTCATGATTGTGAAAAATGTCGCCATTGTTGGTCATTTATGCTGAATCGACAATTGTAATAGGAACTCACGATATCATTCGGGGAAAAAGACGATGGTGTAATAGCTAGCTACAATTTTCGCCTTGGTTGAGGAGGTGAGGGAAGACGACTAGCAATGTAATAATGTCACTAAATAAACCCACTGCCTTTCACCCAAAATAATCACATACTTAGCTGAATTTTGTATTTGGTTTTTGTGTAATAATTAATTAACATTATGTTTGCGAGTATGACTCTCGCTCGGCTTGTGAATTATTATAACTTGCACACAGCCACTTCAAAACTGTTTACGAGCTTCTATGGGTTTTATTTTGGTCATTTGTTGAAATTAATACAAAAATACAGTGTGTCTGTCCCCTGAATGTGACCCTCCGATTCTCCTCCGTGGTCATATGGGAAAGTGAATATTTACAAAAACAACATTAAAACTACAGTTACATTTACACGCTTCCAATAAATAAATGCATCGACTTCTGTCAGCTTGTTCAACACATTTTATTTGGACATTTTCTACCATATGATAGCTGAAGCAGCAGCACGTGACTGTTTTCATGGTAACCAGATCAACATTGTGAACGGAATACTACAACTGAAAATACCAAATGATCATTCAATGGGATAAAATATCTTCTCCCTGCAAACGATAGCATAAAGAATGTGAATATTTAAAGGAACACTCCACTTTTTTTGAAAATAGGCTCATTTCCCAACTCCCCTAGAGTTAAACAGTTGAGTTTTACCGTTTTCGAATCCATTCTGCCGATCTCCGGTTCTGGTGGTACCACTTTTAGCATAGCTTAGCATAGTTCATTGAATCTGATTAGACCGTTAGCATCTCGCTTAAAAATGACCAAAGAGTTTCAATATTTTTCCTATTTAAAACTTGACTCTTCTGTAGTTAAATCGTGTACTAAGACCGATGGAAAATGAAAAGTTGTGATTTTCTAGGCCGATATGGCTAGGAACTATACTGTCATTCCGGCGTAATAATCAAGGAACTTTGCTGCCGTACCATATTATGCAGCACCTCTCACAAACGTCTCCATGGTTACAAGGCACACTCCCTGTGCAAGCAGGGGCTCACAGGCACTAAGTAACATCATTGCGCCTGCTGCAGCCATGGAACGGCAGCAAAATTCCTTGATTATTACGCCGGAATGAGAGTATAGTTCCTAGCCATATCAGCCTAGAGAATCTCAACTTTTCATTTTCCATCGGTCTTAGTACACGATTTAACTACAGAAGAGTAAAGTTTTAAATAGGAAAAATATTGAAACTCTTTGGTCATTTTTAAGCGAGATGCTAACGGTCTAATCAGATTCAATGAACTATGCTAAGCTATGCTAAAAGTGGTTCCACCAGAACCGGAGATCGGCTGAATGGATTTGAAAACGGTAAAACTCAACTGTTTAACTCTAGGGGAGTTGGGAAATGAGCCTATTTTCAAAAAAAGTGGAGTGTTCCTTTAAAGCAGAACTCAGTAAGACTTGCAAAGCTCCCCCTACAGTTTCCTTCAGTGAATCACACTGTCATAAATACTCCAAGCACCAAGGACTACAACGACTACAGCGCTCACCAGCGCAGTAGTTTTGCAAATACAGTACAAGAAATCTCGATGGAGGTGGGTAATTTTCGAAATTGTCTTATAAAGTCATAATATATACATTGTTTTTGAATTACCGTAAAGCGTTTTGTCACTCTCGCGTGAACGTGAACATGAGGCGAGATTGTGTCGGGTCAGTGCAGCTCAACTTGCAAGTGCTGTTTTCTGGCGTAGACGTGCCAGAGGGGGTTAGTGCACGCCTCAAACACACCACTACAAGTCAATTAACCATCGTAAGGACTTAGAAAACTATTTATGAAGGTAAAAAAATGTTACTTAGTTCTGCTTTAATCAAGTCAAAAACAAAAGGTAAGCAGGTATCCATATTCATTTCAGTATCAGCAGACGCAAAATGCTGTAAAATGTGACAACTTTTAAAGTAAAAAAAATGAAATAAGTTATAAAAAACGGTATAAGTTATGTAAACGATATAAATACCTTCTAGGTTCTCAATTTTAACGATTTGAGCAACCATAAACAACGCAAAACATACGAATTTTGAGTTTTTGATAGGATTCCTATATAGAAAAATCAGTCCCTGCCCTCCAGACTCATTCACGCTGCTGCTGTGACGTCATGTGCAAACAACCTATTCAACTGCTGTAAATCCGACTGACAGGGCTCGCTAAACAGCTGCGCAAACAAACATGGCGGCGCCCATCTCGCGTTTTAGATCAAGATCATTTATTAACGCTTTTTTAACGACAAAATACACTCACTTATACATATATTTGAGAATCGGAATATCAGATAGTTGATGACATGGTAAGCAAGTTTGAGAATATTTTGAAGAAAAAAGGAGAAACTAAATAAAAGCGTTATATCTGTCATACAGTGTTATTGTGGCTGGGGTGATGTGACAAGCATGACGTGTCACCATGGAAACAATAAGAAAAAAAAAGAAGTTCTAAAATAATGGTCGTGTAAAAAAAACCCTCAAATAATAATTTATTATTTATATATAATAAATTATAATGCAAAGTGATAACATAATTGCACTTTTTTTAAACATTTCTATGTTATCATGATCAGACACTTTTCTTATGCTTTCTTTAAAAAAGCCGTTTTATTTTTGTTGTGTTTATTTTGTTACTGAGAAGAAAGTGTACGGCACATATTTACATATTCATCTAGCGTCACTCTCATCAGTGTGGACGGCGTCAGATGTTCGATTATAGTATATCGGTGGTCATGTATTTCAAACTTCGTTTTACTCCTAAACAAAGAATGAAAAAGAACTTTGTTTTAAGTATACCGGGGCCTTTACAATGTAAAAGCTTTATCTAGCACTATAACCCAGAATCTACCTCAGCTAAATTTATGGTCAGGAGCCAATACTGGCATACCATTTATTATGAATGAATGAATGAATGAGGCATTTATATAGCGCTTTCCTATGTACTACTGTACACCCAAAGCGCTTTACAATCACACCAGTGTGCAGCATCCACTTGGATGATGCGACGGCAGCCACAGTACAACGGCGCCAGTGCGCTCACCACACACCAGCTGAAGGTGGAGAGGAGAGACCTATTAATCATTTATGAATGTACAGTCATGTTTTGTAATGATTCATTCATCATTAACTAATGAATTCTAAATGACTTATAACTAAAGGTTATTACAAAGTGTTACCTAAAATATTTTCAACATATTTTATTAAATGGGATCAGTAGAGGGGGAAGATTACAATTATATTTTGCACTCAGGTTGTGTGTACCGCTTTTATGAAACTTTTGTTTTTCCATTTTGTTTTTCCCAATTAACTTTCATTTTATGGAAAAGGGTGGCCAGAACATTCTTTAACCTTTTTTCCTGTTATATTCCACAAATAGAGAATAAAAAGAGAAAGAAAGGCATACTGGACTGGAATGTCAGATGAGAGTGAATACATTTGTCAGAATTTTTTATTTATTTTTGTGTAAGATAAACTTTGAACACTATTATGATGCTATAGCCTAACATAACTGCCTTGGTACAATGTTTGCTTTAGCATATTTACATTAACCTTTGCACATTAACTAACATGTGATGCAGTTGATTTTAAAGTAGCCCTATTATGCTTTTTGAACATTACCTTTCATGCAGTGTTTAATGAAGCTGTCTGTGAATGTAAACAATCAAGTTTTGAAGCCAAAAATGCAAGATAAATAGAATTATTGTCTCTCAAAAGAAATACTTGACTCTGAGCCACTTAAACAAGTCATTAGGAATTCGATTCCCACTTCCGTGACAGCCACACATTTGCATAATGCCCGCCAGTCTTCACTGGCTGCCCACAAAAAAACATCTACCTTGACCATCAAACACTGTAGCTGGTTCATGTTGTGTACATGTTAAGAAGACGCTGTTTTCTGCTCAACAAAAGCAAATTCTCTTTGTAAAGAGTGGTTAAAATTACCACAGTGATACAACAGAAGAAAACATTTTCATGATTGCTTCTCAAATCTCTGTGAGGTCTAAATTGGATTTACAAAAATCCCATTAAAGATAGGACAATGGCCACTTTATTTGGACCAACTTGCTCCTCAGAATCAAAGCCTGTAAGTGTGATTAATTATTGATGTATATATTTTCTACTGGGTGTTCAAAATACGTAGGTTTGAGTTAGGGCTGGGCGATATATCGCATGCGATTGTCACGCGCATTTCCTCAGTAAAGCCGGTTCCCTGATTACCGCTAAATCGCCATCACCTGCTTTCAGATGGAGCGGCATTTAATAGACAGAGCCGTAGTTCACTGACAAGCCACGCAATATCGCGTTCATTATCGAAGGCGATTCATCTGCGATATGAACGCGATATTGCGTGGCTTGTCAGTGATCTACGGCTCTGTCTATTAAATGCCGCTCCATCTGAAAGCAGGTGATGGCGATTTAGCGGTAATCAGGGAACCGGCTTTACTGAGGAAATGCACTTGACAATCGCATGCGATATATCGCCCAGCCCTAGTTTGAGTTTTATATTGTGTATGTCTCCAGCTAACCATCTTAATCACATTAATACAGTCTTACTAAAATACTTCTGCTGTGGCCCATATTACCTAAAACTGTGTCCATTAATGCAGGATGGAGCAAGATTTGTGATGGAGTTTTGGGTTGAATAGCTAGTTCTTCCAATGTTTCATCATCGGACTCGTGCTCAGATCGATATGGTAAAATCAGCCCCATCGTTACTGTCTTACAGTGTGTACAATCACTGAGCTTTAGGAAGAGCTGAAGAGCTCTTACAGAGCTGAAGTACAACTGTGGAAATAATGGGCGTTTCACTTCCATCAGGCACTGTAAGCGGTGGACCAATCACAACAGACTGGGCCATATGACCAGTCAGAACAGAGGCTTTTGGAAAGGAGGGGTTTAGAGAGACTGAATCATTGAACAATGTGGTGATGTGCAATGTAAATTATGAGAAAAATTAAAGTGTTTTTTGACCTTTGATGAATGTAAACTTGTTATAGGAGACCTTCAAAACAGAATTAGGAAACTTTAAAATGGCATAATATGGGTACTTTAACATTTTTTTTTTCTTCAAATTAAGAGTCATTTAACTACCTTAATTTTAAAGGAGTTACATATGCATTTTGAGGAATACTGTTTTTGTACAAGTGAGGAAAGTAAATGCATCTATAACTGGGAAATTCCCATTATTTTAACAGCATTAACTAGCGTTAGCATTACTTATTTTAATAAGTAACTCAGATAAAGTAATCAAATTATGTAACTCGTGTTACTTGTAATGTATTGCCCCCAACACTATTAGTGGGTTATACAAATGTTTGTCCTTACTTTGAAATACAACAAAGAAACAAACAAACAAAATTATACAGTTGGGTCTGTAGTAGGACTATGGCTGGTGAGATTCTGAAACTCTAAATTATCCTGCTTATGCTGCTATTACCTCCACTGTGGGTGCGGCGATCAGGTAGTCTACGTCCACAACAGCATAACAGTCGATTTGGAAAGCAGTCACATTTTCCAGTTACGAAACAGTCATAAATGCCCACGAAGACAACTGCCAAAACACTGAAGACAGAGATCACGCAATAACCTATAAACTGAAAGAAAGAAAGAAAGAAAGACAATATAATAGAAGAACAGTCCACGTAATCTTGATATGTTGGGGCTGTTTGTATTTCAATTAACTCATGTTATTTTCCTTTTCATTCCTAGCATTGTGAGGTACAGACAAAGCAAATGTAATATGTATTATTATATTAGACTAAAAAGACAAGACTTTGTATTATATGATATTTACCTCAGAATTATGAAAATGCTCAAGTGTGAGATGCATTTTTCCATGATCTTCTGAGGAGGTATCACACCACGTGTTATTACTTTCTGAAGAGGGATGACACCACGACATGTTTATCTTCTTATTAAAAACATAACATCCATCCCAGTCTGTCATGCCACAAGCAAAGTATTCTCCATCAAGAAACAAGATGAAGATCCACATTACAGGTGGAATCAGACATGATATGAGAACTTTAGGCCAGTTCTTCTGAGTATCATCATTCACTCCATCAGGGCAATGAAACCATCCATGTCTAAAAGGCCGTACATAGAGGAACATTAAACAAAAAGTAAAAAGAGCAGGTCCAATAAATATGGCCACAGTTAGCTGTCTATTCTGAAGTACTTTGCATGGGCATGAGAAGTGTTGATCTATCAAGACCTCCAATCCGATTAACAAAAGGCTCAATGGTACAGATTTGAAAAGATCTGATGTTGTCAGGAATCCATTTAGTTTCTTTAAAAGATCTTGATGCAGCGGCATGATGCTCCCGTCTCTTGTAGTCTGAAGTCTGGTTCACAAGACTTTAATATGGTATAACAGATTCCCTTTAATGAAGAAGATCATTCATATTAGCAATATTAATAAACTGATCATCCAACTTTGCATTTTTGAACATACCAACATTTTCCAGACATGTTAACCTAAATGGGTGTAAAGTTGTATGCCTGTAAATAGTATATATTTTATGAAATGTAAACTTTCACCTCTCTCATGCTAACGTGTTAGTGGACTACATCAGAGAGCACAAGAAAAACAATTCCAAGACAAGACAATTGTTGTGCATTATGAGGACAAACTCTGAGCTTTTGATTTTCCCTGGATGACATCATGAAATCATGAATTACACATCAATTGTACATCATTGTACAGGCCTACCTGTGACTACACTGTAGAAAGAACACTCTGAAATGTACGGTAACTTGCTAAATATTAAATATTAATAATAATACTATAAATATTACTATAATATTACATTTACAGTAAGCACTGTGGAATAGAACACAGCAACCTGCTTGCTAATTACTGCCAGCAAGTTACCGTACATTTCATGTCCTAGATATTCAGAGGAAAGGATATTCAGCATGTCATGTGTCCAGTTTTCCAAAGGGACAGTAAGATAGTGTGTGCAGCAGACTTTCACCGTGACTTGACTTGAAACTACACTGTAATACATTTCTGTAGTTTTCACAGCATTATTACTGTAAAATGTACAAATCCTTACTGTTGAACCTGTATACAGCATGTTGTTGTAAATCTGCAAAACATCATGGTTTAATTTCAATGGTGGGTAAATTCTACAGTAAATATATTTTTTACTTTGAATCACAAGTAAGAAATTTTGCACAGGATATTTTCAGCAGCAGAAGCCAAGGAGATTCCACACTTTCTCTAGGATTTGACTTCAGCAAGGTAACTTTGCTCATATTTTGCCATGTTTCCTCATGTAAATTTACCTGTGTTTAGGAGTGTTCCAGGAGAGAGATGTAGAGAGCAGCGCTATAAGCCATATCATTACAAGCATAACTGTTTACTCGCATAAATTTGATAGATTTTGTCTGTCAATATTTGATAACGTCATCAGTTTGGTGGAGTAACATTGTTGGATAAAAGTAAACTGGAACTCCATGCACATGCACATGCATGTGTGCTAACAAAGTGCACTAGCCGTTTCTCATTGTTTTTCTAGCTACGGCATGATCAATCAAATACCGAAGCGGGCTGAATGAAAGAAAATGCAGCAACCTCTTTGCCAGGCAAAATACAGCAGCTACATAGAATAGATGTGTGCCTTTTTAAAGTGAATTCCTGCCTCATGGAAGCATAATACGGATGTGCCATTGTACACGCATTAACATTATTCTTTGTATTTCTTCAACAATTTTTCGAATGCTACCACAGACACAAAGTAGCCTATTTACATTGTGGGGAATATAATATAGTTGTCACAATTATGCTTAATTGATTTTGTCATGCACAGGCTTTAGAATATATTTCAGTAGTTCCTGTTTTTTCTTTGGTTAATTTCCCGCTTCTCATTTGTTTCTATAATAACTTGCATTAGTTCATATGGAGCTGTGAGTAGTATTACCATGCAGCTTGTGTCAAAAATGATTGATGATGACCTTCGACCTGTCTGACCTCTGTGACCCCTGGGGGCCACCCACGACGTTCCCCTCCCCCACGGCCCACCCACGAAGTTTTCCCATCCCCCACCCATGGTTGACCGTAGTATCACCCCAATGACCTTTGACATTGTTGGTGATTCTCCGGGGCTCGATATGACCTTTGTCCACATATTTTGAATAGCAATGTTGACCTGTGAACTGTCAGGACGTCTTCTGGGTGATCAAATGGCAGACGTATGATTTTAAAGGGTTGAGGGTCATTTTTGAACTCGCCATATTTGAGGGTGTGATGGCATCAGCATTCCGGCTGGGTAGTGGTCATTTTATGACGCTCTGATCTCTCTCTGTCTGTGCAGACGATAAGCAACACGAGTCTAGAAACAGTCAGGCCAAAAGAATAAACATATTTTATGAAATAGATTACACACATTTCAATCATCTTTTAAGGAAGTTGGTGATAAAATTGCAATACAATTACAAATAGTTACTAAATTTACTGAGACCAGTTAATTATAGTTTTACCTAAATGAAAAAATGCTTATAAATTATATTAACCACCCAAAATGAGGTTCATCAAGTAGTAGTATATTCATTTTAGCTTTGTCTATGTTTTTTGTTCAGAGCTTCCATTGACATGTCTATATAATTTATCCCTAAAACTCAAATATCATAGTAATTCAAATTGTTGATTACTAAAAATAGTGTTTAGTTTATTTAGTATATTTCAAAAAGTTAACTGAAAACCATTCACTTCTTTTAAAAGTTTATAAATAAATTGTATAAAATTAAACATGCTTCTAAAGCAGTATTAAACATTTATTTACAAAACAACATCTTTTTTCAGAGAGTAGGGGAAAAACCAGTCCTTACTTTTTTATGATATCCTTAAGATGAATGCTATGAAGTGTACATTTCTCCCCCTTCTGTGTGTCTACATTTATGCATTTGGCAGACGCTTTTATCCAAAGCGACTTACATTGCATTACATTGCATTATACTATACATTTGTATCTGAGTATGTGCAATCCCTGGGATCGAACCCATGACCTTGGCATTGCTAGTGCCATGCTCTAACCACTGAGCTACAGGAAAGCTACTAAGAGACCTTGCTGTGAAACCTGAGAAATTGTTTTCTTAAAGCAGTGGGTGATGGGGTAGAGAACTGTTTACAGAGTCATTTCCCAGGAAAAGTCTGAACGAATACAAACCCTACAAATGGATAATTGTCTATTCAACATATTTTTTTTTTAAATACTTTATTCAAAGGGGGCACCTGATACCTTTTGTGGTTCGTAAGACGTCGTAAAACGTTGTTTGAGCTAAACACACACACACACACACACACACATCTTCTGTTGTCTTTCGGGTGCACTCTGACATTTGGAGAGATAATCTGACACATATGGCCTTTTCACCCCTACAGCTGTGAAAAATTGAAAAAAACATCTGGTCTTACAGGTACAATATATAGAGCTCTGGCGCCATCTTTTGGTCATTGATGAAAATGGTAGTCTCTCTAGATTTAATATGGAAGCTAAAATGATTTAACTACAAAAAGAAAATTATTTATCTACAAAAAGAAAATTATTTAACTACGAAAAAGAAAAACGAGTTCTGTATGATAAAACAATCAGTATATTTTTCTGTTTAAAACTCTCTTAGAGTTTGATATTTTTAAAAACAGGTTATAACCCAATAATTCAAATGTGTCTGTATACACATTCTCATCTATCTATCTATCTATCTATATATATATATATATATATACACACACACACACACATATACAAACGCACGCACAATTTTCTAATATCTATTTTTAACCTACATCTTGTTATACATATAGTGATATATACAAAAACGTGCACAATTTTCATATATATCCATATAGTAATATATGGCTCAATCATTCATCTCAATGTAATTTAAAATAAAATTCGCTCGGTATGTTCTTATCTGTTAAGTTAATTTGTTTAACACATGTTTACCCCCAACACGGACAAATAATAACAAGGTTCAATCCCCTGCTGTGACGGCGTCTGTATATAAAGTGGACTGTGTCACATCTCAGCTACACTTTTCTACGAGTTGAACTCAATCTACAGCTGATTTTCTCCATTCACCGAAAAAGATGCCATTGAACGGTTAGTTTCTTTTACTATTTAAGCTGGGTTTTTTTTTAAATGTACGTGTTTTTGTAAGGATGAACGTATGTCATTGAAAGGAGCAAAAAAGTTTCTATGATTAAATGTTTCTATCGCCAGCTGACGCTAGCCTATATGAAAGATTGTTTTTCTACGATCTACATTTGTGTTATTCTTCTCATCATTATTTTGATAGCTACGCTGTTTTCATAATTGCCTAAAGCTTTATTCATCTTTTTGGTTGTATGACTTTTCTGTATTTATGCATTGATATTATGCTTCGGGCTGTTATGTCTGACGGTTATTGGCTCACGAAGACAATGTCATAACGGTGACGTAATTTGTATGAGACAAAAATTTAGTTTTCGCTTTACATTCTTGTAGTCTCTCATAGGCGCTAAACACTGGTTGATTTTACACTCATTTTCACATGTGGAAAAGTTTTTTTATCGCGTCGTTTAAATGGTTTACACATACAGCTGATTCTATTATTAAAAAGTTATAATGTATGAATGCTTTTGCTTAGATGAGGCATCTCTATATGTTGTCCACCAGATACCGCCAAAAACTGTCGATATGAGGCAAAGTTATATTGGAAATAAAATCTGGGTTTAATCAAGGTTTTAATTTAGATAGATTCTGGTTTATTCTGTTTTAAATGTTATATATTTCATATGCTATTTTTCTACTTTTTTTTATTTTCTAAAGGTTAAACAATTCTAGCCATTTAATTAATTTCTTTGCTGGTGTTAAAGCATGCATCGGTTATGTAGTGCTGTTTCTACATTGAGCCACCAGAGGCCACCAAAAATGTCGATATGATGCAATGATTCTGGTTTAATATGTTTTAATTGAGGATCGTACTGCTCTTTTTAACGCTTAATTTACTGGTTTATTCATTAAATTCTGACTTATTGTTGTTTGTAATGTCTGAATATGAATCTTATTATTTGTGTAAATTCATAATTTTTTAATAGGAACAAATGTTGAACAGGCTGCATTCAACACCATAAATCTCTGTAAGTGCATATATTATTTATTTTATTTATTGTTATTTATTTATACATATTAAATTTACCAATTTGTTATTTGTTTAAAGTAACGGGAACCCCGGATGATGTACATGTCTCAGACACAGGTAATTATTTTTTTTTTTGTAATAATATTATATAATGTTAATGTAAAATATTAATCATATTTATCTTTTATAGAAATTGCACTTCTAGTGACACAACCAGGGTTTATTGATCTGACGCAGGATTTTGAAGAACATGATCCTAGCACCAGCAATGCTGATAGGACAACACACGCCCTGCCTACTTACGCAGCAGCGAGATATCCGGCTGAACAAACCAGTACTGCTGAACTGATAGACCTCACGTCAGATTCAGATGATGAGTCTGAGGCGTGTGTCAATGTAGCTCCCAGGAAACGGAAAAACATAGATGACTCTACACCACACCAAACTCTTCAGGTTAAGCTAATTAATGGTAAGCCTATTTTTATAATTGTATAGAAATTTTTATAATTTTATACATTTTATTACAATATTCAA
>RJVU01048855.1:4225-22135 GCA_003731715.1 Anabarilius grahami | reverse complement strand
CGCATTGCCTTTGATATAGANGAGATATCAAGATCATAATTTTACCACAAAATAATATTTTGCAAAAGCAATACTTAAACTGCGTCACACTAGCATAGTAAACACTCGGCAAACTCACCGGAGAAAACAGAAAATAATCCACAAATCCTTGTCAGTAGTAAAACGCCTCTTCCCTCGTGATACCGTTTAAAAGATGATTTCTGTATAGATACTAGCAAAAGAACTCTTAAACTTTGTTCACTCCCGTTCTGTTGCGTTCTTTTTTTCCTTTTCACTCCCTGAGAACGATATTGGTTTCACCTCTCTGCACTGCCACTACTGCCATCTGCTGGGCAATAATGATATGCAGTTACAAGACATAACTGAAAATAAGCTAATTATTAGATAAAACTAAAAATCTCTTAACTCTGCTTTTAGGTTAATTTTAAGTAGGTTACATCCTCCCCCCCTTAATCTGCATGCATCCTTGCATGTTGCACCCTACACTATCTCAGACATTAAAGGCGTCAAATGACATATGTAAGGTACTGTGTCAAGAGTAAGGGTTTGGGAGAAAGCTTTATCTAATCCAGTTAAAATTGAGTGCATAACTGTAACTAGAGGGTTCCCTAAAGTCGGATATGTCAACTTTTTGGGAGCTGTTCTATCTCTAGAAGATCTTCTCAATGGCACCTCATCGTCAGAGATAACCTCAGTCTTCTCAAACTCCGTGGGATCTTTTACGTTCAATCCCTCCTCCATCTCATTCAATCCAATGTTTGTTCCATTTATAGGAGTACAATGTTCAATCTGATCTGTGACAGGAACATTAGGAATGCTTTCCTCAGCTCTTACAGTCTCAGATACAGGTGAGTGTTGAGCTCGACTGACCTCACGGGGTCTATCCCCTTCATCATACTGAAGGTCAAATACTGGAGCTTCAGGGTTCAATGTAGACACATCAAAGCTTGTTCTAACAACTTGATACTCAGGAACAGACTCATTCACCATTTGAACATGCCGGTCATCTGATATTCCACCCTGAGACCTTTGCTTGGGTCCAGCGTCCTCTTGAACCCTCCTGCTGTCCTGCTCAACATTTTCTAACTCAGGGTACGGCTGATCATAAAGAGCGTAGTACTCAACCTCATCCTCCATCTCAGACAATTTGTCGTTATCTTCAGCACCATCACCCTCAAGAAGAGGTGAGTTATCAGATTTCTGTCTGGATCTTGTCTTCTGTGATGGTATGTCTCTCACAGTGGATGGAAGAAATCCACACGGCAAAAGCAGGTCTCGGTGTAAAACTCTTTCGGGCCCATCTGTATGTTCGGGAACGACAACATATACAGGGGAATCTTCAATACGTTTGACAACAGTATATATTGTTTCACTCCATCTATCAGCAATTTTGTGTTTCCCCCTGATGCCAACATTCCGCACCAAGACTCTGTCTCCTGCTTCCAATGTGGACTCTCTTACTTTGCGGTCAAACCTCTGTTTGTTCTGCAAAGCATTCTTTAAACTGTGTGTAGTGGCTAACTGATAGCTTTCCGTAAGACTCTCTGTCAACTTCTTAACATACTCAGAGTGAGACACTTTAGTGTTTCCCTCTGGGCTCAGTCCAAAGGCTATATCGACCGGAAGCCTTGGCTGGCGACCAAACATCAGCTGATATGGGGAGTAGCCGGTAGTATCGTTTTTTGTGCAGTTATACGCATGGACAAGGGGCTGCACAAAATCCTTCCATCTCGCTTTGTCCTCTTCTTGGAGCGTTCCCAGCATTTCAAGAAGCGTCCTGTTGAATCGCTCCACAGGATTTCCACGGGGATGGTAAGGCGTGGTTCTCGTTTTTTTTATTCCAAGCAGCACACACAGGTCTTTGATCAGGGCTGATTCAAAATCACGACCCTGATCGCTATGCAACCGCTCAGGAAAACCGTAATGGATGAAAAAGTTGTTCCATAGCGCTTTCGCCACTGTCCTCGCCTTTTGGTCTGCTGTCGGAACTGCTACTGCATATTTGGTAAAATGATCTGTTATGACCAAAATATTCTTTGTTCCTTTGCCGTCCGGCTCAAGTGAAAGATAATCCATACAAACCAACTCTAGAGGACGTTGTGTTCTTATGTTCACAAGGGGAGCACATCGTTCAGCACGTGCCTTTCTCCGTATGCATCTCTCACAGGTCCGAATCTTTTCACTCACTTCCATAGCCATACGAGGCCAATAGAAACGGGCACGAACTAAGTCCAGTGTTCTATCAGTACCCATATGTCCAACAGCATCATGAAGACTTTCTAGTGCTGACTTTCTAAACCTTTTGGGAAGGACAAGCTGATGGAAAAGCTCACCTTGGCTCATGCGCTTTCTGTACAGAACATTGTTTGAAATTATCAACTGCTCCATTACTCTCAGCATCAACTGGACCTCTCTGTCCTCCCGACGTCTCGATCTGAACGAGAGTCGCTTTCCTGTATGGACAATATCTATTACTCTACTGATGGCCGAATCATGTCTTTGCTCACGAGCCCAGTCTTCAAGCGACATTTGTGGCAACGTACATGATCCAAACACATCAGGTTGACTGAAACCTACAGGAATAGCAGAGGGCCCAATCGCCAAGCATTCGACTGGTACAGACAGTGGGAAGTCCGGTACTACACTTGTTGCTGAAACACACTGATGTCTCTGACACATGGCTCTCACAGCCTCCGATGGGAAATCGGCTCTTCTTTCATCCCGTAAGAACTGGGTGATGAACCGCTGGACACGGTCCTCCTCATCCTGGAAAGCTAGATCAGGTTTATGTTGGTCATCAGGATGCGGACGCCTCGAGAGACCATCCGCGTCTTGATTCTTCTTCCCAGCCCTATACAGGATGTTGAAATCAAAGCTAGAAAGAGCGGCCAACCAGCGGTGACCCGCTGCATCGAGTTTGGCAGATGTCAGGATGTACGTCAGTGGGTTATTGTCTGTCACAATGGTGAACTTTGCTCCATAGAGGTAGTCAAAAAATTTCTCTGTGACAGCCCACTTTAAAGAAAGAAATTCGAGCTTATGTGCAGGGTATCTTCGCTCACAATGACTAAGTCCTCTGCTCGCATAAGCTATCACTCTCAATTTGCCTGCTTGCTCTTGATATAGAGCCGCACCGAGACCATGAGTACTTGCATCCGTGTGTACAACGTAGGGCTTTTTTGAGTCGGCGAACCCAAGAACCGGAGCTGTTGTGAGCTTCTGTATGAGAGTCTTGAAGGCATCCTCACAAACTGATGTCCATCTCTCATTGAAGGGTCTTTTGAAATCTGCACTTGAAGAATGTTTCGAGCTACTGTGAGAGAAGGCTGACTGCCTTTTTTGAGGCAGGTACCCAGCGGTTAAGTCATTGAGAGGTCTTGCAATTTTGGAATAGTCTTTTATGAATCGCCTATAATATCCGGCAAATCCGAGAAAAGACTTAAGCTCCTTGATGTTATTTGGCCTGGGCCACGTCGTGAGGGCAGCTATCTTGGCTGGGTCAGTCTCTACACCACTTGCAGACACCACATGCCCAAGATATTTAACTGACGTTCTAAAGAATTGACATTTCTCAGGCGAAAGCTTTAACCCAAATTCCTTCAACCTCTGGAGAACTCTAAGTAATCGGTCCTCATGCTCCTCAAGAGTAGCTGAGAAAACTATGACATCATCAAGAAAGACCAATACTTCTCTCAAATTCATCCTACCCATGCACTTCTCCATTACCCTCTGAAAAGTACTGGGAGCGTTCGTAACTCCCTGCGGCATCCTGTTGAACTCCCAGAACCCCATCGGTGTGACAAAAGCCGTTTTACACTTGTCTTCCTCCTCCATTTCCACTTGATAATAACCAGACTTGAGATCCATTATAGAAAACCACTTCGAGCCGGTCAAAACAGAAAAGGCCTCTTCAATGTTGGGTAAAGCGTATGCATCTTTGATTGTTTGGCTGTTCAGCTTCCGATAATCCACGCATAGCCTGATGTCACCGTTCTTTTTCTTCACCACAACGATTGGAGAAGAAAAAGGGCTTTCTGAATCACGTATGATGTTAGCATCTTGAAGCTCTTTTAAATGACGTCTGACGGCCTCATAGTCAGAAGGATGGATCGGTCTGGGCCTCTGTTTAAATGGAGTCGGATCTGACAAGCGTATTCTGTGTTTGATTTCAGTGGTATGACCAAAATCGAGGTCACTGAGTGCAAAAGCGTCTGACATTGAATTTAATTTCCTGGTGATTCTCTCCTTCCACTCTTCAGACAGGGGAGAGTCAGTGAAATCAAAAGTGAGTTTTCCACAATCAGACACATGCATGGAGTTGCACGTTGCAAAAGATGAAGTAACGTCATGGTGGAGTGGTTCTCCTGCATTAGGAGCTGGGAGGGACGACACAGCCTTTGGAAAGGAGAGTTCAGCAATTCTGTGACCTAAGGGCACTTTGATGTCATGTACCGTGATATTTTTAACTAAGACAGGCAACTTGAAAGATGGAACTGGTGGGATTGTCATAATGTAGCTACAGAACAGGAGACCAGCAGGTAATCTTGATTTGGGAGGCTCTACTAAAAGAGTAGTATCTGTTGCTACAGGGACATGTCTTGTGTAGCCAGTTAAAGCCACCCTTTCTCCAGCAGGAATAATGACACTCTTCTTGCTCTGCAGCTTCACAGTTCCCACTCTACCATTTTGTCGATTTATTTTGAATCTGTGATACAAATGTTTCAAAAGTGGAGAACCATGACTGTCCTTGGTCCTGTGCTTCACAGACTCACCCTGGATAAGTGCACACTTCTCATAGAGAGGATCAAGTGTATTGGTGCCTATCAGCAAGGGGACATCCACATTTGTCCTGTGATCAGGTACAACAAGTGCAAGCGTGTGAATTTTTTCAGACTTTCCCATGATATCTTCTGGAAAGTCTACGTCAACTTGAACATAGCCCAAATAAGGTACTTCTTGACCACCAGCACCTTCTATGTCTAAGAGATCGTGAATGGGAAAAATGGGCTGATGTGAAAGATGATTCTCATGAAAAGACTTTGAAACTGTACTGACCTGAGAACCTGAATCCAAAAGGCTATCGCACTGAACTCCCTCAATGATAACAGTTGATGTACATTTTGGCCCTACTAACCCCTTTGGAAGGGCACCACCAACTATCTGAGCTTGAGAATGAGTTTTACAGGTGACTGTTTCTATTTCTTGACTTTGTGTGGGACGTTTCATTTTATTTCTGGGCGCAGTCAGTCCCTCCACCGCGACCCGTTCCAGTTTAAATGCCCATATTTGGTTTGCCATTCATCTTGTCTTTCTTTCAGTTCCTCATATTTCTGATCCACTAAAGGCTTATTTGGGGGATTTTCACACTGTCTTGCTAGATGCCCATCATTGCCACATTTAAAACAGAACCATGCCTTTGGCCTGGGCTTAGGCACTGTCTGTTGAGCTTGAACCTCTGCCACCCTAGCTGAGGGGATTTCTTGAGCTGGATTTTGAGTTTTGTTAGCATGTCTCTGTCGCCTTTGCTCCCTCTTTTTAGTAAGCTGCATTTTTAGTTCTGCAACCTGCTTCCGCAATGCTTCAGTTTCTGTGATGATAGTCTGCAGGATATTAGCACTAGCATCATGAGAACAAGGAGCTTCATTCACAAGCTGCATATTCAGAAAGGATTTGGGCTTTGTAGTCCCTAAATGTCGTTGCATGCGATCATGCTTTGCAGCTCTCCTATCTTCCTCTGTTCTCACCTGTAACAGGAATTCTGAAAAATCAGGAGGCGTTTCTGTTTTAAGCCCTAACTGCAATGCCAGAATGAGAGACTGATCCCAGCACCCACGCCGAAACTGTCGCAGTAACTGTTTATTGGCATCTGCTTTATCAATGCCACCTCTCTTTGTTGCAGTAGTGATCAGCACCTGTAATCGCTGCAGGTACTCTGAGGCTTTTTCTCCTGTATTTTGATGAGTACCGAGAAACCTTGCGAAGATTTCGTCCCCATCCTCAACCAATCCATATGCTGAATCAATAAGTTTCACATAATCGCAAGGATCTGCATGTGGGCCTAGCTGTCTGATTAAATCAGAGGCTGGTGGAAGCAGACTTTCTAAAATTGTACGTCGCTGCATGTCAACCGGAATTTTGTCTTGAATCATAAGCTCTACATGGAGAGACCATGTCTGGAAGTCCACTTCATTAGGAGGCTTAGGAAGTTTGCCTGAAAATGGGCGAAGTCGTTTGATTCCCTGATTTGTAGAAATTGAGTTTTCACTTTTAATGACATGCTCCACAATGATCTTCTGAACGTCTGGTGGATTTAAAAGATCATTGGCAGAGGCCACTTGATTTATTGGAGCTGGTTGCGTTACTGTCGCCCACTTTCTTGATTTAGCAGTGATTGTGGGCAAAGCATACTGGTTTTTTTTCAATGCATTGGGGGGTTTACGAATTAAAGGGGTCCCACTATCATCTGAGTCTTGCTCACTGTCAACATATGAGCTGTCACTTAAATCTAAGGGTTCTGCTTGCACTGGGGATTTCTTTGGAGTAGAAGCCACTTTATAAGCCCTATCTACACGCCACATAATATTAGGGTGTCCAACACTAGAGAAATACTTTGGGAGGACAGGTGCTATGTTTGTGAGAGATTCCTCTGATTCAAACTCTACAAGAGCTTTCACACCATTCTCTTGTCCTGTCTGCCTCAACCTAAGAATTTTGTTGACAGATCCAAAAGTCGAGCAGAATTCAGTTATCTGTTCATCAGTATCAGCTGTGGTAATACCTTCAATGTACACAGCATTCTTTAAATTTACACCACCCATCTGTTCAATGTCCATGGCTGCACAGGGTTTCACACAATATACAACGTAAATTCAAAAATATTTACGAGAAAAAAAATATTACAGTATATCAAATAAGTCAAACTGGCAATGTAACCCCCCCCCCCAAAAAATATCTCAATTATTTCTACTCCTCCTGGCTGCTGGCTCGCCACATTATGTAAACTACTGCGCACTTCACACTACAACAAACTATAATTAAGTGCAAGTGCCTAGGAACTTTCCCAAGGAGGAGTAATAACACAAAAAAAATCCCAAGCAATAAATCACCTCACTCAAAACACGTGTATATATATATATATATAACCGGCATTTATTTAACAATTCCGTTACAATGTATTTAGTTGAAAACACAGTATCCCTTATAACTCAGAAATCAATGTCCTTTTAGTATAGAACCAGATGTCCTTTCAAAATTGGAATCAGAGCTCTGATAAAAAAAAATAAACCCCGAAAATATTTAACAAAATGTTCTACCCGGGTAGTGTGTTTTCTGTTTTCAAATGTGATGAGATCTCAAGTGCTTATCTGTGAGATGAAATGAAAACACGTCGTTGAATGGAAACAGTTCCTGCTGATGAGGACTTCTTGCACACTATGCTCCTTCGCCGCACCTCCTTCTGTCCAATGGTGGTGAATCCAATGGTGGTATCAAATCATGCATACAAAAAAAAACAACCGGAGAAAACAGAAAATAATCCACAAATCCTTGTCAGTAGTAAAACGCCTCTTCCCTCGTGATACCGTTTAAAAGATGATTTCTGTATAGAAACTAGCAAAAGAACTCTTAAACTTTGTTGTTGTTTTTTCTCGTGTAGAACTCTGTTCACTCCCGTTCTGTTGTGTTCTTTTTTTTCCCTTTTTACTCCTGAGAACTATATTGGTTTCACCTCTCTGCAGTGCTACTACTGCCATCTGCTGGGCAATAATGACATGCAGTTACAAGACATAACTGAAAATAAGCTAATTATTAGATAAAACTAAAAATCTCTTAACTCTGCTTTTAGGTTAATTTTAAGTAGGTTACACAGAGAACAGAAATAATGATGCCATAGCGAGACGTAACATCACAACTATCATTAATAGGCGTTTTGATGAACTTAATAGCAGATTGGAAGACATTAATATCAGATGGACGGTTACTTCAAAGAGAATCAAAACAGAACCCCATCTGAATTTTTAGCAATTCATAGCAAATTGGATTACCACTTTCAAATAAATTGTGACAGAATAGCGGCAGAGTTTTTTGAAGTTCATAACAGATTGAAGCCGCTTAACGCATTGGTTCCTGAAATATTAGATCGCATATATCAGCTGAATCAGTCATTAGAGAATTCTCTCCATAGATTGCAGACACGTATCGAAGAGAATCATGAGCGTATCCTTAGAGAATTAAATGATCAGTTGAGAGAAAGACAATTAACCGTTAGTCTTCTCAGCGCCATGGTTACCTGTGTGCATCCAAGTTAGAAATGTATAATGGATTATGTATTAGTTACATCTGATTTGTAGTTGTTTTTCAGAACAGAAATGTCATATTTTTCTGATTGTTGTATCTTTTATTTGTTTTCTTTAATTTTGTTTTATTGCATATTATGTTTTCGCTTTTGAGCTAAAAATAAAGATTAGAATGGATACAGAGAAATCTTTCTCCACAGCTGATGCTCCGAACTGTCAACCAGACCAAACTCTCTCAGACTTGTTACAGAGTATGCTTGAAATACAAAATGCAAATCCGCATCTCTTGTGTGAAAGATTACAACAATTGATAAATTTGTTTCCAGATTTTGTAGAAACAATTTTAATAATGTACCATTACAGCAAACTTCTAATTTGGAGCATTTGCAATCTTCTATTGACCAGATTCCTGATATTAATTTGACCGAACGATTACAGAAATTATTAAACACATGTAACATACGATTAGCACAAGATGGTGGAGCTTTAAATAATAGTCACGGGTCAACAGGTATTGCATCTACTGTTACGGCTCAGACTGCAGTTCCGGTGCGAATGTCAACCAACAATGCAGCACCCCCTGATCCCCCTACAGGTACGTCACGACTAACACAGTCAGACAACAGACAAGGAGGCAGTCCCCAACATAAACTCACAGATTTAGCACTTAAACAAGTCATCAAACGTAAAAAGATGTCGTTATTCTGCCCCATGAATATATCAAATAAATTATGCTTCTCCATCTGTCTAGCTCATTTCCTAAATCCGCAATCGCCCGAGAATGAGTTAGAAAGACTGGCTGCATCAATCCAAAATGACGCAGGCTTCTCAATTCAAGACAATATTGGTTTGGGTGATTTAAATGTATTTGAAAGTCTCTTAGACATTAAAATAGTCGTTTTTTACAGGACGACTGCCGGTGCGTTAGAAACGTACAAAAATAACGATGAACGGCACCCTAAAACGGTATATCTCTATTTGTACGACGATCATTACTATAGAATTCTGAATTTGACCGCATTCGTCTGCACATCCTATGTGTGCAAATTTTGTTTCAAAGGCTACTCAAGCTCTAGAGATCATCAATGCAAACACGTCTGCAATGTATGTTTTGACACTGATTGTTACAAACATCCTGAAAGACCCAAGCATTGCCCCGATTGTTTGCGATTTTGTAAGTCGAGTTACTGTTACAACGCCCATAAAAAAACACACCCTGTATGGGGAAAAGCGCCATGCGACGCTATAAAATATTGCAAACTGTGTAACAAATGATACAACGTCATAGGTCATGGTAAGAATGATCAACACAAATGTAGACCCAACCGTTGCTGCCATTGCGGCGAAGATCTGCATGATCATGGGCTACACCAATGCTTCATACAGCCCGTAGTACCCAAAGAACCTAACAAGAAATACATTTTTTATGATTTTGAAACGCGATATCAAAATGGTAGGCATATAGCCAACTTTATTTGCGCTATCACTTTTGAAGGTGAAAAATTTGTGGCAGAAGGCCCCGGCTGTATAGCACAGTTAATCACGTGCTTCAGACAGCCGCGATACAAAGGATACTGTTTCATAGCTCATTGTGCGGGCAGATTTGATTAGTTTCTAATTCTGGAGTATTTTTGCAATGCAGGTCTTGTGCTCGATGTCATAATGCAAGGTTGTAAATTAATCTTCATGTACGACGAAGCTTTCGCACGACGATACATCGACAGCTATGCATTCATACCAATGGCTCTGTCTAAGATGCCTGCGGCCCTAAACTTAACGACTACGGAGAAAGGATATTTTCCCCATCTTTTCAATATGGTGGAAAATGAGAATTATATAGGACATTACCCTGATAAAAAGTTTTACAACTACGAAAACATGTCTGATAAAGACAGTGTAAAGTTTGATGCGTGGTACAGCACCGTTTCGGGTAAAAAATTCAACTTCAGGAAAGAGTTCTATGAATACGGCGTGAACGACGTTGTCTTGCTACGCGAAGCATGCATGAAATACAGAGAGGCATTCATAGAATGCACTGAAATTGACCATTCAGCTTTACTACTCTAGCATCGTGCTGTATGGGCGTCTTCAAAACGCATTATCTCAAAAGAAGCACGCTGGCTCTGACACACAATAATGCATACGTCCGACAGAGTAAGACCTACTCGAACGCTTCGATCGAATGGCTCGAGTATGTAAAAAAGACTCGAAATGTGGATATTCATCATGCTGCAAACTACGGTGAAGTGTCGATCGGTCGTTTCTTTTTAGACGGTTTCTACGAAAAGTCGGGGTAAGGTATGGTCTAGAATACAACGGATGTTTACATCATGGTCACGAATGCCGCTTTGACCCCTATCAGACGCACCCCATGTCAGGAGTACCCTATGGGATTCTTAGGAGACAATTTGACGACAAGGTTGATATTCTGCGGAATGCGTACGGTTTGCAAATTGAGATTCTTTGGGAGTGTGAATGGGGGAAGATGAAGTGGACCGACCCTTCTGTGATGGAATTTATGAGTACCTATTCAGCCCCCGAGAGACTGAAACCGAGAGACGCCTTGTTTGGGGGCATACTAATGCTTATAAACTCTATCACAAAATGGCCGATGGTGAGAAAATAAGTTACGTAGATTTTACATTTGCCGAGTTAAACATTCCGTTTTCTACTGTGCCGAATCATAATGTTAGACGGGCAATTGATTCTTTAAAGAGACCCGATACTGTCACCCTGGAATATGAAAGTCCTACAGCTTAGTTACAGCAGAACGTAGATCGTTTTCTAAAAAAACTAAAAGAAAAAAAGCACACATCTCGGGTGCTTCAGAAGGTCGTATGTTCAAATCACAGTCTATCGAACGAAGTCAATGGTTAGAATTTTAAGAAGTCTTGTTTGTTAATATCTGTTTCATGAAATGTTGTGTATATGTTTCTGTCTGCTTAAATAAAAACACAATAAAAAGATTTCAGTTTTAAGTCTTTATTTATAATCGATGCAAATTGTAAACTCAAACATGATTCATATGAGCATTACACTTTTGCGCACACTGAATACATGATAATTTTTCATTACACTCATTCGGCTTTAATCTTTTAACAAAGTACGTTACCGTTTTATAATTTTTTATATATTCATCGCTATACAGCTTCATAAAATCATTATAGCTATGGCCATTGATCAAATGATACAGAAAAAACACACAGTGTTGCCCGCAAGTATCCGATGCGAAATCCTGCACCCATCTGGATGAATATTCTACTTCAGACGCGTTGGTTAGCAGAAAGTTTTTGATGGATCCTGGAAAGCAGTCGCTGTCGGGGGGGTTTCCAAAACTGTCGAAAAAATAGCCGGTACTGTCGCTATGTAAATAAACAGCCAACCAATGTTCGCCTGGTAGCAGTGAGGGATGAGTGTTAATAATTGATGCGGATGGCGAGTTCCTTAATGGCGTTTCAGGTAGTTGATCGCTCGGGAGTACCCCAAGAAAATGAAAGTTGCATGTAATTTTGTCCATGATGCCGGTGAGCTGTACTGTGTTCATTTCAATAGTAATCGACCAGGACCTGTCTGCGGTTAGACAACTCAATGATACTATCGAAGACAGCGTAGACTAATAAAGTAATAGTATGTGGTAACGGTTGTCTGAAGCGGGCCTCGAGTCTGATGTTGCCAGACTTGATGAGCGATATGTGCTGACCGCACTCTTCGTCAGGTGTGAGGTTGAAGGCGTAAAGGGTGTATCCATTCAGAAAGTCATCCCTGTCGATAGAGAGCGCTTGGTTTTTAAGATGTCTTCCAGAGGCCATAGCCAGTTGATAAAATTCTCGTACAGCGGACCTAGATTCAAAATTCGGCTGTAGCGGTTTGGCAGGAAATTGCTGTCCGTCAACGTAGACAGCTAGGAACTCCAAATTGTAATGTTTGAAAGCGAAAGGGCTTTTATTGTAGGCCCCTGTGAATGCATCGTTATCGACCATAGCCAGGACGATAGATTTTGGTAGCGTTCCTAAAAACAAATTTTCTTGATTCGAAACACGGGACCCCGCTGGTATGGAGAATTTTTTTAGACAAACTCAATCTATAGGGTACTTTGCAGTAGTCGATAGCAAAGCCTGGGCATGACCCAGTCTCACAGGGGGTGATACAGAGACTTTCTTGACAAATAGGCTCGCTGACATAATATTTAAGTTGTACGCCACATCGCCATCCCTCATCAGACAGAATTCATCTTTGGCTCTGATCATCCTCAGTTTAATGTCAACACCATTCAACATCAATTTTTCCTGAAAGAAAATATCGTTGTGAATAGGGACCAACAGTTCCACCACTCTGCTGTTCTCTGTGTAGGAGGCCCTCTTTGTCAGCCCGATTGTCCCCTCCGGGGTCAGTTGTGTCCATATGCCCTGCTGTGTCTTTGTAAAACAAGCCGGCGGAGAAAATCGATTCCAGCGCATCTTTACTGTAGTTGATCAGACTCTCGATGATACATCGGTAAGGATACGTGCTGGAACTCTGAGATATCAAACGATCACCCAGACTCACGTCGACTTGTGAAAATATTGTAGCCCCGGGGTAATTTATCAGACCAACCTTGGCATCATCTGGTAAATCGGCGCCGTTAGGTCTTGTGATTTTAAGACGCAGATACAACAGCGTGTTATTTAGGTCGATATAATCGTCGCCATTCCCTGCTATAAAAAACTCCAAAGGTGAAGAGTCAGATATAGCCGATAAAGGAGGTACTTCTAAATAACTGCTTTTCTCAATAACTGTCTGCGTCAGAGGAAGCGTAAATAAGTCCAACTCGGACTTGATGCACTCTCCTGACATGCGATGGAGTAATGCCATGTTGGAATATGGCTCTTTTAACCGATACGTTTCGCTTTACAGCTTTCTTACGCTTTCTGTGTACGACTGAATGTTTCTTGGATCCACGCTTTGTTTTCTTCTTTATCGAATGACCACGCCTTCTTATACCCGGCGGTTTAGACATTCTCTTACGTGCCATGACCATCAAACCCGAACCGTCTTGAGATTTAGCGTTATCGTTATACGTTCTTGACAACGCATTTGAGACGACGTTGGATACTGTGCTCCTTTTTAGAAAGAAATAGTATCTGTGAGGATTTCCAGTCAGGATTTAGACCGTACCATAGTACTGAGACTGCTCTCGTTAGAGTTACAAACGATCTACTCTTATCATCCGATCGTGGCTGTATTTCTCTATTAGTGTTATTAGATCTCAGTGCTGCTTTTGACACTATCGATCACAACATTCTTTTAAAAAGACTTGAAAACTATATTGGCGTTAGTGGAATTGCTTTGGCATGGTTCAAATCTTACTTATCTGACCGTTATCAGTCTGTAGTAGTTAATGAAGAGATGTCGTATCGATCACAAGTTCAATATGGAGTACCACAAGGCTCAGTACTAGGACCGTTGCTTTTCACTCTGTACATGCTGCCCTTAGGAGAGATAATTAGGAAGCATGGTGTTAGTTTTCACTGCTACGCTGACGATACTCAGCTCTATATTTCCTCGCGCCCTGACGAAACCTACAAATTCACAAAACTAACAGAATGCATAGCTGACATTAAAAACTGGATGACAAGAAATTTCTTATTATTAAATTCAGAAAAAACTGATATCCTAATCTTTGGACCAAAAACTTCCTCACGAAAAAACCTTGAATACTCTCTAACACTTGATGGGTGCTCCATTAAATCTTCGTCCTCAGTTAGGAACCTGGGTGTGCTCTTTGATACCAATCTTTCATTTGAAAGTCATGTTTCTAGTATCTGTAAAACCGCCTTCTTCCATCTAAAAAATATATCTAAATTACGACATATGCTCTCAATGACAAATGCGGAACAGTTGGTTCATGCATTCATGACCTCAAGACTAGATTACTGTAACGCTCTACTGGGTGGTTGTTCTGCTCGGCTTTTAAACAGACTACAGTTGGTCCAAAATGCGGCAGCTAGAGTTCTTACTAGAACCAGAAAGTATGACCATATTAGCCCAGTTCTGTCAACATTACATTGGCTCCCTATTAAACATCGTATAGATTTTAAAATCTTGCTACTTACCTATAAAGCTCTAAATGGTTTAGCTCCCCAATATCTAAGCGAGCTCTTGGTGCATTATAGTCCTTCACGTTTATTGCGATCTCAGAATTCAGGCCAGTTGATAATACCCAGAATATCAAAATCAACCGAAGGCGGCAGATCCTTTTCCTATTTAGCACCTAAACTCTGGAACAATCTTCCTAGCATTGTTCGGGAAGCAGACACACTCTGTCAGTTTAAATCTAGACTAAAAACACATCTCTTTGCTCTTGCATACACATAACACATTATCAATACATAAACATTTTTTCAAATCCGTTAAAGGATTGTTACGCTGCAATAATTAGGTCGGCCGGAACCGAGAACATTTCCTATAACACTAGATATACCTGTAGATCAGAATAAGAATGGCATCTACGCTAATATCAGTCTCTCTGCTTATCCTGAGGTTTGCCGGGTGCTGGACCCAGGCCGTATCCAGATCAGATGGAGAACCTGTGCCTGGACCTGACTACAACGTAGCCCAGGAGACAATGGGCCTACAGATCCAGTTCTGGCTGCATCTATAATTCAGATTTTTAATCTCCGTATCCGCTTACATATATTTATATATATAATCTATTTTTAATCCCTATAATAAAACTGTATAATTCAGATTTTGATCTCCATATCCATTTACATATATTATATATATCTTCCAAGGGGTTTTTTCCCTCCTAGGACTTTTTTCCCAGTGTTACCACACTGGGTTTTTCTCCTAGGGGGTTTTTTCCACCCCTGGGAGTCAGCCGACATTGGCTTAATGTAGCACCATCTTGTATATGTTACATATTACCACGCTTGCTTGTACAGCTTATTTTTAACCACTTATCTTTTTTCTGTGCTTCTAATATGTAAAGCTGCTTTGAAACAATTACCAATTGTAAAAAGCGCTATATAAATAAATTTGACTTGACTTGACTTGACTATATTTTTAGCAGCCGATTTTAGGTGGGGTTTAGCGATACTGAACCCCCTTTTCAACAGCGGTATGGCCATCCTAAACAGACCTCTAAACAGACCCCCTAACCCCGCCCCGTACATAACACCACCCCCTAAATACCCCGGTAGACCACCACCAGCTTGATTTTGGTAATAGTTAACATATTCAGTAGCGTCCATCCCACGGGTGTTGTAATACGCCATTTTTAAAAAATGGACTGTTTCACAGGTTTAAAGTGTAGTTTTACTACGACTTTACCGTAAGAAAATGGTATTTCTCGGTTTTGGTCGTCCTTCAGTTCGATGGTAATATCTGTGATGAGCTCCTTGTTGACCGATGCGTAATGCAGTTTGTCGTATCTAACACTGATGATATCATTGTTTTCACCCGTTATATGTACACATCTCAAAAGGGGGACATACGAATCACCGACTGACTGATATTGGATAATGTCGGTGTAAACTTACATGGTATAGAAACACGCGTTGATATCGGCTTGATGAGGCGCATATGTAGTTTGACTCGTCATAAAATCAGCATCTTTCTTATAGCCCGAACGACCAATAGGGTCATCCGGATTCATTCCTAAAATAGAGGCGAGTTTCCCAAAGAAGGATACTGAGATATTAGGTCTCGCAACCAGATGCACTTTGTTTTTTAAAGGATCGTGAGTCAATACAGCCGTTGGTACGAGAACATTAGTTATCGCTCGTGTCACGTCACGAACGTTCGCGTAGTACCCACCGTCTATTTGTAACTTCCTTGATACAAAACCCCCCAATAATTCTTTAAATGGGGCTGGGTCAGGTCTAGGTTGTGTATGTTTTGGGACTGGTGCAGATGCAGTATGAGTCCAGCAGAGCTTTTTTGCCTACATAACTATTAAATTTCGACGGCCATCCTAACCATATCACTAAGACAAGCGTTGATCTCCCCTTTTCCACCTTAAACGCCTTGTTTTTGCTCACAAATATTTTTTGTAACTCTTTTTCATAAAAAACTCCATCGATGACCACTGTCATAATCAGACAGTCTGTAGACGGGTGGTTGACGTGGAATACATGAGGCTATAGTGAAAAATTCTTCTGTGTAGTTCTGTTCATATCCTTTGGTGAAAGGTCCTCTCACTTTAGAAATTCGAACAACGTCTCCGACTTTATATTTAAATACTGTATTTTCATTCCTCTTTATATCACCGTACAGATTTTGGAACACCAGACCCTCATTTTCTTTGTTGACGTCCACCGGTCTCATCCTAATACTACGATGATAACTGGTGTTGTATCCCTGCAAAATATCTTGTAAAACGTCTATGTAACGTCGGGAATTTGTAGCAGTTAAAAATCGCCACATTCGGCTTCCAGTTTGGGCGAAAGCAAGATGGCAGCGTGAGAACGAGTCGCTCCCGACTAAAGTTACAAAAGGGCCTAACCGAATAATATTACTCGAATTTATTTACTCTAATCGACTTGGAAAAGTCTAGGGCCATGACAAAAGACAAACAAAATAAAGCTAAAGGTAAGAAGACAGTACAGAACACTGAAGGCGCCTCCGGGGCTAACGACGCCGAAACGTTAGCTAATCATAGCGAGGAGGATGGGGACATGGAAGTGGATTTGAAGATGATATTCAGAGAAATAAAAGAATTCTGTCAAGAAAGAGTTTCAAGAGCTCAAAGAGGACATCAACAGAGCAAACAAAAGGCTCGATGAAACGGAAGAACGGATAACAACAATGGAGGATCGGATGCAGGTTACAGAGGAGGTTATGACGGAGATGATAAAACTTCACGGCCAACTTGAAGCAAAGCTCATTGACCAGGAAGGACGTGACAGGCGTAACAACATAAGAATCTACTCTGTACCCGAAGGATCTGAGAAAAACCACTCTTCAATGATGTCCTTCATTGAACAGTTGCTAACAGAAAATTTGAAACTTCCAACGGATATGAATCTACAGATTGAAAGAGCCCACAGAGCTCTTACTCCTCTTCCACCTTCTGGATCAGCACCGCGGTCTATCATCGTCAGATTTCTAGACTATACAGGTCCTTCTCAAAAAATTAGCATATTGTGATAAAGTTCATTATTTTCCATAATGTAATGATACAAATTTAACTTTTATATATTTTAGATTCATTGCACACCAACTGAAATATTTCAGGTCTTTTATTGTTTTAATACTGATGATTTTGGCATACAGCTCATGAAAACCCAAAATTCCTATCTCAAAAAATTAGCATATCTCATCCGACCAATAAAAGAAAAGTGTTTTTAATACAAAAAAAGCCAACCTTCAAATAATTATGTTCAGTTATGTAATACTTGGTCGGGAATCCTTTTGCAGAAATGACTGCTTCAATGCGGCGTGGCATGGAGGCAATCAGCCTGTGGCACTGCTGAGGTGTTATGGAGGCCCAGGATGCTTCGATAGCGGGCTTAAGCTCATCCAGAGTGTTGGGTCTTGCGTCTCTCAACTTTCTCTTCACAATATCCCACAGATTCTCTATGGGGTTCAGGTCAGGAGAGTTGGCAGGCCAATTGAGCACAGTAATACCATGGTC